>JBAMBP010000360.1:0-518964 GCA_037044515.1 Phortica magna
TACAAAAAACCAACAACAACAACAATAATAAAGAATGTTTTGCGTTTAAAAGTGAACACAGAAAGAGTGGTAAAAAGACACAAAAGCAAACAAATATACTTATATATTTCAAAGTTTTTTGACTAAATTTGTGAATGAAAAAACACAACAAAAATACAATGGAAAATGTACACAATTTTTGAATTCATTAATAAAAAAAAAATATGTGTTTAGATAAATACCGTTTTGTTGTTTTCATTTCCGATTAAAAACCTCGAAGCGACTTTGTTGTGTAGTTGACCCAATGAAGGAAACTTATTTCTTTTTGTATAAAGGTGAGGTACGTGGAACGTCTGTTGTTCTGGAATATGTTTGTTTGATAGCAAACTTTTTTCTTCAATGCACTTGTACTATTAAAAACTATTCTCTTGTAGCACAGTGTGGCTCATTGACCGACAAATAACAAAAAATTTAGCTTGGGCACTTTCCTTTCGTATTCCATATTTCGATGTTGACAGTTTACAATGTTAGAGCAAATGATGTTCTTCGATAAAAAATGTCGGAGGTAAAGTATAATAGTAAAAGTACAAAACTCAAATCTCAGGAACAATTTTATTAATACTACATAAAGTGAAATGTAGAGACAGTTTCGCTAAGTTAAATTCAAAGCTTAAACAAATATTATATTTTGAGTTACAATAGACGGCATGACATCATGCAAATGCCGGTTGGTAGATTACTCTCGTTTTGCACAATTGAATTGTGGGTTGATGTCATCGAACCTTATCTATATGTATGAGGTACGAAATTGCATTTCATGTTGAAAAAAAAAAAATCAAAAATAAATAACAAAAACCAAAATTTCAAAATTCAGTGGGAACAAAGGCTTTTTTTCAATAAAAGTTCATTAATCTCTGAATATTTACGATTTTATCAATGCTTAAGTGAATAATTAATTTTGTTTCAGACTAATAACAAAAAGTAGAAACATATTCGACAATAAAATTCATTGTAAAATAATAATAAATTGATAAAAAGCCAACAAATAACTAGTAAGGGCGGTATAGTTGACCTACACTCAACCATATAATACCTGCACATACCCTCACCTATTTAAATGGTGTTCCAAATATCACAAAAATCAGTCAAAAGTGAAGAATTTTCGAAAAATTCGAGTTTGTTAATCTCTGAGGGGGGAAGCCATGAAATAAAGGGGTGTTTTTCGGTATGCAGTTCAAAGGACGTATATTAACTGAACCTGCATACAAAATTTCAGACAAGTAAAATTTATAGTTGTGGAGATATACATATTTTAATCTAATAATAAACCGGAATTTACCCAAAATTTAAGTTTGCCGGCCTTTAATGGGTTGTCCAAATACAAAATGGTATTTTCTGGTATGCAGTCTTATGAAGTTATATATACTTTGTCTTACTCACTAAATTTCAGGTCAGTGCCCTTATTAATTTCGGAGATATAGCTATTCACATACAAACACTATTTTGAGGGGTAATAAAGGGTAAGGGGGAAAAAGTTAGTATGCAGTTTTAAAGACATACATTTCCTTAATCTGCATACAAAGTTTTAGGTTCGTACCTGTTATAGTTGTGGGGAGATATAAAAATTTTTGTAAAAAAAAGTGAAATTTACGAAGAAAAATTTAAGTTTGATGGTCTTTGAGGGGTAGTCCTAAATTTAGAGGGGTATTTTCTGGTATGCAGTCTTAAGGATATGTATTTACTGAGTGTACACACAAAATTTGAGGTTCGTACCTTTTCACGGTTTTGAAGATATCGTAATTAACAATAAAACACTTTTTAAGGGGTAATTAAGAGGAGGGGGGAAAATTTGGGTATGCAGTTTTGTAGGTCTTTACATACATAGTCGACATACCAACTTTCATAGTTCTAGCGTTTCTGGTGTTCAAGTTATAGCCTTTTCAAAAAGTGGGCGTAGCTGGTTAGGCGGGAAGGAGTGGGCGTGGCTCAAAACCGTACAAACTTGATCTGCTGCCGAGCATCACGAGTCTATCCTCCAAATCTCAAGGTCTCTATCTTTTTTATAGTTTCCGAGAACCATTGGTGAGGACGGACGGGACGGACGGACAGACGGACGGACGGACAGACGGACATGGCTTAATCAATTTGTCTAGTCATCCTGATCAAGAATATATATACTTTATAGGGTCCCCCTCCCCTCCTTCTCTGCGTTACATACATTTCGGCCAAACAAACACAATATACCCTGGTACAGTATGTACAGGGTATAAAAATAAATCTGAGCAAACTTGGGTAACGTTTTAAGCCTGAGTTCACATAAAAAGTCTCGTGCCGGTCACTCTGCGGGACTTCGAGAACAACTAATACGATCAGTAGCATAGATAATTAGCAAATCTGCGTTAAGTTTGTAGTAGTGCCACCTGCTTTTCACAATACTATTACACATTTGATAAAGTATTTGGGATAAGTATTAAAAGACTGTATTATTCTCAGCTATCCCAAAAATCCCCGACTTATTTAATAACTACATTGAATTAGTATATATGTAATTTTCATATATTTTACATTTTTCAGATGTGCTCTGTTGTTGTATAAGCAGCGCACATGCTACGCTGAGACACATTTTAAACACAAGTATTTTCTCGACAGCAAAAATACGCGCAAAAACACAAAAAACTCATTAAAAAAATTATAAATACAATTTTATCATCAATAAACGAACGAGTGGCACATTTACACAAGTGAAACAGACAGGTAAATATTTGGGACAGACGTACGGTTAGACAGACACGGGAACTAAAAACGATATGCGTTTCAAACGAACGCCTTGGCTGTTAAGTGTTCAATGTAATAACAACACTGAAGTCGAGTTTCGAGCGTCATTTAAAGCACATGCGTTAAACGTACTCAACCCAAAGTAAGAGCCGACAAAGTTAAATTAACCGAATCACATATTTTATTTACTGCACAAACATCGAGTGTAGTAAATGTCAATGGCGCTACTTTTTTATATTTAGCAATTTGAATGAATATTTTGTGGTTTTGTGCGATTTTTTTTTATTTATTTATGTCACAGAGAATTTATAAACAAACTCATTCAGTGAGCGAGTGAAACAAATGAGAAAGAGCAAAAGCGATAGTGGGAGATAAAACGTGAGAGTGGAAATGTCATGCGAGAAATTTAAATCAATGCGGCAAAATCGCATTAAACAATGAAATTAAAAAATTTAGACGATTTAAAACTAATTTGTTGATAAAAAATATATAAATTAAAAATAATCACACCATTTGCCATGAACATTTGTGCGACAGTGTTTGACAGTTTAAACATATTAATACAAGTATGTGATAATCGTTTATTCGTACAAAAAGTGAAGAATTATCAGCGCGTCATATTTGAATCGAATCAGAAATCAACACGTAATTACAATGAATTGAATGAAGCTATTGTGTTAGGTTTAAAGACCGGTTTTGCCCGGCATAACCGCAAATTGACTATGGGTATATGTAAGTATTTAAAACGGTTTTAATTTAGCATTAGAAAAAAATAATAATAATAGCAAAAACTTGTTTGAAATTCATGGAACTTTATCTCCGGTTGTGTGTAATTCTGTAATGTTAGACGAAAGCCATGCATCATTAAGCGTCTTCTGTATTGTATAACAGAATCTGTGCATGGGATAAGCACGTGTTGCAAACAAACAATCTCACATGTTGCATTTATCATCATGTATTACTCTTTAGCGAAATATCTTGTTCATAATATTTAGGTATTTATAAAAAACCAAACACCAGACAATTATCTTTTCATTTCGATGGTCTCAAAGTACGAATCGATAGCAATAAATACTTAACAACTTAATGACACCAACATAAACGTCGTCATCGTAGCCGATTACGGTGTTGATAAGGCGTCGCTTATCATAGAAATCATAGCTACGCAACAGCTAATCATGTTCTCAGGCTTCTGAGCGCAATCAGATTGAACTGTAGAGGCCTACAAATATTCAAGTGTTTCCAGTGGCGTAACTATGCCATCCGGGGCCCGTAAACGGTTCATCAACCTGTCATGTGGTCGCCGACATAGCCGACTATCGACTGAATTTGAAAATTGCATTTTTTTGTTTTGTCTCAAAGTTGTCTGATAATTATCTGAAAAATGAACTAAACAAAACGAAAGTTTTAAAGGAATATATATATGCGCACTTACTAACCCGTTGTTACGCCACTGAGTGTTTCAGTGATAGAGGTTGTAAAAAGTGAAATTAGTTGAGTGATATAAAGAATGAGTGAGCGAAAGAGAGACAAGAGAGTGAGAGTATTTATTTTACACGATGCCAAAATGTATGTGTATTACGGAAAGTGTTAATGGAACAAAAAAAAATACGGCTTGTTGTTGAAGAGATTAAAAAATCAAAACAAAAGACGTTTACTTTGACAACGACAACAACAGCAACAACGTCGGACGACATCAACGGAAGCGGCCAATCACCGACCGATCGACAACAACATTGGGAGTCGTAAAGCGTTGGGATACCAACCCATTAACCGCTAGTCTAGCAGTGAACTTCGCCTTAAGCGGATCGTCGTCTGCCGGCAGCTAAATTCGAAAGGTGAAACATTGTTGTAGTTGCGTACAAATCACTATCGCGATCGTCGTTTAAATTGTCGTTTGCAAAGGCACGTGTACGTGTATAAATAAAACAAAATACAACTAATTAAATTCCCACTAAAATAGCCAACAAAACAAAACAAGAAACGATGTTTTAAAAATACAACGTTTTGCATTTGTGTTATAGTGTAAAAAAAGATACTATTTTGCTATATTGTAATCGTTAGTTCGTTTTTTTTTAATAAATACAAAATTAATACTGAAATGGTTGCGGAGTCGGCAAAAGAACCGTCACCCTCACCCTCACAGTCGGCCGTCAGAGAGATGGCCAACAACACTGATGACGATTTCACGCTCGATGCGATACTCAAGCAGATTGGCCAGTTTGGACGCTTTCAGTTGATAATCTTTTTGTTAATCGCGCTGCCCATGATGTTTCATGCCGCTTTTTCGGTCACTTATATATTCACAGCCGGCACTGTTACGCACAGGTGAACTATTTATGCACTCATTCATTTAAATATTAATGCTTTAAAACCAAAAATTATGAAACAAAAAAAAAAAATCTCAAATAAAAACACGATTGCAATAGATGTAATATTACAGAATGTGATACAATGCAAAGTGGCTACTATGAGCCTTGGGTAGAGTCAAGCATACCCAAGAAGAACAGGGACTACGACAAGTGCACACGTTATGCACCTTTGAATGAAACAGGCACAATTACAACAACAACAACCACAACGACGCCGGCACCTGTCGTGGGATCTCAAGATGTTTGCTATGCGCAGTTCGATAATAACAAAGTTGAGACATGTCCCACCGATAATTTCATATTTCGCGATAAGGAAGTGACTATCTCAAATACCGTGAGTATATTAAAATACATCACGCGACAAGCCCCAACGAAAATGATTAGAGTGACTAAATTCTCAAACGTGTCGTTGCCGCTGATAGTGTTAACGATTTTTGTTGTTTGGTCTGGTTGTTTGTTGGATGCTTGATCTCCCAACATGTTGCTTGCATTATCAAGTAATACAAAAAGACATGCGATTTTGTTTTGGTAGTATGAGTGTTGTTCTCCCCCAATCAATTTTCATAAAGTTAACATCATCCGATTCTACTTCACATATTCACATATACTATAAGTCTGGAAAGACAGGGTTTTGCTTGATTGATAAGATTTTATAATACGCGCCATAATCACGCAATGAGTGTTCATGGTCGTTAAGTCTTTGCTTAAGTATTTGCAGCAATACTTTTGTAGACGCCCGTTAGACGTTCGAGTTGCTTTTATTGAATTTGATTTAATAAAAATGTTTACTCAACTGAATAAGTCTAAAGATGTGTGAAATTAGTATATGGTAAACTTACATTGTTGTCTGTATGTTTTTTTAGTAGTATGCAAATTTCCTCAATTAGTTGGCATCGCAACCCATTAACTTATATACTCAGATGAAGCTTTAGTTACAGATCAAGCCAATTAGGTTGAGCCAGAGACTATTCCATGTACACACTAATTCACTCACTATGTTATTCGCTTGATTATTTTTTTCATTCTTATTTTAGTTTGGCATTTACTGTGATGATGAATGGAAATTATCGCTTGTTGGAACTATAAATAATATCGGTCAATTTGTCGGTATACCGCTCGGCGGCTTCATATCTGATAGGTAATGTGCATCCACTGCATTCAGATAGTTACTTATTATGCACACACACATACACAGTCGCTTTTGTATCACTTTTTAGATATGGCCGGAAGATGTCAATTACACTGGGCGGCGTCTTGGGTGCGCTTTTGGGCATATTCCGTTCGTATTCGCCCAATTATATATTATTTTTGGTCTTTGAGTTCTTAGACAATGCCTTAAGTAGTACACTGTATTCGACGTGCTTCATCGTCGGCATAGAACTGGTTGGGCCAAAGCGTCGCGTTTTGGCGTGTAGTATTATAACGGTTTTCTATGCTGTCGGTGAGATACTGTTAGCTGTAAGCGCTAAATATTTTCCCGACTGGCGTATCCTGCTGCGGATTGTCTATATGCCCTCATTGATCTTGATAGCATACTTCTGGATATTCCCAGAAAGCGTACGCTGGCTGCTCAGTCAAAACAAGGGCGAACAGGCCAAAAATATACTAAAACGTGCTGCACGCATTAATAAACGCAAATTATCCGAAGATACGCTGGATAAAGTTATACTGGTGAATAAGACTAAACTTGAAAAATCCACCGAGGGTAAATTTCCCATTAAAGAAGCCTTCTCAAATTTTGGTTGGCGTATTGCGAACTGTTCCTTCTGTTGGTTCGTGCATGTTTTGGTCTATTATGGGCTTAGTTTGAATGTTGTTTTACTTGATGGCGATAAGTATAATAATTTTATGTATATTGCGCTTGTCGAGATACCAGGCTTCTTCCTGCCACTTGCAACCATGGAGCGCTTCGGTCGACGTTGGTCCCTTTTTGGTTTTATGGTGCTCAGCGGCCTATGTTGTATAGCTATGACATTCGTCAGTTCAGGTTAGTTTCATTGACACTATTTCATCTACTATCGTGCCCATATCTGAAATAATTATTTTTAATTTTAGATCAAGCTGTCGTCCAGCTAATTTTGTTCCTCATCGGCAAATTAACCATTACAGCTAGTTTCCAAGTGATATACTTCTTCACATCGGAAATCTTTCCAACAAATCTACGAAATAGCTTGCTCTCATTCTGCTCAATGGTGGGCCGATTTGGTTCCATGCTGGCACCACAAACGCCGCTCTTAGTAAGTTCATAAATTTAAAATCACTGAACTTTTGATTAACACTCCAGATTACATTAGGCCAAGTATTATGAGAACGCACCCGCTTTACTCTTTGCCACAACTGCCCTTGTGAGCGGCTGTTTGACTCTTCTGTTTCCGGAGACTACAAATTTGGTATTACCAACGACAGTGCAAGAAGCCGAAGCGATAGGCACGAAAAAGAAACCTGCCCAGCAAGTTAATGACAGCTCCATCTAGTCGTGTTCATCACAAGGATTAAAGACTATTTGTTTATGTACATATGTATCTATATTAACTATTACCTTTTTCTTATTACCCAATACACAAATAATATATATAAATTTAGAAAAAAAAGTAAATAAGTGATCCCGGACTTTATATTTTGATATGGCGCTTATTTGCGTAAAATAAGAGATTAAAGCGCTTAGCGACATCGCTTAGCTGCAAAATTCGTTCGATTCGCGATTGCAACAGCAACACCTGAATGCGATAAACTAAGAACGCCTTCGTGATCTGCAACCTATGTAGAATTGTCGCAGCTGTCGTCATTGCAAAATATAGCAGCATATTATTTTTGTATTAAATATTGATAGATGGGTCAATGAAAAGGGCAGTCTAAAATGTGAAATTAAAGAAATGAAATCGTATAAAAGCGCATCTGCGCTTCAATAGAATCAACAGTCTTTAGGCATTGGCAACGTGGTCGTACGTGTCTTATCCGGAGCAGTTTCAGTTTTCAATCAACAACAGCAACGTCCTTAATTAAATTCACTATGAAGTTAGCACTTGCCTTTTTGGCCTGTGTTGGTCTTGTGGCTGCGGCCAGTCTCCACCACACACAGAAGGTGAAAATCGCCGACAAACAATTCTTGGAGAAGCAAAAATTCCTATTCGAGATTGTTTACCGCATTGAGGACCCGCTGATGTTTGAGGAATGGATCAAGATGGGTGACAAGTTAATCGTTGATGAGTCACACTACACTGTGAGTCCTCGTCACAAATTTATTTGCTAGCGCAAATACTTACTTTTATGCCACACTTTTCACAGGTTTACGACAACTACATGAAGAAGTTTATGGAGTCCTACAAAATGGGCGTTTTGCTGCCCAAGGGTGAGTTCTTCGGCGCTATGGCTAAATCACACGCCAAGCAGGCTCGCGGTCTCTTCAACTTCTTCTACTATGCCAAGGACTGGGAAACTTTCATGCACAACGCCGCCTGGGCCCGCATGCATGTCAATGAAGGCATGTTCGTCTATGCTCTTACCTTAGCCGTTATTCACCGTAATGACTTCCACGGCCTGATGTTGCCCGCCATCTACGAAATCTTCCCACAATACTTCTTCAATAGCAAATTCATCGTTGAGGCAGAGAAATTCAACTACGATATGTGGAGCAAGATGATTATGTACGAGAAAGAATTCAAGGATGTCTTCCATAAGGACAGCAAGCACAACAGCCATGGCGACTATGTGTACATGAAGGACTGGAAGATGTGGCAATGGTGGAAACTGATGGGTCTCGACCAGCAATGGCATGCTATGGACAAATACATGTTGCGCGAAAACATCTACGAATACAACCAGGACTCTAAATGGATGTCCATGATGCAGGAAGTCAACATGTTCTACATGCCCGTCGACTACACACGTGATATTAACTTGTACAACAAACAATCCATCCTTTCTTACTTCACTGAAGATCTCGGCTGGAATGCATACTGGTACTATCTGAACATGGACTATTCTTTCTTCTTGGATGGCGAAACTTTTGGTCTGAACAAGGATCGTCGCGGCGAATTGTGGATCTACAATGTGAACAAAATGATGTCACGCTACTACATGGAATGTCTGTCGCACGGCTTTGGTAAAATACCCGAATTGTCATGGTATCACCAAATTGAAGACGGTTATGATCCTGAATTGATTGCCTACAATGGCGTCGGCTTCAGCTATCGCAAGAACTATTACGAACTGAAGACATACGGCAACGTCGAAATGCTCAACAAGGTCACCGGCTTCATGCAACGCTTTAAGTCCATCATCCATATGGGTTACTACAGGACCAACGACGGAAAGATGATCGATTTGCGCAAACCAGAATCAATCGAGTTTATTGGCAACATGTTGCAGGGCAACATCGATCAATACGACAAAATGTTCTTCAACTTCTGGTACATGCTCGCACATATGTACTTTGGCGATGTCGACTACTTAGATATGGAAGTCTATCCCAATGTTATGCTCAACTTCGAAACAATGATGAGCGATCCAAAGGCTTACATGTTCCACAAGAAAATCGCCAACATCTATTTAAATTTCATGAACTATTTCCCCAAGTACACGAAGGAACAATTGATCATGCCTGGTGTAACCATGAAACACGTCGAGGTTAGCCCGTTGGCTACTTACTTTGATCTGGTTGACTTTGATGTGTCCAACTTGTTGAACGAGAAGATGTCTTTCAATGAAGGCAAATTCGACTGGAACATGTCGCTCTTCGGCCGCCAAATGCGTCTCAACCACAAGCCGTTCTCCTTCTCATACACCATCGAATCGGACAAAGCACAAAAGGTGGTGATTCGTTCATTCATTGGACCGAAAATCGATGAGTTCGGCCGTATGATTTCGCTGGCTGAGAACCGTGAAAACTTCATGGAAATGGATGAATTCATGTATGAATTGACTGCTGGCAGCAACATTGTTAAGCGTAGCTCGAATGACTTCTTCTGGACCAACAAGGATCACACCACATATACTGAATTCTACAAATACGTGATGATGGCTTTCGATGGCAAATACGACTTCCCACTTGACATCAGCCAACCACATTGCGGCTTCCCCGACCGTCTAATCTTGCCCAAAGGCTGGACTGAGGGCATGCCAATGCAGATGTTCTTCATGGTTACACCCTACAATGCGCCCAAACACGAACAGTTCTCAAACTTTGACTTCACATACTCATGCGGCATTGGCTCTGGCGCACGCTACGTTGATGACATGCCACTCGGCTATCCCTTCGATCGTGAGATCGATGAGTATGAATTCTTCGTGCCCAATATGTACTTCAAGGATGTGAGCATCTACCATGTCAACACCTTTAAGCCCTACTACCACCAAGAGGAATACAAGAACTACGGCCAATTTGACAACTCTTTTTACAACGACTACTACACCAAGTTCTTCAAAAATTTTTAAGTAGAAGTTAATAGAAAACATATAAAAGGGGAGTGAAAGGCTGTGGAAATGGTTATCGAATCGAGTCATATGATATGTTAAAAGTTTGTTTATTAGTTCTAAAACGTTGAAAAAAAATAAAATAAACAAACTTCACTTAAAAAAACATGACCTCACATATTATTCATTATATGTCTACACAGCTACTTATAACCTGAGAGGATTGCTAACAAAAAATCAATACTGATAACTCAATGAGTTTGTGTAAAAAATTGCGCTATAGTTTTATTGACACTACGCGTGCTACTATTCAACATCGCAGAGGTGTTTTGTTGTTGCTTTTTTCCAGCGGCGCCGCCACTTGACTTCTTCACTATTGCCACCGTACGCACTTCCAACTGATTTAACTTGCGCTGCAATTGTTTGGCTACATGGAAATCCATGTGCTCGCCTAACTCAGTGATTTTCACATATGTCTGACATTCAGCACATAATTCCATTGGAACGGCTGCCGCAGAAGCTGCAGCACTTGTACTGGGCTCCTCATTTAGCACCGTTGGCTCTCTTGGTACTGTTCTTGCTTTTAGGAACTTTGTTATATCACCAACTTGTTTAGTTATTGTCGTTGTCTTAGCTGTCATTATGCTCGAGCTATTACTCGTGTTGTTGTTTGCTTTCTTCTGCTTCTTCCCATTACTTCCATTTGGCAATGTTTTTACTGTGCTTTGCATCTTGCTCTGAAGCTCGCTGCGATACTCTAAACGCTGTTGTTGACTCAATTGCTGTGCTAAGTGATGATCCTGATGCGTTTGTTGCGAACATACATCGTCTGGTATCTTTGCGCCGCATTGTTCACATTTGACAAACGTCAGCAAATTTGTGTCCAGCTCTGGTACGGCGTATTCGGCGTACTTTTTTTTGAAATCTCCTGTGGTTTCGCTATTGTTGGCCTCCAATTTGCGTTTCAAACTTGGCACTTCAATATGTGTTGAATTTTTGATATTTGCTGTGTCGAAAGTATAATCCAGACATTCTTTGCTCTCAGCAAGCTTTAATATGTCATTGCAAAGTTGATCTGTTTTTTCATTTGAACTCTCAATCTCCTCCAACTCGGCCGCCAGCAGTTGTAATTCGAAGTCATCCTTGACACTTGGGTCAATGTCAGCTTGTATTGCTCGATTCTCGCTGGCTTTGGCTTCTTTCAACTCCGGCAGTATTTCCAAAAAGAAACTTTTGCTAGCATCCAATTTTTTGGCAGGCTTCATTGTTGGTCTTATCGTAGTTTCTGCACAAGCATCTTTTGTAGGCGATTTTGGTATTTCGACTTTTTTTTCGTTTTCTTGTTGTAACATTTTCAAAAAGTAACTTTTGCTTGCATCCAAATCTTTATTTTTCTCTGTTGATTGTGTCACTTCTGATCTCTGTTTCTTTACCTCTCCTTGATCACCATTATTTTCGATTGTCTCATTTGCATCCTTAGTCATATATCTTGCAAAAAAACTATTACTTGGCGGTTCACTCAAAGTAGTTGGTACTTTGACTTTCTCTTTTTGCTCCTCCTGCTCGCTGGAGTTTTCTGTATTTTCCTTATGTTTTTGTAGCGCAGTCATAAAGTAACTATTTATAGCTTGTGGCTTTGTTGGTTGATTAACTTTAGGTCGTTCCTTAGTTGCTTGTGTACTCTTCACAGCATCACCATTTTCATTTTTGTTATTTTGCAAATAGTTTTCAAAGAAACTTTTCATTTTTCTCTCTTCGTTTTCCTTGGGTTTTTCTTCGATTTTTGCTGAATTCCCATCGGTGTTACTTTCCAAAACTTGATTTGTATCATTGCTCACCCTGCGCTTTTTTGCTGCCTGGTTTGCGAACATGTCCTGTAGTCTTGTTTGTGTACTCGAGATTGTTTCAAACTTGCCCACGCTGATGCCAAGAAATTTGATGGCATTATTTATTACCGTTTCGCTACCAGGCCGAAAGAATGTTTTTGTATTCGACTTAATGACTTCCAGCGCATACTTAGCAAGTGAATCCTGATCATAATGACTCAAAGGCACTGAGCGTGAACTGGAAATCTCTTCCCCATCGAATTCCTGTATGTAGCTTACGACCATTTGTTTCGCCTTGCGATTATTTTCGATAATGTCCTTTTCCAAACGATCAAAAATCTCATTTGCCAGCTCGTTAAGCCAATGCTGAAGCGTTTTTAAACCAGTAATGTTATTGCGACCTGGAAACTTTTTACAGCATCCAATGCTTTTGGAGTAAAAACGTGGTGTCACCGCTTCCAAATCAATACCCCGTGAAATGTTATAAAGCCACGATCTAACGATATTGAATTTTATTGTTGTATTAGTTTATGTACTTACTATTAAACGATTTGTATCAAACACTTACCCATTCTTGTCATCAAATTTTCGTTGCAATTCGGCTTCGGTAAATCTTAGTAGCTGTCCCAAATACTTGATTTTTAAACGTTCGCAGACATCTTCGCCAAATTTTCCACCTAGTCCTTTAATTTTACCCACAGCAAGGGTTTCGAAGAGCACTGGAGTTTCTGCTAGTGGCAATATAGTCTGCTTGTTTGGTTTATTAATGCCACACGCCAATTTCGCGAGTATCTTGTTGTGTGCAATGCCTGCAGAGCATTCATAACCGGTAACTGACTTGACAGCAGCACGTATTTCCCCAGCAATAGAGGCCCCAATCAGTAAACGAATGTCACTTTGACGCACTGCAGGCAAATCGTTGTACTCATGATTGCGCAGAAACTTGTCATCATCTATGTAAGGATTGGCGAAACGACTCGTTATACGACTCACATACTCGCCTATATCCGCGTAGCCCACTGCATAGGTGTTAACAAGTTCCTGCGGCTGCAGCACAAAAGCGCCCTGGTTTATGTGAGTAGAATGTGAATTTTGATGAAGGAATAAGAAAAGAACTGCATGCAGCATACCGTATTTAAGCTTTCCAAGCGCTTGTTCACCGTCTCAGTTATATCCAAATAAGCCTCGTCCACCGATGCACGCTCCAAAAGTTGAGTATAGCGTTGCAAGACGTTGGCCACCTCTTTGCCAGCTTCACGGTACTTGCTTAGATCTGCTTTCTCTCGCACGTTGGGCACTTTGACAAGCACAATATCGGGACATTGTTGCTTTGCCTCGTCTCCACGCATATGCCGTGTAACACCTTTGGCGCGTGCCGCGTAATTTACGGCAATAATACTAAGCATTGGATACTTTGTTAAGTTTTCCTGGTTACGCCAAATACCACTTATGCTTACCCACCACCACGCCAGGCATTGTACTGCACAACTGCAAGTGGTTGGCCCTTAAATGAAGGTTCCAATTTCTCCTCCACTTGGCAATAGAAACAGTCCATATCGACGAGCAAAACGACCCGATCATATTTACTTTGCATTGGCACAAAGTTGCGTGTTGACGAGTTATTTGTAGACGTCATTATAATTGTTTTTATTTAATTAGTTTTCTACATTTATCAAGATTATTGATAGTTTTTGAATTTCAATAGATGCAGGTTTCAATACACTTGTTGCGAGTAGTGATGAGCAAGACCAGCGAATTTTATTGGATGTCGAGTCTGAATAACCGCCAAAAAAAAAGACTAAGTTGGCATCACTACATGTGAAATATGTATTTCAAATTCCAAAAGAGTAACCATTTTTCTTCTTGTCAGTCACAGTGAAATATTATTCTAACACCATCAGAATTGATAATTTCATCGACTAAATAAAACACTCACTTGTTGCTCTAAGCGCCTGACTGCATTTTTTTTTTGCAATTACTTGCTAAGGATAATACACAAATGCATAAATTATACGATATCGCTTTCGCTTGGCAAATTCTAATGATAGCGATCGAAGAGCTGCCAGTTAACCAAGGGAAACGAATCTCTTACCGAGTTTTAATGTTGAAATATCTTATGTCATTGGTTATTTAAATCTAACATGCTTGTGATCCGCAATTTGAGGAGAGAATGGCTCTTCTTTGGGCATTTTTGACACAAAGTTAGTACAAATGCATCAATTTCTAGGCCACGGCAGCAAGAAATGAGCCTTGAATTGTTTTATCCTTGAAATTGCTCAAATGCCGGTTGGCTGCATACAATTTTTGCTGGTTGTTGCCAGTGCTGGCAAACTTTTTTGCCACATACCGGCGCTGTTAAGCACTCAAAAGATGGAAATTGAAATAGCACAATTCCCGTATTATTATAAGGGAACATAGGACCAAGCACTACTTTCGACTTTTCTCAACAATCGAGTTGGGCGATGTTTAGTTAATTTTCGCTCGTTTATTAAACCATCCATTGGATGTAAATAAAAGTGAACCGGTGATGGATTAATGAAATTTAAATTAAGTAAATCAGCTAAACTAAATACAGAAAGAAGAAAATGAGAGTGAACGTGAAAACAATAAAACGAGCATTAAATAATGCAAGAAAAATTGAACTTGTGTTGAAATAGTGCGCCGAAAGTATACTTTCGAAAAAAATTACGTTTTAATTGGTAAATGTTTAAACAAAATGTTGTGTGAATAACTATAAACAAAATACAAGCACTGCGATGAGTAAATCATTTGTGCTGCACTCAGTCAATACTTGCATTATATAAAAATAAACATTATTGATTTTTCTAACAAAAGAAAGAAAAAGTATCGGAAAGGGCGAGTGGTAGGCAGTGAAAGAGAAAGGAGTTTCCCAAAGCTCAATCGAGTGCGAGTTGACTTGGTGATATTAATAAACTTACTACTACCGGAACGTTACAAATTATCAACAACCATGAATGTAGGTTAAAACGCACGCAATTCAGGACAATCAACGTTGAGGTGGTCTTTGTTGTTTGTGCGAAGAGGACAATGTAACACCTACCTGAGCTAGCCAATTAAAAACGAACCGAACCAACCTCTACATAAACTTGTTTGTATCGGTCTTCAGTGTTGTTTTTGTCATAATGCTAAAATAGTTGTGCTTTTTGTTATTTCCGGCGTTGGCTTTTGACTTTGACTTCCGCTTAAAGAGGCACTCCTCATTGTCGTATGTCATTGTCCTTAATACATCGTTCGCCTCTGTTTCCTCTGCCATTTATCAGCGTGTCAAGTGGTCATTATTGCCCTCAAGCTCAGACAGACAGTGTGGAGAGAATCATATTTCTAAACTGCTAAATTATTTTTGTTCATTAGTAGCGCGCAAGTGTTGCGCGTTGTTTTCATTTTTTGATTTATGCAGGAGATTAAGTATCTTGTGACCTAATCGCACCGCAGGTTTTAATTTATATTTGCACGCCTTTTTCAGTTGTGTATGTGAGTGGGTGATGTGTTTTTAGGGTGCTTTAACATGACCTAATTTTTCATATTCTATTTCTGTGCAAATATTGTGAACAAACGAAAACCACAAAACAAAAAGGAGAAGTAAATTTCACCTACTTTAACTTTTAATAGCATATCAGTTTACGACATTTAGTTTAAATTCTTTTTCTATAGATAGGTATATAATACTCGTATAGGGAACGTCCAAAATTTATGTGAGATAAATTTACGAAGGCGGGTCCAACAAAATACCACCAATGAGAGGGTCATTGAAATTCTCAAGTGAACTTTTATATTCATCAATTTACTTAAGACTAGGTAAAGTTGACACTTTTGTTCGTCTTTTTTCTTAAAGTTCTGTTGCAAGATTATCATGTGCATATACTAACTACTCGCGTCAAGACTTAATTGCGGCTCATTATTAAATCCGATCCGCTTGTGCAAGTGAAGTTAAAACTTAACTAAATTGCAAAGTTTTTAAAGAAGTGGACATTAGAACGTGGTGCGGTCGCGATAATAGATTGAAAACGTAGTGTAGCATTATTGGGCTGTTTTCTTTAAGACAAATTAAAAAATAGGCGTGTGTAAAACCTTTTATTTTAAACTTATATAATTCTTATTATAAAAACTCTAAAAAGGAATCTTAATAAGAAAAATTAGGAAAATGCTTCGATTTTCCAATAAGAAGCACTTACGTTTTTGAAAATTCAGAGGCGTAGCAAAACAATGAAGTCATATTTCACTACATTTTGCAATCTTGTATCTCGTCTTCTTACAGAGAAATCCCGTTGACACGCCCACATTTAGCTAAAATAGATAATACGGTATATCTCTGAAACCTTTTGTCTAGAAAATTGGTATAAATGATATTGAAAGGAAATTAAATAGGTTTTGATTGAAAAAAGGGAGAGGCAACGCCCTCAAAAAGTCGTTAAAAATTTAAGGTACAAGGTATGTCGGAGTCGGTCTCTCGACTGCAATTGAAGTTTATAACATATCAATTCAGATATTTCCGACCATAAAATTATAAATACGTACAATGACAAGAGGAGTTAATATAGACGTGTCTGTCTGTTTGTTTATAAGAATGAATAAATTATGACTTTAAAAAAAAGGAAAATTCAAGTTATCTTCCCTTTCCTGGAGAGGCATATCAGGCATTTTTTATTAATTTCCTTGTTTCTATTTCTTTTTTTTTATTGGCAGAAGAGTATTGAGGTCTAAAAAGGAAAAAATAATTAAGTTATTGTGTACTTATTAAGAATGTCTGTAAGATCACAATAGCATTTGCATAGTACGGTGTGCCAACAGTCCGTTTGAGACTTTTGTTCCTTTACTGCCTATGCACAAATTGGGTACGTGCGTTGATGCACGTCTTGGTGCCCCATTTATCCTTATGGAGTTGAAGAGTACACAAACTCAACGTTAAACTGGATAAGAATTGCAGTCGAAATTGGTTACTTCGGCTTTTGGTTGGTTTTGCCAACTTATAGAAAAGAGTGGGACTACTCAGTGCGTAGAATATTTATGTGGTGTGACTTAATTGATATGTTTTTTATTTTTGTTTAATTACATTAACTGGTCCTATTCACAATTACATGGGCTTCACAGTAATCAATGGTCCGAATTCAAAGAAGCATGAAAACATTGATAATTATCAAGACAACATTTTAAAGAATAAATTAAATGAGGCTTACCGAGATGTGAATAAAGTCGTGGTTGATGAAAGTCGTTTAATTATTGTGGAAGTTCTAATGCTTTCGTTGTTGAAAAACACACCCTTTATTTGTATTTACACATTTCAAAGCTTATTAAAAATTCTAAACAGTAGCGTAGCTATTTAATAGCTTAAAGTGGAAGCAAAGTGATGACGACGACGGCGCTAATGACTTCCCCATTTTCCTTTCTTTTAACATGCCACACCACAAAGTTGGCGTGCGCCGGTTTAAACGCCCACGCTAGACGTAGAGACACAGCAGAGTTGCGGCTTAAAACTAGCGGACGACACACTTTGGCATTTATATGCAACGTAACGCTTTGTCCTCACTCCCGCCTTGTTCTATCAGAGTAGAAAAAAGAAAAAAGCTCATTCATTCACATGGAGGGGACTCACATTCAGTCACTTCACTTAGTCAGTCCAGTCAGTCAGTCATTCAGTTGCTTGCTTAATTTGTAATGAAACAGACAAACGAGCGTGAGAGCAAGAAACGCTAAGCAGAACATGACGTGAACTGATAGAGTGAAGTCATGTTTGGGCGTTGAACGTTGTGTGATTCTTAGTACTAGAAATTTTTAAGTACATCGATAGGAAATTGTTGCAAGTTATTAAAGTTTAACTTATCTAACATTTACAGTAAATAACACGAGAATTTCGTGAAAATGGTTAAAATATTGCAAGCATATAATTTTGCCAAGCAAAATACATACGCGCTCAATGGTGAAATATTGTCTGCGACACTAATCAGCTCGAATCGTGTTGCGATCAGCAGCGCTGAACAATTTATCGAGATCTATGATATTGACAGCAAACAACGCAGCACAAATTCTGAGTCAACGCAAGATGACGCCGCTGCATCTGTTGACAATAACCCAGCAGGGGCAACGTCGTCGACGACGGCAGCGGATGAGCGTCTGCCTACAAAGTATACGCTAGCCACTGTGGGTGAGGTCGTTCACTTGATTTATTGTGAGGCGGGTGAGTTGTGGCTTGCATTTAACTTTTTATTTTCTTTGTCTAATCTTCATGCACACTTCTTACCCATAGGCAAGTATCTACTTACACTTGAAAAGGAAAACGTCGGTAGTCCAGTGCACTCAAACAGCACGAGCATCAGTTGCACCAGCAGCAGCAGTAATACGGTGTGCTCCGAGGATGACACAAAGATGTTTGTACGCATCTATGCGAACTTTTGGAAGTTTCCTGAGTCGAAACTTATCGATTTACCCATCACTATACGTATTGCTTCAATGACTACGCCCAAAGTACCGTTAATTGAGAGTCTTGATGTAATTGAGCTGCCATTGCGCAGTCCGCCAGATTTGATACAATGCTGTCAGATGTCCGGCAACATTATAGTGAGCAGCAAGGAGCGCATCTACTTGTATGAATATACTCAGTGCGTGCACGAGAATACACAGCCACGCTTTTCTTTCATTGATTTCTTGCCATTCAAATTCTTTGTGAATCTTAATTTTGTGCCACTGAAGTTGAATCTTGCGGAGAATGTCATAGCTTGCATGAATAATCGCTATTGCGTTGCTTTCAAAGTGGTTGATGTATTGACGGCTAGTAATGCATCCAATGGCAATGGCCCTGGCGGCTTATCATGCCTCGACAATGACTTTGAAGGCGGTGAACTAGACGCGGATGAGCCCGGTTCGAGTACAGAGTCAAGCATTATAAGCAAAGTTAGTGGCGCACCGAGCACACATAGCCATAATAGCTATGAAACAGATTCACTGGAAACAACTTCCAGTGAGAGACCGATCGGAGTGGCTGGCTTTCCCGGACGGACACCAGTGGATTTCAATGTGGCTCGCATGGTTAATTCAGCAATTGGACGTGAGTTCGAGGTCGATATACGCTCGCAATGGGATCAGTGTGGTGACGGCAACCGTGGCAATGGTGCAGGCGAGGATACAATGGAGATTATCATAACGCCCACGCGCGCCACTGATATAAAAATCAAACTGGTCAATGAAGCTAAGGCAATGAATGTACAACGTATTGCAAGTGCAAGCAACATTGCATCCAATTATGAGGACTCATTGGTGCAGTACGATGTACGCAAGCTGCTTCAAATTTGCATGAAGACATCAGAGCCAAATGGACGTGTCATTGATATACTTCGTTGCATGGACTTAAAAGCGATTTACCAGCGCACCAATAATGCTTGTGACGGTGATGAAACGACACTTGGTGACGATGAGGATGAATATGATATGGGGAATCAACAAGTGCCCAGTGCAGTGACCACATTCAAGCATGTAAATCGCCGTACGCTTAAATCGAAGCTACACCAACGCTGTGTCGGCTATGCTTTGCTTGTAGCAAGCAGCGTTGATGGTTATCTTTATCAGTTTTGTGCACAAGGCAAATGGTATAACGAGAATGAAAAGCCCATTGCAACGTACTCCTTTACGGCGCCTGTGCTGCAGGTGCATATCAATGATTATGTCATATATGCTATAACCAATGAGTCCGTGGAAACACATACATCCCGTATTGGTCACAAATTGTTTAATAATCGCTTTGAATATCCCAGCATTGGCTCAATCTTTCCAGAGGAGTCAAATCCAGATGTCAATGCCGCAATTGCTGTTGTGGGTCTTTGCTCCTTCATGCAGGTACAATTTGTATGCGTAAATCGTGAACATTTGGTGCTGATCAGCAATAGTGCGCTGACCAATGCAGGCAACGATGCTGCGTCTGCTAGTAAACGACGTAGCGGTGGTGAAGTAGGAAAAAAAAGTAACATTGCTTCACGATTGTTGGCAGAAGCAAAGGCTAAACATAGTCTACTGAGGAGTGGCAGCAGCGCTGCCCAACAATGTGTGACAAATGAATGGACACTGTACAACTTAGAAGTGCCACGTGTGGAGCATATTGTCGATGATCTTGAGGCAATTGCAGAGTCATATCGAGCAGCGAGCAGCGCAAACTTTTATGATCTCATGGAGGAAGCACATGTAATGCTGCGGCTCAGTTTGACATTGCAGTTTGAGAAGTTGGGCAGCGAACGTGACCATGAATTGCGTGAAAAGTTCATGGAGAATTGCAGAAAATTGGCAGATTTTTCTATTAGGTCAGTTATTAATGTACTTAAATATAGCTTGAGTTAATTTTCAAATCACATTTTAGATCCAACAAAAAGGAGGTCTTTATGCAGGCTACAGGCTTCTATAAAATGTGTAATTTACATGTTGTTGAGATCTACAATAATTATATTACAAACTGTATCTCTTGCGATGATCCTTCCGAAATTCAGGCCTCGCAGTTGGTTGGTCTCATTTATACAGTAAAGACTTTTCTGCTTAGTCTTGGCACAGACCGACTCAAGTCTTCATATCTAAATCAAACTGTACAGCCGTTCTTTACGCCCAACCGTGTTGTCGAACAAGGCTACAAGCAGGTGCCACTCTCATTGGAATTTCTAAATATGTTTATAAAGTATTCCCAGGTGGATATACCACAAATAATGCTCAGCTCGCCAGTTGTGGCCGATGCCATGAGCGGAGAGTTAATAAATTATCTCAAATATTTGAATACGTTGTAAGTGACCGACACACACACGCATTTAACAATTAAGTGAATCTAATTAATTTACACACTCTTTGCAGGACACCTGACGAAAATTTGCTACTGGCCGTAACGGCTTGTCGTATGTCGAACTATTTGCTGGCACAAGAGGTTATCTCAAAAACAAATCGTCGGGATTTAGCAGTTGCACTTATTAAACACAAAAATGTACTCTTTGACGACAGCACAGTGTTGTTCCAGAAACAGCGTCAGCAACAACAGCAGAATCACCAACAGCAGAATCACTCGAGGCATTCGAATGATAGTAGTCGTGGCTCGGGCTCTAAGCGTTCCGCTGTCCATCAGCGACGACAGCCAAAAGCTAAATCTCTGCAACACCAAGTCATGCAAAATGGCATATCAACTTCTTCGCCTCCCTCGCAATCCAATTCTTTGTCAATTATTTCCTTTTCGGACTTTTGTGAAACCATACTACTGGCCACGGAACAGACGGAGTTAATAGAGGCCATTAGCGATGTTTTCATACATGCACTGTGCGTTGAGCGTAGCATTTCTTTGGAAATAATATTGCAACTCTTTCTAAATTACATTGCTTCGCATATTGGCCAGAAGGGTTATCAGACCTCACAGAAGGTTTTTGTGAATATATTGCAGGTGTATTACTACGATCTCTATGATGTTAGTGCATTGAATAATCCACAAGATATACGCTCGCAAACACCACCGCAACTTGATGATGATTACGATGAGGAGGCATCATCTTCAAAGGCGCCTTCGCTCAATAGCGAACGTGATAATGATTCACTGGCCAATTCCATAGGTGCTGAATCGAATTCCTGTGCTAGTTCCTCGCATGAAGAACGATCGGTCAGTGGTCGACAACAGCGCATCATCTATGATCAGCTGCAGGAGCAACAGCAACAATTACCGTTCAAACGCAATTCAAATGCCTCGCTTAGTCATGCTTCGCAGGAGAATGACCAGCATTTAATAACGGATTCAGCGGTTAATTTAAAGGGCTTAAAGATTCTCTTTCGCATGTATATGGGTCGCTTAAAGGCGCTCAGTGATCTCATTACGGATCTGCAATCGGCGGATCTTGAACAACAGGTGCCTAAAGATGAATTTCTTAATCTACGTATGGAGTGCATTGCCTATATGACAGGCATGGCACCCAACTATTGCCCAAAGCCAAGTGTACGTTCATCGCCAGGAGTAGATGAGAAAAACCGAAAGCTAGTATTTGTGCCATACATACCTGATTATAAGCTAACGGGTGCCGAATATGATCGGCATATAAAAACCTATATAAGACCGATTCCTTGTCTACTAGAGAGGCCACAGTATCTGAATCGCTTGCCACCATTTGAACGTAGCGACTTCAGCTATCCAAACAAAGATGAAGGTGAGTTTGAGGTGCGCTTCATCGGTTGGCACAATGAATTGTTGACATTGACACTGAAAATTCAGGTGAGTGCTTTGTACTCCAAAATAAAAAATTTGAATTTCATTAAAGTTGTTTGCATTTTTTCAGAGTTTGTTGGCATCTGTGAAAATTGAACGTGATATAATTGCTGAATTCTTGGCATTCATACAAAAGGCACAAAATTTAATTGGAATTGACAGTTTTCTGGTGATAATACTACCAAAGAATCTGGCTATAAATTATATGATCAACTTTTGTCCAGAATACTTGTGGCAGTACGGCAAAGTAAGTCTTAAAATTAAACTGTTTAAAGTGTGATATTTTAAACCGGTTTCTTTTTTATATTAGTCCTGTGGTTTCACGCCCAAGCATTGGGAATCATTACTACGTAAAATACTTAGTAAACAAGAAGTGCTAACTAACTGGAAGGCTCACATTACTGGTTAGTATATTTGTTTTTGCTTCTGTTATTTATTGATTTCTAATGGACTTTTACTTTGTAGAAATTCTCAACAATTTGGTTGCAGAGCTATCATTTGAAGAGTTACTGCAATGCTTTCCAAGTGAAGTGATTCAGACACGTTCCTCGGAAGCGTTTGCTAAGGAATTCACTGACAATCGCTTTATTTACGAGCAAGATCGCATTATATTCGGTGAGAAGAAACCCGCAGCCAGTGAAACAGAAAAGCTACAGAGCTACACAAAATTACCACGTGATCATTATCCCATGGATAATATTGATGAGGATAATGTCTTTGAGTTGACGCTGCGAAAGGCAGTGGCCAAGCAGCGCAGCATTGCATTGCGTTCTATGATCGAATCAACGGGCACACAACTGTTTGATGCCACTAATAATCCAATGTATAATCTTTAAGCAAAGTTGGTGAAACATTTGGCAATCCCTAACAAATGCTAGTGGTAGCTGAATTTTTTAGTAGTCTAATCAAACAAAAAGAAAATAATATATAAACAGAACAAATCTCTAGCAGCAATTCCCTAGTGTGTTAAAAATGAATTTTAAAGTAAATTTAAATTAAAAAAAAAAATATCAAAGTTGACAGCAAATTTTGCAACATTATTATTATCACTTTCGTAAACCGATAAGATTGATATTTAGCATGTTGAAGTATTTACAACAATATGACGCTAGTGGACTACAATTTTGCAAAGTATTTAAAGTTATTGTTAAACCCCAAAAAACAAAGAAGAAAAATTTATTGAAATAATTACTTTTTGTTAAGTTAAGATTAAGTGATAAAGTGTTGCACCAAACAAAATACTCAGCAAAAAAAAAAAAAATTAAGAGCTTTGTACAAATTCAATTTTGAATTTTGATAATTAATTTCGGCAGTATTTATATCTATAGTTTTGTAATGCATTTAGATTATTGTATAACAACTAGGTTTTATTCTCGTACTTTGAGCACTTAATTTTTAGTTAGTTTAGTTATTGTGTAGTTTAAGCCAGCGCTTTGTTTTGTATTATGATTCCAAACAATAAAGTGATATTTTTATTAATCAAACTTCAAACAAACAAAAAATTTGATATCGTTTAATATTTAAAAGAAATGTAAAGTAAATGATTTCAAAATGCGCATATAAACTGAAAATTAGTCGAACGTGTTTTTCTTAATTTCGATCAAAGTGTCTTTTGCAAAAGTTATTAATGCAATGTATAAATTTCAATTGCTTATATTTGTGTTCTGATAAGCAATGATTTGTTCAAAGAAATGAATGACATTCCAACGAAATAATGAAACCGTTTAAAGGAATCTTAAAGCACTTTAAATACATAAAAGATTTTGTAAGTTTTATTTTGAAAATGAATTAAGTCCATAGTATTTCTGGTGGCCAGAGTATTAATTTCCCTTTCTCAGTTCTCTGTACTATTGACAATAAAAATGACTTTGCTTCTGCTAATAGCAAACACCCAATTATCTGTTTTCTTGAGTAAAACGACTTCATTGTTGTTGCATCGGAATAGTACAGTGAGCACAGTCTTATGTCTTATAGTTTGTTGGGTTCGTGATTGTTGATTTCTAAATCAATGCAAGATTGTTCCAACACAGACAGCAAATGCTAATCAAATAGCAAATTACATGTGGCAATGAACGGCATTGACATGTATTTTGGCTTGCACTAGACAAGACATCAATTAGAAGTCCGACGTCGCCGCACAGGTTCAATGCACTTGTGCTCATTATACGCCACCAGATTTTTTTTTTTGTTTTTTTTTGGTAATGTGTGCGGCATCTTTAGTTGGCGGTGAGCACTAGACTGGCGGTGAAGAGGGAATAGTGTGTGTATGTGCATTTATATTATTTGCAGACAAAAAGGAAATGACAACAAGTGCTATAAGAACATTAAATCAATAAGACAGATAATATATGATAATAATTAAACGACCGGCAAACGATAGTGATTTTTGCTGATAAAGTTAAATAAACAACGTGTTTTATTTTATTTTGTTAATAATGATTTAGTTTAACATGCCAAAGCGTTGATAAGACAGATTGCGGGCAAGCGCGCGGTGCAAGCGTGCAAGATTAGACACAAAATCCAAACTAAAATAGATTTTGAAATATTTTTGAATTCAAAAAGAGAGAGAAGAGCGAGGGAGCGCGGAACCGCAAGCAAGTGTCTCAACGAATGTGCATGTTTTACACCGCTGATAGGCATTGCTCTTCTACAAAGCGATAGTAGTAGCAACTGAGAGCAAGAGAGTGATTGCGTGAGTACGATCTGTATGGACTGTTGGGCAGACGTTTTTGTATGCATGAATGGTTGAATAAACCGTTTGGTAAGCGGGAGCGCATGTACGCAAAGCTAATCATTGAAGAATTCAACAGTACAAGTAGCAACAACATATTTACTGCCACAACAACTTGTCGAGCACTCGGAGCCCAGTCAGTCAGTCAGTCAGCTACTTCATACACACAGCCACGCTCATCTGTGTTAATCGGACAACATTAGTCCAGCGAAAGAGCAACGGTACGGTACTGTTCGGTTCGGTTTGCTTTTGTCGTAGCGCTGTTGATTTTTACACGAAATAAAAAGCGTGGGCTAACAACTTTAGTACATAATATTTATATTTTGTCGTGTGAAAAATACTCAAAGCGCAGTTTTGTGTTAACAAGGTACATACAAGCGCATGAACAAGTGTACAAAAACAAACAAATATATATAAAAAAACAAGAAAGACAACAAGTGCAAAGAAAACACGTGCTTAATGTGCTGTATGACCGCAACGAATATTATTACTTTGAGTTTGCACCTTAAGACAACACAAGATGTCGAATGAGTCAAAGCAAACCAATGGCGAGGCGAGCACAAACGGCGCGCCGCCAGCCCACTCAGACAACGGCGACGGTGACGGCATCGACGACACGGAGTCTGTGGAGCGAGCAACTGCCAATGGTGCCAACGGTGCCAACGGCGCAAACGGCAAAGGGGCCAACGGAGCGCAGAATGATGACGACGATTGCTCGCTCGATCAGATACTTGTGCGTATTGGCCAATTTGGACGTTATCAGATAATTAATTACATGCTGCTATGCATACCAATGGTGTTTAATGCATTCTTTTCGATTTCGTATGTGTTCACGGCGAGTACAGTGGTTCACAGGTGCTTAATAATTGAGACAAAAATATTTATCAAACTTAGAAAAAAGTTCAAAACTGTTTTTTGCTTAAAGGTGCAATGTTACAACGTGTGATAGTCCGTCCAGTCTTTATGATGAACCCTGGTTGAATTTCACGATACCCACTAAAGGTTCAAGTTGGGATCAATGCAATCGTTATGTGATCAGTGATGATATGAACGTGTCGCGGCTTAGCGCACCATCAAGTGAATTTTGCGAAGCGAGTTATTTTACAAATCAGACGGAGCTTTGCGGCAAGGATTTCAAGTTTAGAGATGAGGAATACACGATCTCGAACGAGGTAAGTAACTATTTCTATGCCAGAATCTATATAAACATTGGATACTTTTTTATATTTTGGTTTTTTTCTAATATTTATTCAAAAAGAAAAACCGCGAAATATCAACATATATCAAAGGCATTCGTTAAACTACCTTAACATTGACAATTTAATTTTTATTTATTTTCTATTTTATTAATTTTGCTCAGTTTGGCTTCTTTTGTTCGGAAGAGTGGAAACTTTCAATGGTTGGCACTATCAATAATGTTGGCCAATTTGTGGGCATACCGGTGGGCGGCTATTTTGCTGACAGGTGCGTCCAGTATTGTTTGTTTTTGTTTACTTTTCCGGTTTAAATTCATAACTTTCATACTATCACCCTCTCTTACATAGATACGGTCGTCGTACGATGCTCGCCGTGGGCGGTTTTCTGAGCGCCATCATGGGCGTCATACGCTCCTTTTCACCCAACTATTACATGTTTTTAACATTTGAATTCCTCGACATGGCTGTGGGCAGCACATTGTACCCGACCGCTTTTCTGCTTGCCATCGAACTGGTCGGCCCCAAGCGACGTGTTGCAGCCGCCACAATTATTACGATATTCTACGCTTTGGGTGAAGCTTTTCTCGGCTTCCTCGCCTGGCAATTTCCGCATTGGCGTCATTTGCTACGTGTGCTTTATGCGCCGGCTATATTGCAAATCATCTTTCTTTGGATACTACCCGAAAGTGTGCGTTGGCTGTTGAGCCAAGGCCGTGAGGAGAAGGCCAGGAAAGTGTTGCGCAAGGCAGCGCGCATCAACAAGCGCACATTGCCCGAGGCTGAGCTCGAGCAATTGGTCCAGTCGAATCGCGACAAACTGTCACAGGCCAACGAGAGTCAATATCCGATTTTGAAAGCCGTGCGCTTCTTTGCCGGCCGCATTTCCAACTGTTGTCTCTGCTGGTTCACACACACGCTAATCACCTTGGGCCTGAGCTTGAACTCCGTGAATTTGGCGGGTGGCAATAAATATAATAATTTCATGTACAACGGTTTCGTACAAATTCCCGGCCTCTTGTTGCCGCTTGTCATTATGGATCGCATCGGCCGGCGTTATTCGCTCTTTGGCTCTTTGATGGTGTGTGCACTTTGCATGGGCGTTTCGGCGTGGGCGGGCAATGGTGAGTGATGTGCTCATTGACATATGACATTGATATATTTGATAAGCTGTCAATTCATTGTAGGCAACTATGCCGTTGAGCTGACATTGTTCCTGATTGGCAAGTTGGCCATCACATGTAGCTTTCAGATTCTCTACTTCTTTACATCGGAAATCTTTCCAACGAATGTGCGTAACAGTTTGCTCTCACTCTGCTCTATGGTCGGCCGGATTGGGTCTATGCTGGCGCCACAGACGTCGTTATTGGTGCGTTGAAAATTGTCCAGCCATTGCCGTTTATTGTTATTATGTTTGACTTGCTAATTCCTTGACTTCCCTTCAGGCCAACTACTATGAGTACGCACCGCAGATAATATTTGCTTCCTTTGCTCTGATCAGCGGCTGCTTGACGCTCTGTTTCCCGGAAACAACCGACAAAGTGCTGCCCACAACCATGGAGGAAGCCAAAAATCTATCGGATACAAAGCAGCGTCAAACACGCACAAAAGCCAAATGAACAACTTAATTACAGGCAAAGCGTTTCGCCTTTTAATTCAATGTAAATGTAAATGTTAATGTAAATGTAAATGCCAAAGACAATTTCTGTTTTGTACGAAACTTCTTATTTTATATGCCTTCAATTAAACTTAGGGAAGAAAACTTTTTTTGATTGTTTTTTGTTTTATTTTTTTTTTGTCATGAAGTTAAATGCTTTTAATTTATTTGAGTAGGAGTTATTGACACTTTTATCACAAGTGGTGGCACTTGAATCTTGCTACCGAAGTCAAGTACGATAAAGATATGATAAAAAAGAGTTGGGAGTGACAATAAACATCAAACGCGCAACAATTATTGATAACATTGAATACAGTAGTCTATCAAGTTGTCTATGCGGCGTACAATCGGTATTTCAGTGGCCGTCAGCGAGACAGCTTCGAAAAGCTTGCCAAGACCTTCGGGTGACAAATGAAATACTAATAAGCAAGAGGCATGTTGGCCTAGAGTAAGAAGATACCTTGAATGAACGTCTTCTAAGCAACACCTAACTAACTGATCTCTAACTGATTAGATGCGAGACAACATAGCTCCATCAAATAATAGTAATATTTATGGGTTTAAGACATTGTGGTGACAAGTTTCCTTAAGTAAAAGCCGCAATCGTTATACAGATACAAATGTATCGGCAACTAAACATTATTCAATGCAATAAAGTTCATGGCACGTTGATTTGTTGATTGACAAAGGTTCTTATCAGATTTGTTCGACATCCTCTTTTACTTGCTACACGATATAGCAACATTGTTGGTACTCCTACCACTCTTGTTCGTCTCTTGGCACAGTATTGTCATATACATAGTTTGTTATCTTTGTGCAATCATCAATAAATAGTAATTGTTTGTATTTGCCATCCTCACGATACTTCATGTCGTCTTTGTGTATCGGAAAAATCACAACTGAATCAGTTGTAAGACAATTGTCGCGTAGATCGCTTGTATAATTGCACAATCGCCATATAAAACGCGTGTGCAACTTACAGTAGAATGAGCGCCGATTATGAGGTCGATTATTTTATGCGGAATCGGTAATGAGAGTCTGAGGAAACTGTCTCCTTTAGTTATTTAATTTGTTTAACTTTGTTAGCAAATCGCGGGACAGACCACCGCTGTGGGACTCATTTCAGGATCCGCCAGCAAAGAAAGCGTCGGGCTCGTCGGCGAATTGGAAGAAACTAGCAGTCTTCTTAAAGTTTTTGAAAATACTAACTTACATTATCGTATTTGTCGTTGTGTTAATGACAAGCGTAGTTTCCAAATTAACTTATATCTTTATGACCGGTAACTTGAAAAGTAATACAAAAGTGACATTTTGTGCTAAACAAGGTGAGTTGATTGTGTGAGCAAGACAACAAGACGCGACTGTTGAAGAAAGTTTGAAAAAAAAATAAGCAAATACTCGGTTTGTTATAAGCAAATTTATGCTTCTGGGTTTTTTTTAATACTTCATTGTATTTAAAATTGTTTATCTCTAAAAAAGAAACGATCTTGATTACATTACGCATACGCCATGTTCGTGATTAGATTGCATGCCATAGTAAAACAAAGAGTAAAATGGCAAAATAAGCGTGTCATTCATGTCTTGGCTATGACGAAGCATAAAATTACCTTAATTACTCTCTTAATACACTCTTATCAGCTTGCTTTTCTCTCTCTTTCACACTTACTCGTAAATCACATTCCATTAGTCACCTCATCGACAAATGCGATTTACACTGCACAAATCTCAACGGAAGAACAAATCGCGTGGGTCTGGGCGCTCATTTTCGCCTTTGCCGCGCCCGAAGTCTTTACTTTTTTGCGTGCATTACGCATTTGCACTTTCAAGGATGTTAAATCGCCCACATGGCTGGAAACCGTGCTGGTAAGTCAAGTCAATTCAAGTCGAGGCGAAAGACCATGAAGTCAATAAAGTTGTAGTTTGCTAAATCAATCAATTGTACTCCAACTGAAGGTGTTACTCTTCGAAGTGTTGCACGTCATTGGCCTGGCATTGTTGACCTTCATGGTGTTGCCACAACTCGATGCTATGCGTGCGTCAATGATCTGCTGTTGTGTCTGCTTTGTGCCGGCCTTGTTGAGTGAGTACGATATTGAAAAAATAAAAAGAAATAACCGATAAGCTTATCAGAATGTATCTACGCATGCTTTTCAAGTCGACATAGTCAAGAGAAGTTTGCTTCAAGTAGATTTATTAACTTAACTTTGTATGCTTCTTGTTATTGTTGTTGTGCTTTCTCTTCGGCTGCTAGACCTTTTGACAGGCACACGTTTCCACTGGCGTTCCGTTGTCAGCTATGCATTGAGCATGTTGGCGCTCATCGTGCAGGGCACGGCTTTTCTTGTCTGGCCCGCCTTGACCACCGACACTAATGTGCAACTCCTGATAATACCGCTCATCCTGGTCTCATGTCGTTGGTGGGAGAACTATGCCAATACATACTCAAGCATCGGTAACCTTTATTGGTTTGGCCTTTTATTTAATTCTGATTTGATTTATGTTCTTGAAGCCTTCTTCACACGTGCCATAAGACGTTCGAGATCACGCTACCAAACTTATTTGTATTTGGCGCCTTTGAAGATTGCTGTCTTTGCCTTCATGGCATTCGCTCTACATGGTGTATCATTTTTGCGTTACTTCAGTGACTTCACCAAGGCTTGGCAGCCGCATGGCATAGCCATCGAGCGCGTGAGTGAACAACCAAATGAAAGTATCTTAGCCCTCAACATGTTCTACTCCTACAGCACGCCTTGCCAAACATTACCGACTCTCTAAACAACCACAACAACAACGGCATCCGTACATTCACCATGCAGTCCGATCCTTATGCCATCCTATACACTCTATTATTGCAAGTCTTGAGCGCATATCTTTGCTATATTTTCAGCAAGTTTGCTTGTAAAATTAAAATTCAAGAGTTCAGCTTCTCGTTGCCCCTGTGCCTTGCCGCACCCGTCTCCGTTGTGGCGCCTACGCTGCTGGCGCAGCTGCGTGCTGTTGATGTTTGTGCCTTGCATGGCTATATACCGGATTACTTGACGCTGCAATCAATCGTCGTTGGTGCGGCTGCCGGCGGCGGCAATTTCATCGATGCTCTCGTCGAATATTGCCTCTGGCTATGGCCGCTCTGGTGGCTGTCACAGCTGTGGACTTGCACGCATATTTGGCAGCCGCGCAATGACAGAAATGCACCAACAGAGAAGCTCTTCGTCTGTCCTTGGTATTGTGGACTGCTTGTCGACCAGTGCGTAATGATGAACCGTCGCATCGTTGATTGGAATGGCGAGTATCTGACCATAAAGGTAAGTACGACAGACATCATCAGTATGTCGTTGTCAACTGCATCTGCATTTGCATCTCACTCAGCATCATCAGCGTCAACATCAGCCTCAGCGTCAACATCAACATCATCTTTGCTTGTACACTGTCAGTTGACATTAGCATACTTTGTCAGTCATGTTGCTTGCACTGATCCAATTTTCAGTACTCTTCCCTTTAATGTATCTGTCGTGGATGCTGCAGTTGCAGTTGCCGCTGCCGCTGTTGCTGGCGCGCATTTTGATGACACTATTAACGCTTACACATGTCAGTCCACTTTGTCGACTTATAATGAGTGGGCGTGCGAATGGGAGTGTGTGTGTGTGGTTTTCAGTGTGTGTGTTAGTGTTAATTATTCATTACCAAAGCAAGATTTGTTGCGTTTTCAGTGCTTATGCGTGCACATGTGTGTGTGTGTATATACGAAGTTCTGTAAGTTACATTTAATTATGCTTTTTCATGTTTATCAGTCATGATTATCAATTGTTGAGCATTAATCATATCATTAGTTTGCTTGCAGCCTTGAGTTTAACTTGACATTTCAACGATACATAAAAAAAAAAAAAATAAAACACAAGATACAGCATACTTTTAGGCAGCAATAATAAATCACTAATGCCATTTATAGCATGATTCATGTTTCTTTGTTGATTAGGGTTACTTTTTGTTGTAAATCGAAAACTTATCAACTTCTTTTTAGCAGAATTCAAAAGTAATACAAAAAACAAGTCGATAAAGCGCTTTGAGTTATGCTATACTTTTTAATAAATTATTGCAATAACAAAAATAACGCATACTTTTCTAATTACTGTAACCCTTCTCAAAACATATTTTCAAGGAATTTGCAAAGTATTTGATTTCAAAACTTTTTTTTGCTTTTCCTATTAAATTTTTCTTTTCATATTTCCATTTTACTTTGGTTTTTCGATTTGCTTGTAAAAACTTTGTCGCCATTTGTAATTAAATCGAAGAGTTGTTGTTTTTTTTATTCACGCGGCTTTCAAGAATGACTTGCAACCGTCAGCAAACGAGCATGCCAGAGCTGTCGATGCCGATGATGCAACAACAGCGCATGAAGTGCAAGAATCGGATAAAATTCCACAGTTGATTGTTTGTGCGACCATGTGGCACGAAACGCAAGAGGAAATGATGGAATTCCTCAAGTCAATTGTACGCTTGGATGAAGATCAATGCGCGCGACGTATGGCGCGAATACACATAAATGGCGGCAAAGCCGATGATGAATATTACGAATTGGAATGTGAGTACCGAACAGCAGACACCAGCGAGCAGAGAGCGTAGAAAAGCGGAGATTGAAAAAAAAAATCTATTGCATGCTATGTGGCACTTCGATTTTACTGGCGTCTTTTTAAAGCATCTTTTTCGGCTATAAATCTTATAAGCGGTTTTCCAAACTGAAATTATACATAAATTTATGCAAGTCGCATAAAAGTATGCAGCACAAATAGTTATGTTTGTGCGCATTGCTCATTTGCACATGTGCCTTGCCTTGCCTTCCTTCTTGACTTAACACATACTTTCGCCGAACTATTTTTGCTGTTGTGCATTCAGCGACTTATTTTCACTGCCTCAGTTGCCAACTGAGCTGCCAAAACCTTTAAATTAACCACGCCGCATAGCACGAGTGTGGAGTGTGTTTATTTATGCTTGCTTTTGATTGCGCATTTTTTCTTTTTGTCGCAGGGCATTGCGCCAAAATGAAAATTTGAAGTGGCCATAAAACGCGCACCGGACTTATTAAGACATAAATTTCACATAAATGATGATGCTCAAGTTTATTTACATGCATATTTCTTCGCTTGCAGCAAATATCTTCTTCGACGATGCCTTTGTACTCGACGACCAGCACTGCGAGAATGCGCGGAACCCGCCGTTAAATGACTTCGTCAAAATGCTGATAAAGAGCATCGATAAGGCGGCATTTGAGGTTTACGGCGTCAACATACTCATTAAGCCGCCTGTCAAGATTGAAACGCCCTATGGCGGTCGTTTGGTTTGGACGCTGCCCGGCCGCTCCAAGTTGATTGCCCATCTGAAGAACAAGGATAAAATACGACACAAGAAACGTTGGTCGCAGGTCATGTACATGTATTACCTGCTCGGCTTTCGCATTATGGAATTGGACAATCTATCGCCGCAGCGTAAGGCCGTCATTGCGGAGAACACCTTTCTACTGGCGCTTGACGGTGACATTGATTTTCAGCCGCGTGCCGTGCAATTGCTCATTGATCGCATGAAGGCCATCGATGAGTTGGGCGCCGCCTGTGGTCGCATACATCCGGTCGGTCGTGGTCCCATGGTGTGGTATCAACGCTTTGAGTACGCGATCGGCCATTGGCTGCAGAAGGCCACCGAGCACGTCATTGGCTGTGTGCTCTGCAGTCCCGGCTGTTTTAGTTTGTTCCGTGCGAGCGCACTCATGGAAAACAGTGTCATGAAAAAGTATACGACCGTTGCGCAAGCGCCCATGGATTATGTGCAGTATGATCAGGGCGAGGATCGTTGGCTCTGCACGCTGTTGCTTAAGCAGGGCTGGCGGGTAGAGTACTCGGCAGCTTCAGATGCCTACACACATTCGCCGGAAATTTTCTATGAGTTTTACAACCAGCGACGCCGTTGGGTGCCTTCCACCATGGCGAATATTTTCGATATACTTTTAGACGCCGATACGGTCGTGAAGAATAACAGTTCAATATCGACGCCTTACATTATGTATCAGGGCATGTTGATGGTCGGCACTGTACTCGGGCCGGGCACCATATTCTTGATGATGGTGGGCGCCCTGATTGCCGTTTTCAATATCGATATTTGGACTGCTTTCTTGTGGAACTTCTTTCCGTTGCTTGCCTTCATATTGGCGTGTGTTTACTTGCAGCAGAAATATCAATTGCTCATAGCCTTTGTTATAAGCACCGTTTACTGTCTGGTCATGATGGCTGTGCTTGTCGGCGTTGTAGTGCAAATGCTTGAAGATGGCCCTTTGGCGCCCGCCTCGCTGTTCTTTCTGCTCGTGGCCGTGCAAATCACTGTGGCTGGTATGATGCACCCGCAGGAGGTGCTAGCCTTGCTCTGTGGCATTATCTATTATATAACAATACCCTCGATGTATATGTTGCTCATGATCTATTCCGTCTTCAATATGAATGATGTCTCGTGGGGTACACGTGAGGCACTGCCGCCAAAGGAAGAAGACCCAAAGTCAAAGTCGAAGACTGATGAGGAAACAAGTTCAGCTCATTACCAACCAGGCTGGTTGAATGATCCCATTTTAGTTGAATCCGAATTGGGTGAAATCTCATTGCTGGAGAAGCGTTTCTGGCGTGATCTGATTAAGCAATATCTGAAGCCACTCTTTCATACCAAAGAGGAGAAGGCCGCAATTGCGAGCAGACTAAGTGAACTGCGCAACATGGTTGCTTTTGCCTTTGTCATGGTTAATTCAATTTTTGTGCTTATCGTGTTTCTGCTGCAGTTGAAGAAGGATTACTTGCACTTAAAGTGGCCCATTGATCCAACTGACTTTGTCTCTTTCGATCGTGACAACTCACAGGTGTTCATCTATCGCCAGTACAAGGAACTTGATCCGATTGGCTTATGTTTTGTTATATTCTTTGGTCTTATTCTAATTATACAATTCATAGCCATGTTCTTCCATCGTTTTGCGACTTTCTCACAATTGTTGGCAACAACAAAATTGGATTGGTTTCGTACAAATGGCGCAGTGAGTAAACTTTGCTTCATACTTATTTCTTCATATTTCATATTTCTATTTTATTCTCTGTGATTCAGATAACAGATGAAGATGCCGCGCAGGAGATTAAAGGCAATGCTTTTAACATTGCCAGACAATTGCAAAGGCCAAAACGTTTTGATGATGACGACGACGATGATGATAATGATGATAGTCACGCGTTCATGAACGATGACGAGAGAGCGGCTCATGTTGATGTCGAATGCGCTGGTCGGCGTCAGACCATCTTCAAGTTGCATGCGCAGCGGAATCAACGCATGAGTGACTACAGTGATTTGGTAAAGAATTTCGAGCGTCGTTTCTTTGGCGATGGTGCGTACACACATACTCAAGTACTTAATGCTTATCTCAAGCATATAAATCACACATACGACACGTTGTATCAGAATATTAATTTTTTTTTCTTTTCTGTACTCTTTTTTTCTATGCCAGAGGATATCAAGGTCAACAACCTACTAATGAGTCGTAAGTCGGTTATGATGTTAAACGAGCGTCGCTCTGTTGCCAAGCACAGTCTCGGCACAGCTCCGGAAACGCGTCGCAATAACGATTTTAATAAGCAAAAGTTGCTCGTCTTTGATAATCCCGCTTTTGAAGCTAACATTGACTGGTGAACCTTCAAGTGTGCAAGGCGGCAACTCTAATCTACCGTTGCTAATTACATAAATGTATAAATAATGATATATAATAAAGCATTACAAAAAAATTCACTAGAAGAAGGACAATATTGCGACTTGTGGTAAGAAGAAAAACGCTTTGCATGCACTTTGCACTTCGGTCTGTGTATGTGTCTGAAAATGCGCAAAAGAAAGTCTGTTCATTAGCATAATTATACTTGCTTTTGTAATTCATCAATGTCTGCAGCACAGCACAGCACAGCACAGCACAGCACAGCACAGCACAAGCAACACTTAAGAATTTCTTGTGCTTTGTTCGCTGTCTGTCAGCGTCGCTTTCAAGTAAATCCTTTCCATACCGCGCACTCCGTCGCCCGTTTTGTTTTGCACGTTTCCTAACGTTCGTTTACAAAATGCAAATCAAAGTGTGATTAGCTTGGATTCGAAGTTCTTTTTTTGTAAGCTTCAAGTAGCACATAGAAGCTTCACTGAGTTCGAGTGTGAATGCGTAAAGTAATGAAAAGTTCAGAACATAACTATGTATTTGTATGTGTTGGGAGTGTTTTGTTTGCAGAACGAGTAATTGAAGGAGTGTCAAAGAGAGGTATGGAGAGAGGGGACTTTCTGTGCAAATAAATTAGATTGAGTTAAATTGAAATGTACAAGTTAAAGCTTCGACTAAAGGCTTTGAGTATCTGGTCAAAGTTGTTGAAGTAAAAAATGTGAAATCTTTGAATTTTCCCAAAATTAACTTTTTCAATTTTAAAAATTTTTTTTCTTTCTTTTTTGCGTTCTATTTTCCGAAGTGGGCTTGCATTTTGCGCTGTTTCACGGACTTTGGACTTTGTATGCCATCTGTGCCATCAATGGCACGCAAAGTTAACGGTTTAGAGTATCTCTCTTGGAAAAAATATATTTGGGGAAACAGCGAATCGATTTTCGTTTTACGTGTAAAAATCAATCGAATTTTTGTCGTCTTACCACCACTAAGAGAAATCACTTCCAAAGCAACAGAGAGTGTAATTACAGAACTTTAATATTTTTTATTATTTCAATTAATATCTTTTGGAAAAGTGTAAAATCCTCAACAGAAATTATAAAGTACTATAAACCATTTAATTACTAAAACTAACATTGGTCGCCCAAATCAATGTTCCCAAACTATTCGCGTATCTAAAAGTCACAAAGGTTAGCCCCTGTGTATTCTTTATCAAGAAAAGTGGCCCAAGCTGTCATAGTATATTCCCATTGATCGCGCACGTTGCATACTTTTTATTTAATTGATAATAAGGATTTTTGGCCGCCAATGTCCAAAATTCCGGGTTAAAAAAACCGACACATTTAACAAATCGTGCAGTGCTATCCACAAGAAATTATGCCTAAAAATTGGTCCATCCTTCTGAATAATGAACTCAAACAAACTAACTGGAATTAAGAAATTAATTATTGGAGATAAGGTAAAGATAAAATTTTAATAAGACAAAATGCTCTTGATATTCTTCCTTATTCTGTTTGGTCTTCTTAGTTTTCTTAAGCTGCAGTTTCTGGCCAAGCCTTTCTTCAGACTCAAACACTTCGTCTATCATTGGTGTCTGGAATGCAGATGGGGCTTACCAACAACTTAATGTCGGATTCAGTGTCTATGCTGCGAATCATACGTATGATGATAGTACTGGAGGTGCAGCTTTTATTATTCGTAATACTGTTTTTTAATATTAAGGAAAAGTTTATCCCGATGTAGTTCGAGTAAAGGATCCAAGTGTTTTATTCCTGGTGACTGGAATGCAAAACATACTTTTTCTGGCGCTGTTAACTATTTTTATTACTATCACAGTCAAAAAACTAGTAAGGGCGGTATATTTGAGTGTACTCAACCATATAATACCCTGCACATACCCTCACCTATTTAAATGGTGTTCCAAATATCACAAAAATCAGTCAAAAGTGAAGAATTTTCGAAAAATTCGAGTTTGTTGATCTCTGAGGGGGGAAGCCATGAAATAAAGGGGTGTTTTTCGGTATGCAGTTCAAAGGACGTATATTAACTGAACCTGCATACAAAATTTCAGACACGTATATTTCATAGTTGTGGAGATATACATATTTTAATCAAAATAAACTGGAATTTACCCAAAATTTAAGTTTGCCGGCCTTTAATGGGTTGTCCAAATACAAAATGGTATTTTCTGGTATGCAGTCTTATGAAGTTACATATACTTTGTCTACTCACTAAATTTCAGGTCAGTGCCTTTATTAATTTCGGAGATATAGCTATTGACATACAAACACTATTTGAGGGGTAATAAAGGGTAAGGGGGAAAAAGTTAGTATGCAGTTTTAAAGACTTACATTTCCTTAATCTGCATACAAAGTTTTAGGTTCGTATCTGTTATAGTTGTGGAGATATACAAATTTTTGTAAAAAAAAGTGAAATTTACGAAAAATTTAAGTTTGATGGTCTTTGAGGGGTAGTCCTAAATTTAGAGGGGTATTTTCTGGTATGCAGTCTTAAGGATATGTATTTACTGAGTGTACACACAAAATTTGAGGTTCGTACCTTTCATGGTTTTGAAGATATCGTAATTAACAATAAAACACTTTTTGAGGGGTAATTAAGGGGGGAGGGAGTTTTGTAGGTCTTTACATACTTAGTCGACATACCAACTTTCATAGTTCTAGCGTTTCTGGTGTTCAAGTTATAGCCTTTTCAAAAAGTGGGCGTAGCTGGTTGGGCGGGAAGGAGTGGGCGTGGCTGAAAACCGTTCAAACTTGATCTGCTGCCGAGCATCACGAGTCTATCCTCCAAATCTCAAGTCTCTATCTTTTATAGTTTCCGAGAACCATTGGTGAGGACGGACAGACGGACGGACGGACGGACGGACATGGCTTAATCAATTTGTCTTGTCGTCCTGATCAAGAATATATATACTTTATAGGGTCCTCCTCCCCTCCTTCTCTGCGTTACATACATTTCGGCCAAACAAACACAATATACCCTGGTACAGTATGTACAGGGTATAAAAAGTGCTTGATATTAAGGAGTTTTTGCTTGTATTCTTTCCTTATTCTTTCGACATTTTAGAAAATTTTGACCTAAGTTCTGATCACATTCCACCTCATATCAAGTGGCATCAAGGTCACGCATTTAGCAGTATGAGGAGACCCCTTTTACCTTTCAATGCGATCCTGATTAGTTTTAAATCTAGGTTTGACTAGCTTATTAATTTGGATTTGAGATTCAAACTGCTGGAGTTGTTGAAGATGCCGTTAAGACTTCAAATATAAATATTTATGATGCGGCTAATTTTGCTTGAACCAATCCATTAAGCTTAAGTGATGCGTCTTGGCCTCCTTTAAAACCCGAGATCTTAGCATTATTAAAAGTAAAACGGCGTTTATGAGACGGCTGGCTTTGTTCCGGAAAGTCCCATGGGCAACTCTACTTGAAAATGAGCCCCCACATTTTGGAGTGTTCTTTTTATTTAAGAAAAATTTATTAAGCTTTTTGGCACGTGAGGTTGCCCATATTACATCGCGATGTTAGAGTACCCTCTATTTTACAACTAATTGACCGCCATACTTCCACTATAATGATTTGTGTGTCACCCAAACAGTTTGCCAAGTGCTTTGGCAAGTCCAGTTCATCCGATTTCAAGAAGAATTAAGAGGATATTTTTTAATGTGAAGTGTTGCACTTTTCTTTTTGCCATTAAACAAAAAGTGCTCATTGATTTTGTTCATAAAAATAAATATCCTTAAAAAATCTTTTAATAACTTTAATTGGCTTACCTTGTATACATATGTATGTATTTATATATAAGCTTTTAAAGGTGTGCAAACTAAAGTAAAAAAAAAAAAAATTAAATTAATATGAAATAAATATAAAACATTTAAAATACAAAATGATTTTTGCATGAAAATCATTTAATTGACATTTGAGAAAAAAATTAATTAACTGCAAAAACTGCTGGCTTACAAATGCACACAAACAAGGCAAAAATAAAAAATAAAAATAAATAACAAATAAGTATAGTTGCAAACAAAAGGGCAACAACAAATAACAAATTACAGTAAACAACACTCAGCATGCAATGAGTGCAAATATCCTGAAGCTTCATTTAATTATAATCACATTCAACAGAGCAAACAAATAGACAGACAGACAGACAGACAGACAGAAAGAGACAAAAAACAGAAATGCACAAAAAATAAGAACAAGCAGAAAGAGCACTGCAGCAGCAACAACAATAACAACAACAGCAACAGTCATTGCAACAAAATAATGACAACATTTATTGTTTGCTCTTAACATGAGTTTAAAAAAAAAGTGGCCAGTCACCAACAACAACAACAACAACAGCTATAATATTAACGACAATAATAACAAAAAGTGCAATTTTCCAACCTGTTTCGAAAATTTATAATTAAATGACATTAAAACTTTGTCCTTAACGTGGCGACAACAACACGGTAGCAGCAACAACAACAACAACAGCAATGTGCCAATGATTATAAAATTGCTGCTTGCATGGCGTCCGAAACAAACAAAAACAAAAAAAACAGTAAGGGAGATATTTTCGGCTTTGCCGAAACTTATATACTCTTGCAAGCGTTTTCCCACTCCCCACGCCCCACCCATTTTCTTATTTGTCTGAAAAAAAGGAATGTAGTCATACTTCACTACATTTGTCAATCTTGTAGCTCGTCTGCTTTCAGAGAAGTCCCATTTTTAAGTTTTTCGGCCTTTTGTCCGATTCTTATAAAACTTTGGATTATAGAGAGACAAAAAAGTTTTTCAAACAAAAACCTTCTTCAAAATAATTCTGAGATATACAATGCCTGGACACATCTGAAGAACTTTTGCGTTTAAATTTTTTCGATATGTTTAAAGCTCTAGGAGGAGTTTGACACACAGACGGAAACGGTTATATGAACTCGTCTCATCGTGCTGATCAAGAATGTAGATACTTTATATAGTCAAAGATGTCTTCTACTCTGCGCTGCAAACTTCACGACAAAGTTAATATACTCATTTTGGCAAGAGTATAAAAAAATCCAATTTAAATGAAAATGAATGAATTTTTGACCTGTTAAAGCAACAAAAACAGTAGAACAACAACACTTCTTTTTTTGTATTTGCTTAGCGCGAAAGTTTGGTTTTTGCTGCCAATTTATATATTTTTTTCCTGCAGGTGAAGCGTGAAAAAACTCTATACAAAATGCATTTTCATGTAGTTTTATTTCTAATCAGATTATGTTTGGCATTATTCACTTGAATTTCATGCCACTCTTTCTCTTTTTTTTTGGTTTTTACAGTAATTGAGTGCAATAGGAGCTTAAATTAGTTGCAATGCATCAGATAAGTGCAAAATTATGTTGCGCGCTTAGCGAAAAAATTGTAAACCAAATCAAATGAAAAAGTTTCAAATCGAAGTTTATTTAAATTTTGTGTAAATTCAGAATAGGAACACTTCCAGCTTGAATGAGATAATATTTCGCTTAACTATTTACACAATTTGGTTGACGAGTATGAGATATAAACAAAAAGTATACAAATTTAGTATTGGATGCCTTATCTCTTTATTTTTCATATTGTTCTTTTGCACCTTGGATCCTTCATATTTTTCAACTCATTCGTTTTCGTGCAATGAACAAAATGTAAAAAAATGAGATTCATCTAAATTTGCAACAAAAAACTAATAAGGAAACTGAATTCAAGAGTACTTGACAAAGAAAGCTACCAAAAAGTATGCTACATAGGATAACTTTATTTCCAATAAAAAAATGTAAACACAATTCAAAATTATAATGCATACTTTTAGGCAGTTATATTTCAGAGTCAATTAAACGCTGGCAATGCTCTATTAATCTAATCTATTTAAATGTGTGATAGCTAATAAGCTATTTGTATTGACTTTGAAAAGTAAAATTTTCAGTAAATTTACAATTTATTATTTTCATTGCAAAATATGTGTAAAGTCATTTAATCATTACATTTTCATGAACACAAAATGATGGTTTGGCATAACTGTAAACAACCACAAAGTTATGGTTTTGGTTTAGTCAGTTAGCTTTGACAAACGTGTTATAATTGACACGAGCAGCATTTAAGCGTAAAATATTGACCAAATTATGATGACGATGATGACTGTGATGACGTTGATAATTTCTAGTTCACTTGACATTTGCATTAGTTTGTGAAAAGCCCTAATTAGCTTTTGTATAGACGCACACAGCACATAATCGAAGCAAAGTCAATGTGACATTAGCTTAACGATATTTCTAACTTAATTAATGTTATGTTTTCTATTGCGGCTTTGATGGTTTAATTAGAAATAAGCAAAACCCAAAACAAACCAAAACTCTCACAATCATCAATCAGGACGTCAGTCAGTCAGTCAGTCATTCAGTCAGTTAGTCATTCAAATAATGACATGTGCGCCATGCAATGTTGGAGCGTGCACTGTTGATAAAATTTTAATGAGTTTTTGATTTGACCGTCAATATATTAAGCAAAGTCTAAAATTACTGGCATTGCATTTGATTTTGTTTTCAAAGAAGTGCATAAGAATAATATTTATTTATATTTTTTCGCAGCGATAAACTTTCAAGTGTGAACTAAGCAGCACTCATGGCCTAATTGATAAGCGTTGACAGCATCAACGTAAGTCATCAAAACATTAGTATGCATTACGCATACAACAGTATCCGCGTGTGTGTATGTAATTGATAATGTTTCTAATTGAATAACGAAGTAAAGCACAATACATACAGTGACAATAACAATAACAACAGCAACAACAACAACAGTCGGGGTAACGGCAACAATATTAGTCGACAATAAACATTTTAATCGCAATCGCAATGAATACTTACAATTACACATGTTTGTGCTTCATTATCAGCTGCGACTGGCGGAACCTTAACTCATACATACGCACACACGCACGCATACAAAAGCATACGCTGAAATACACTTGTTGGTCTGTTTGCCTGTCTGTCTGTCCACAAGTCTCACAAGTCTGGCAATCAGTTAGTCAAAACTTTGCCGTCCGTGTACAATTATATTTTTGCGCTTTAGTAGCGTTTGATTTGTGATTGTGAGCGGTAACGTTAAGTAGAAGACGCCTACACCAAAGCCTCCAAGCAGTTCTATGGCAAATACATAGTTGAGCATTAAAAAAATAAAGCGAACCAGCAAAGTAGTAAAAGGCTGTGATATTTGTGCGTCCTTCAAAAGGAGCCAAGCCAAAGACGTTGAGAAAAGCATTTGTGTGTAAAAGTGTTTGAGTGAATATTAAAGGCAGTCAAGAAAAAGTTTAGTCGCTTTGCGGTTCAAAAAGAAACAAATTACATAAAACAGAAAAAAATACAAAATGCTGCGCAATAGTTTCAATCTAACGAATTACCTGAAAAATGGTCTCACGAAAAGTGTTTGGCGAGCAATGAGCGCACATGGTCCTCGACCAGTAAGTAGCCCGTGAATATTTTTATATATAACATTCATATAGTACAAAAAGTACAGTACAGAAATTGCATAAAACAAAACAAGAGGAATAAAAAAATGTAAATATAATAAATAATAACTCAAAAAAAGCTTATGGAAACTTCTTTTCAAAGCACCAAATTGGAATTTGAACAAAAAATTAAAAAAATTGAGTATGAAAGTATGAAGTATGATGATCCCACGGCCATTTTACCATCAAAATAGTCTTTTCGCCACCGTGTGAAAATAAGTATGAAGTTTCAAGTCAACTGGCTAAGAAACAAACAGGTATTTCATTCAAAGATTTAAATTTGCTTCACTATTCTTCATCTTTTTGTGTGGGGGCTACCAGTTCCTATGGTCCGATCTACTAACTTCGTGACAAAACAAAAACAAAAATTAAAAAGTTCAATAAACTAATTGAAAGTCCTTCAAGTCTCGTTTGCTCTTGAAATTTTTGAAGAAAATAAAAAGAGCTCTGTCAATAACTGTACATAACCACTTATGTCGTATAGAAGTTCTATTATTAATAGACCCAAGCTGAACTTTTCTTATCAAGCATGATTACAAAATATTGATTGCTTAGTTTCGTTTGAGTAACTCAGGCCGAACTTTGCGTCATTTTCGCACTTTGTGCCAAAAAGCATAAGTCGAGCTGATAATAAACTCGAAGCTTTATACATTTTCATTTCTTTGCAAAAAATAAAAATAAAAAAAGCGAAAAAATAATTAAAACAACAATATTTGTTGCTAACATAAGGCGGAATTGTGTACAAACGATAAGAAATTATAAAATAAATCTTTGGAAAAGTACTTCAAGAGTTGCATGACGTCATTGAAATGCTATTATGTAAGAAGCAAAAAGTATACTGATAAAAAATAGTAATATCATAAAAATAAAATAATATTAATAATAAAATATTTGCACATATTTTTATATTTACATATATGTGTGTGTACATACATACATATATACTAAAATTAAAAAATAATGATAAAAAAAATGAATGATAAAATATAATAAGAAATAATTCGATATATATAACAATGCGAAAAATAAAAACTATTATGAAAGTCTTAAAAAAAAAAATTCAAATAAGAATTAACTAAAAAATATAGAAAATGATTATAAAGTTTGTAAAAACTAAAAACATAATAAATCAAAAGAAAAAAAATATAAAATTAATTTAAAACCATCACAAAAAATAAAACATAATACAAAAACATAATGAACTAACAAAAAAGTTTAAAACACTGAAAACTTTATTCAATATATCATAAAATATGAACCACTCTTTAAATACTTTTGATTAACTTACTACTTGTTCAAGGCATTTAGAAAGGTATATTAGTGAATGAGGCACTCTTTAAAGTAACTTGAAGTTGAGTTTCTTAGTTAATACACGTTTCGATTAATATCTTGACGTACAAGTTGATCTTATCAAAGCAATCTTTCCAAGCAAAACAAACCCAATGTGTATAGGTCTAAGGTTGTCGAAAAATGAAGCAAGTAGTCGTCTGGCAATATGTGCAAGAAAATTAGCATAAATTGAACATTTTCTTAAAGTTAAACCGTTTTACATACAAAAAAGGTTCTCGCCTCTTAATTGAATATGACAGCAGAAAGCATAAAATTTTATACATTTCGAATATAATATTACGAACAAGAAATTGATTTAAATAAAGCCCAAGTGTATGGGCACAGATTTAGTTAATAGCTTGAGACAACACTAAAAACTTAAACACGACACACACACACACACACAAATACATACAAGCAAGACTGTTGCAGGCAAGCGAAAACAAACATTTACATGTCAACTAATGTTGTGTTGTTGCGTTGTGTGGGGGGCGACGACGGCGACGTCGGTGATGCGGTGAATGAATTCCTTTTTGATGCAAAACAACAAGAACCAAGTGTCAAACGAAAGGACGCATAAAATGATGTCACAGCGCATACACACACATACGCACACATGTGGACATGAACATGAACGACTGTGGGGGAAAGTAACTGACTCGTCTCGACTCAACTCAACTCGACTCAATGCGGCACAGCACAGAAGAGCATAGCCAGGCTCGTCTCGAGTTGAGTTAACTTGGCTCGAATTGTTGTTGTGTTCTGTATTGTGTTGTGTCAAAGAAAAAAAAAAATGTACAAAAAAAGATAAAGAAAAGAAAGGAACAACAACAACAATTGTAAAGTGTAAATATTGTATTTCCGTATAAAAACATGACACACAGACACACTTACCTAACACACACGCACACACGCATACACACAAAAGCATAAGTTGCATGTGCTTGTATATTTGCGTGCGTGCGTGAATACAAGTGTAAGCACTCACGTATTGTGGCGTCAAAAACCCCAGGGCATTTTTTTAATGTGCAACCATGCCACATCGAGGGGAATCATGAGTAAAGGGGGTGAGAGAGTAAGTAAGTTTGCAGCTGTAATGTCGGGACATTGGACGCTCAGGCATTAAAGTTGTGAAATTTACATTAAAGGTTTGTCCGCGTTTAATACTCTTGTAGTTTAAAAGTAAGGATATTTAAAAAATCATACAATATATAGCTTAACCTCCATTCTGGCAACTCCATTAGGCACTGTTAATCGAAAGGTTCTATTAAATGGATTGTAAATGCTTCTTGTGTTTAGGACAGCTAGGAAGATGGCAGCTGTAACTTCATTTTTCTTTAATTTGGAAAGTGGCGGTTGTGATTGAAATAAGGAACCTATAAATTTTTCTATTAAAATGATTCCAAGCATTTTTTAATAGATAGTTGCCAAAATAGAGCCTTAAAAATGTTTTGAAAGCTTGATTAATTAACTTAACTTTTCGATAATTGAATTTTTAAAATGATAAAGAATATCTCATAACGCCTTATATAAAAACACAGAATTTCACACAGCCCGGCCCTGCTCCTCTTTGGCCACGCCCTTGATTAAGATTCTTAAAGTTCAAAAACCTTCGTTGTGTGCTTTGAAAATATTTCTACAAACCAGAAGTATTTTGTTTACTAACTTTTTTCTTTTTTATATTTATCACGAAAGTCTTATCAGTACGCGCTTTATGGTGCTTATTTTCTCACAGTCTACGTTCAGTTTCAAGGATTTTTCCCGAGTGCGTGTTTATAAAAAAAGAACCCTTTATGGTTAAATTTGCATAACGTGTTCCATGTTGTTAAATAAAAATTTATATAAATAAAACCTAAAAGAACAAGAATGAAAAAACAGTTGTTATTTATTTTTCCACACGCAATCAGACTTTGACAATAGAAATCACGTTGCTAGGTCATGGTCCGTCATATATTTATTTGCAGAGCGCTTCATTTTTATTTGTTTATATATATGTGTGTATGTGTGCATGTTTGCATTTAAACACAGATATAATTGAAAATGGTCAAAAAATAGATTAATCACAGAAGCTAAAATAAAAAATTGTGTGCAAGCAGAATTAATTTCTTTATTGTTTGCTTTTGTCTTGCTGCCATTGTTATTGTTTTTTCTTTTGCTGACATGACAATTGTATGCATTATATGTCCAGACATGTTTGCAATTGGACAGTCAACAGAATTAATTGCTAAATAATTCGATTTTTCACACAAGTGAAAAAAAAAGATGATAGAATAAAACATTTGCCACACACACGCGTCAAGCAACCAGACCAGTAGCAAAGAAAAAAAAAACTTAAACACACGACAAGCTTATCTCAAACTCATCAAGAATGGCGATAGTAAGTAAAGAGTAACAGCAACAATAATAATAACATCAACAACAACAAAAACTAACGGCAACAGTCAGTCAGGCAGCCAGACAGCCACACTGATAAGAACAAAGCCATATGAACATGTATAACAACAACAAACACAACACTATACTACACAATGCCCTATAGAACCGAACAATGTAGACATGCGTTGAGCTTGTGGACGCGTTTCATTATTGTTGTGATTGTATTTGTTGTCATTGTTGCTATTGCCTTGTACGTTGGCCTTTTCTGAGACTAAAAATGTTTGGTTGTGCGGTGAACGGGGAGGAGAAGTACTAAGGGTTGATGGATTTGCCAGTCAGTCAATGTTGCCTTTACTTGATTTCACACTTAACTTTAATCTTCATCACTTCGTTTAATTGCACAAAATAATATTGTAAAAGCAGAGCACACATACGACGTGTGGTACGCTCATATCGGATGTTATTAGAAAATATCGATTTACTCGAGTTTATTTTCTTATCAATTTTGTTTTTTATGCTACTTTTATTACTGTAGAGAACAAAAAAATATGTATGTACATATATATACTTAAAAAAGCTTTGTTTTGACGGCGCGCACCAAAAATAATAAAAATATTCTCAAGTTAAATAATGATAAAAAAAGTGTTATCGCAATGTCAAGACTCATTGTCGTCTTGCTTAGCGCCATAAATACTAATAAGCGCATAAGAAGAAAAACGGCACTTATCAAGTATTAAACGTAAAGTTTTTATTTGTTTTCTATTTGTTTGCTTGGAAATAAATAATATTGTTTACAGCTCTGTTGTATAAGCGTTTATGAGTGCTCAGGCGGTTTTCGGTTGGTTGGTTGAGTTGTTGGTGTAGTACGAATATATGCGCCAATTGATTGCCTGAGCGCGTTTGTGTTGTAAGCAGTGCAAAAGCACATGTCAATTTATTTACTTGACAGTTTACATTTGATTAGCGCAAATATACAGTTACAGTAATTATAAATATAAATAAAGATAGACAAATTCTGGTCTTCGATTGCACGAATTAATAATTTTAAATGACTTAATTTTCAAACATTTTATTTTGATACCTTGCCTACGTTTTGTAAAAGAGGTATATTTATTCAATATTTGTGTTAGGAATGATATGATGCCATAAAAAAAGGTCACCAATTACTCCTCAAAATCATCTTGTAAACTAAAACGGATCTCAATATTTTAATGAGACAAAAAATGAATTGTATGAATTTAAAAATGATTTTCGAAGCATTGTTTTGTTTTTTGCATGAGTTGATAGAGAAATTAAATATGTTCTTGATTTTTTCAAAACAAAATACAGTTGATTGATTTTATTGGTTTTTGAAGGTTGCATGACATTTATCAAAAAGAGGCACTTGAAATATAAATTAAAATGAATTGTTCGAAGCGAAAGTTACAAAAAATCTTTTGTGTAGTAAATTAAATAAAATTAATTTTAAAAATTCCATATTATATTGCGTTGTTGTGCAGTGCAAAATAAGTATTAAGTACTTGTACAGTACACCAAACACCTTTTAGTAATCATTTTATTAGCTTACAAAACAACAACCACTGATTAAATATCCACTTGTGTTTCAGTTTATAATAAAACTAATTACCGTCTAATTGCAACTTTTCACAATCAAATTTTAAAATTTTTGTAAAACATTAATTTCAAATTAGGTTTAATAACAAAAACATCGAAAAATGAAAAAAGTTCTGTTAAATTTCATTTAATGAGATATTTCCACTAGAACAACTTCACAATTGCATTTAAATTAATTAATGCATATATTAAATTTAGTATGAGCTTAAAAACACATTATGGCAATTATGCAAAAAGACGCACACACTTACATACATATCCTGCATAGTCATGTAATATTATTGACATTAGTATTAGTGTGTATGTGTGTGTGTGTGCAAATCACACGCATATCGATTGCAAAAACGGTTCGAGTGCATTTTACACAATTTCCTATTTCACACATTTAATTAATTGAATTTGTTGGAATTTATTGCCAGTGCTTGTTGAACGTTGTCATGGCAGTTTGCTGATTTATATTGATAAAAATATTGCATTTTCAAAATAATAAATAAGCCACCATTGATCGAAAGTGTTGATTGAGGATAAAGTCTCTGAGCAGTGAAAATGAATTTTTGGGTTTCCAGATTTTTTGTGCAGTTTTCCCAAATCCCTTTATGATTTATTGTATTGGTTAGCGAAGTTTGGCATACAATTTAATTCATAAATATTTCAGTTCTGATTTTTGTTATTTTTGGCTTTTTAATATCCGACGTGACGTGTTTATCTTTGTATAAAACCGGGTAGACCGATTTGAAATGTATTGTTGTTTTAAAAGTGATTCAATTGAGAGTTTTATTGGTTGTGTTTGAAGAAGATATTTTCAATAATGAATAGAAATATGTTGCATAATGCCACATGTTACATACGGTAGTCTGGTATTCAAATTCAACCTTCGTGTTGATTTTCGGGAAAGAAAGGGAGTTTTTATTAAATCGGAATGTATTTATATAATTTTTTTTTATTCTACTTGTTTTGTTCTATGTAAATACGTAAGTTTGTATTCCAAAAAAAAAAAGTACAAAGCATTTTACTCATGCCAAAAAGTATGCTTTGCCTGTACTTGCATTTCTACCATAATTTAATTATGTCTCCATGACTTTCTTCTTCCCCATTTTCACTTTGTTCTCACAATATTTTCTGCTTTTTTTTTGCTTTTGTAGATTATACCGGCCGAGAAGCGTTTGAGCTTTGAAAAGCCGCATGCGACCTTCACTGAGCGAGGTCAGCTGAAGTATGCGCGACGTTTGGTCGTTAAGTTGGGCAGTGCGGTCATAACCCGCGAGGATAATCACGGCTTGGCTTTGGGACGACTCGCGTCGATTGTTGAACAAGTCGCTGAGTGCCACTTGGAGGGACGTGAAGTAATAATGGTGACCAGTGGCGCAGTTGCCTTTGGCAAACAGAAATTGGCACAAGAGTTACTTATGTCGCTCTCCATGCGTGAGACTTTGGCGCCCAAGGATCACAGAGAGGTAAAGTCAATCACGCAGAGAAATTACGATAATTTTTAACTATAAATATTAATTATAACATGTTGTTCATTGTGTTTTAATTGGTTCGTCGACTCAGATCGATGGCGTGCTCTTGGAACCGCGCGCGGCCGCTGCCGTGGGTCAATCGGGTCTGATGTCCTTGTATGATGCTATGTTCGCACAATATGGCGTTAAAATTGCACAGGTAAATGTCGTGTCGTATTCAAAGCTAATACCAATTAATGCAACTACTTTACCATACACACGCTCTGCAACCCCCCAACCATGCATCCGTTTCAAAACACTCTAGGTGCTCGTAACTAAACCGGATTTCTACAATGAGGAAACACGCAACAATCTTTTCAGCACGCTCTCAGAATTAATTAGCTTGAATATTGTGCCAATCATAAATACGAACGATGCCGTATCGCCGCCAATGTTTATACGAGACGATGATGTGCCAACGGGCGCCAAGAAGGTTTGTATTCATGCGTCGTTTCGGTTCATGGTCAGTGGCCTGTACCGTTGCTCGTTGCTCTTGTTGTTGCACCTAAAGCGAATGAACGAGAAAGAGCAAACGATAGAAAGAAAGCAAAAATGTATATATATTTCAAGCACGTTTTGTTTATTGTTATCGTTTTCGCTTGGTTTTGGTGCCACCATGACGACTCCTGAAATTCACGCTGTCCATTGCCGTATTGCAGGGCATACCGATTAAGGATAACGACAGTTTGTCCGCCATGTTGGCTGCTGAAGTACAAGCTGATTTGCTAATACTCATGTCCGACGTCGATGGCATCTATAACAAGCCACCGTGGGAGGATGGCGCCAAGCTAATGCACACATATACATCCAACGATATGCAGAGCATCGAGTTTGGCAAGAAGTCAAAGGTAAGGTAAATAAATTGGATGTTCTGAACCAACGAACGAACGAACGAACGACGAACGACAAGACATCGACAGATTAGTGGCGGTTGGCGTAATTAGTTTAGGCAAATTACAACAATAAGCCATGATAAGCGATAAACACGCTGACATGTACAATGCGCCAAAGCCATGTTTATATTAAGCTGGCAAGGCAAACTCGTATATTCTCTGTGTATATGAGTTACAACTCTATAAGACGGTGGCAAAAGGGGATTGTTGTGCGATATGTTCAGAACAAATCAGTTGGTGGTTTTCTCAGCTTTACATTGTTTTCTAAGTGCAAAGACTTATATGAAGCACGTAACAAGTTAAATTTGTTGTTTGAGTAAATGTATTGCAAACAAGGGAGCATGTTAGAGTTGCTTGGCTGTTGTGCTAATCTGCCTGCTATAACCATGTAGATGGCTTCAGGTATTTCCAAGTTTAACTATGACTTTAGAAGGAAAGTAGCTTTGGCACTTGGGCTGCTTAAATTTGTTGGAGAGGTTTTTTTATATTAAATGGTGATTTTTTTTTTTTTTTTTTTAAATTAATACATTCATTAAAAAATATTATAACGTAAATTTATAATTTTGAAATAAACAAAGAAAAATTATCTGAAAAAAAAAGAGACCCTTGAGTTCTGGAAGTTTATTCTATTATATACAGTTTTCTTTTTTAACAATCAATTAAAATTAATAATATTTATAAGAAAAATAAATATAAAAAAAAAATCCCAGAATATAAAAATTACTCTTAGTATAATATAATAGAACTCTATAGTATTATATATAGCAAATAATATAATAATATATTATATTATTAGTATAAGAAAGTGTGCTTACGTGGGCTTAAGGTACTAGGATATCCCTTACTTATATGGCTTTACTCAAGATATGCAGCGAAATTTCTCATTACGGACAGTCTTTTTAGTCATTAATTCTTATATAAAAATATTATTGCAATAACTGGACGTGGACACCAAAATTCAAACCATTTTGAAATCTGTCATCAAGGGACTAAATACAGAAATATCCTAAACATGTTTTTAAAAATCCCATTCGTATTTATTAGAGGACGGCAATTTAATATATTTTTTCAAATAAGTTTCATGTGACTTGTGTTTTTATAAACTAGACATAACATGGGATTTAAAGAAGTCCATTAAAGAAAAAATTGAAATTTATGACATGTTTGAAAAAAACACATTTTCGACCCCCATAAGCTGAAATCTCCTATAACCAGAAAAAAATAGTGAATATCCAGTAATACAAAATTTCACTGCATAGCTAAAATCACAGACTTAAAACACTTTTCTTTCTACTTCGCTTAACAAAATCACGTAAATCTATTTGCCAATCAAATTTTGAGTGCTTGTTATAAATGGCAGCGAAAACCGCCTCAGTTTATTTAGAAACTTCTCATTTCCGGTACAATTTCATTAGTGTTTGAGAGTGAGTGCGCATTTCGTTAAAAATGTAAAAGGCAAAGCATGTTGACACCGCAAAACTTTGTTTGTCCTTTCGGCGTGCAACATTTTTCACTTTTCTTTATAAAAACAACAATTGCAAACTACAATATTATCCACCTTCGCACCCTCTTATCAGCAGCAAACAAAACACCTTACTTCATCACTATGCATTGCACACTTTAGTATTGCCACTACGGCTGCTGTTGTTGTTCCTGCTGCTGCGCCTTCTGCTGTCGTTGCACTTAACGCGCGCTGCTGCCATTAACAATAATTTCCGAGTGCAAGAGTTGTTGCAAACTTGTGTGCTGGAAACGAAATGGAACCGAGCACGGCATGGTTTCAACACTCAACACGGCACAGGTCGGTGCAGCACGGCTTAGCAAAGCACAGCGTAGAAACAAAAAGCAACACGGCGTGTCATAGTCATAGTTGCAACACTGGCATCCTGCCTGCCTGGCAGTCTGACAGTCAGTCTGTCTTGCTTTGTTATTGGCTCGTTGGTTTGTGCTGTTGTGTTGTTTCAGCTACTGCTACTGCTACTGCCGCTGCTGGCTGATGGTGTAGGTCAAATATGGTTGCCTTTGTGCACGTTGCCATCATGCATACAAATGGCAATCTCAGAAAGCAATGCCGGCGGCATCAGCATCAGCAACAGCAACAGCAGCTGCAATATAATGTTATAGCAATAGCAGCAGCTTGGCAGCCCTATTCACAGCAGAACCACCCTGAGCACAAGTCTTTAGTGCCATTAAGTTTGAATGCATCTTAATGGTGTTTATTACAAGCGTTTGCAGCAATCCTTTTTTTTTGGCTTCTTTTTTCTTTCTTGTATATGAAATATCCGCCGGTTTTGGTCGGTGAATTTTTCAGCTCTTATTTTTCGCTACACTGTTTAACACAATTTGTTTCTGCTTTGTCTTATGTTTCACCTATAGGTTGGCACGGGCGGCATGGACTCTAAGGTGAAGGCAGCTACTTGGGCTTTGGAACGTGGCGTCAGCGTTGTTATATGCAACGGCATGCAAGAGAAGGCTATTAAAACCATAATTGGCGGTAGAAAAGTTGGCACATTCTTTACCGAATCGACTGAGGGCACGAACGCGGTGCCCGTCGAAGTGATGGCCGAGAATGGTAAGTGACTGGCTTGGTGTGTGTTTCGCTACACGTCTGCTTTCATTTCAAGAAATTAATTTAATTATTATTAGAGACACATTACACAGTATGCCAGCTAACGTGCTGAGTGTCGCATTAATTAGAAAGCACTGAAGAGCGCGCATGTTGCAAAAAGTGACACAAATAGCGTAGGAAAAATGATGCCGCTACTGATAGTCGTGAGCGTTGAGTCGGAAACGGGTGGCTTGATGACACATTAATTTTGAAATTGTTTATGTGCTCAGAAGAAAAGATTACAGTTGAGAATCGTGTTTTACAACTCAAATAAGATAAAATTCGGCAAAAAACACAAACTTCATACTTTATGCTTGAAAATGCAGCTAAGTGTGAAGGTAACTAAACTACAGTAGTTGAACTCTTTCTGAAATACTGACGTTCATTAAAAAGCTCGAAAAAGCATTTGTTTGGTGAGTCTAAAAGATTCAATAGATGAAGCTGCTGATTTCAACTGAGCAACGAAATTTCGTGTCAGGAAAAGTAAACATAAATTTCGACAATAATTCGTGTGCCTATCACAGATTTATAGAACTGCTCTCGCATCTAGATAGAACACACACTGTCCATTAAAGAGTCTTGCGTAAACTGCCTTGTTGGATTTATTTAACCTTTATTTATACACAACTAAGAACAATATGCTTAATTTTGCTTGCCTAAGCTGTCGTCGTTACTTTATTTATGTGAATATATATTGTATCTTTTATCTGTTATTGACTGTTTTCCCTTTTTCTGTTTTTCTGTTTTTCTACTTTTTATATTTATTCCTGTTGGCAGCACGCATTGGCAGCCGACAGATGCAGGCGTTGAGCGCAGCGGAGCGTGCGAGCGCTGTTAACACTTTGGCTGATTTATTGGTGAGCAAGGAGAAGTTTATCTTGGATGCCAATGCCAAGGATCTCGAGGAGGCGCAGAAAAATGGCATTGCAAAGCCTTTGTTGTCACGTTTATCATTGACCTCGGCGAAATTGAAGAATTTGTCATACGGTTTGAAACAAATTGCCGAATCGAGCCATAAGGTGAGTAGTAATTGTTTGGTTGGTAGTGTCAAAGGGGGGGAAAGAGAGAGATAATCAAACAATATGTTGACAAGTAGCATGTGACTGAAGTGAAAGTCGCTTTAAGTCGTTCGATTTTAAAATTTAGTTAGACAACTTCTCAAGAACTTCAACTTATAAAACTGTCAGTCAAATAATTAGCGTGCAACTTTAAATTTCATATAAATTCTGACTTATTGCATTTGTTTGTAAGACAAACTTTGACAGCTTTTAAAAAGTTGTTTTTCAATTAATTTTCATGTCAACGCACATGTAAGGTCAACTTATAAGTGCTCCCTAAAGATCGTTCATCAAACATGCACTCACCAAAATCATCATGACCAACTTCAATTCATGCTAAGAAAAAATAATAAAACTTTACAATTGTGTTATGCGAAAATGGGCAAGCGACTTAGGGGGTGGGGGTAAGAAAAGTAAAGAAGTTGAAAAATTTCAAATTTCTTGTTAAAATGTTGCTCAAGTGTTTCATTTAAGCAAGCAAGCAACGGAATTTAGTAGCTTGGACAAGCAACCATGGCCTTAGCAGCAGCAGCAGAGGAAGAAGCAGAAAACTTTTGCTAACTAAATTTTTAACAATATTATGAAATCTCAAAGCAATTTTACACACCACAAATTGACAAGTTATAGCAGCAGCACCAAAAGCAAAAGCTGCAGTAAGTGACAAGACAGACGGACAGACAAAGAGACCGAAGGAAAGACAGACAGCACAAGCAGCAAGTTCTATGCCACATAGCGACAAAGTTTAGGCCAAACTGACTCAAACTGACTGACTGTACAAGCGTATAAATATGTATGTATGACTGAGTGTATGTGCAAAGAGCATCTTGTTTCGAGCAGAGAACAGCACAGCACAAAGCACAGTGACATTAAAACCCCAGGAGCATATTGAAGGACATAACAACGCAATGTTGATGGAATATTGCTACTGCTTTCAGCACTCGTGGCATTTCTGCTGCATCGGTTTTTTATCGCAAGTTCAGCCATTATATAATACATATACTATATATATATACATACATTTTTTTTTTATTGTGTGTGATTGTGCGGAAACAGAAACTTTTTGAGTGAGTTTGAGTGTTGAAAATGTGTTGCCTGCCTGGTTTATAAATAAAACGTTAAAGTACCAAAAAGCAAATACAAATACAACAAGAGAGCGAGAGGGGGAAAAAAAATCGAAAGGATGCTGTCGTTATTCGTTATAAATACGAAAAGCAGGCAAAATGCGCGACACGTACAAGAAAATCACATTCAAAAGTTTCATGTACGGCGCACAACAACAATAACAACAACATCAAAATGGCGGAAATAAATCTTTTTACTTCCGTTAAAACGAAATTGACATACCCTGTAGCGCTGCAGGTCAAGTAGCTGCCTCGCACGCATCTGCCTGTGCATGCGACAAGTTGCCGTCAGAGTTTACCTTAAAAGTATGCAACACTTTTTGGACATTTGTTTGGCAAATGGTTTTTATTTCTTATTGACACTGGTTGTTGTGGCCTTGGTCTGTGACACTGTCAATGCTGTGTAGCGCATACAACAACACATTAAACGCCAGCAAATGCTGTGAAATAATTGAACCTAAAATTGAAATGGGCGCGTGCACATAACTTTACGCTTGGACGCATTTCAACGTCAAGTCTCTAAAAGTCCGGCGTGCCAGCGTCATTATCGTCACCATGGACAACATCATAATTTCAACATTTCAGCATTGTGAAAACCATCATTTTCATTATCATCTGTTTTATATAATTTGAAGTTTTAGGCGCTGACGCAATCATTATGGCCAAAAAAACATATAAACGAATTTAATGCTTGACGCCATTATGAACGCCGTTTTAACTTTGTGTCCGTGTGTGGTGTGAGTCTGTGTATGTGCGTGGGCACAGCGTAATCCTTGCCCGCTATTTAAAGCCAACTGTTGTTGTGCCAGCCAGTCTTGCACATCCACCCATGGCTACGACTTTGTTTCCATTTTTTTTTCTGGTCTCAACGGTCTCACTCAGTTATTTTCTGCTGCGTTAGCAGCCAATTTTGCTACGCTCCTCCACTATCTTTTATTTGCCTTGTTTCTTTTGTTTCTTTTGCTCATGTTTTCTTCTTGAGTTTTTGCCAGTCAAAACATATTGCGACGTTTGGGGACCTTTGCCTGCTTGCACGCCATTAAAAATAAATAAAGCTTACCACGATGATCGACTTGATTTATGTAAAACTGCCACAGCTACTTGCCAACTAAGTTCTCTTTGTGTTTTTTTTGGACAGCGCCTTTGACACACACTTACACACACACATGCACTCACATATATATATTGAGTTATTTTGTTGAGTTCATTTGGTTATTGCATAGCATAGAAGCGATGAACGCGTACGCATTTTCATAAGTTTTGTGTCGAGCCTGGGGCGTATACTTAATATATTTAATATTAACAGCTTATTGAAATATGAATATGAAATTTCATTAAAGCCCTAACTTTCTTCACAGAATGTTGGTCGCGTGCTTCGTCGCACACGCTTAGCTGAGAACTTGGAACTGAAACAGGTGACCGTGCCCATTGGCGTGTTGCTTGTCATCTTCGAGTCACGTCCAGACTCGCTGCCACAAGTTGCCGCCTTGGCAATGGCCTCGGCGAATGGCTTGTTGCTGAAGGGTGGCAAAGAAGCTGCTTACAGTAACAAAGCACTGATGGAGTTGGTTAAGGAGTCGTTGGCATCCGTGGGTGCTGAACACGCCGTCTCATTGGTGTGTATCTGATTAGACACTACACAATATCAAGTATCCAAACAATAAATTTTCATGTCTTTGTGTGTGTATTTGCGCAGGTATCGACGCGTGAAGAAATCAGCGATCTGCTCTCGATGGAAAATCATATTGATTTGATTATACCGCGCGGTTCGTCGGAGCTTGTGCGCAGCATACAGGAACAGTCGGTGCACATACCCGTGCTGGGTCATGCGGAGGGTGTCTGTCATGTTTACATTGACAAGGATGCCGATTTGCGCAAGGCTTTGAAAATTGCGCGTGACGCGAAATGTGATTACCCAGCGGGTAAGTACTGATAATGTTAAGTGGAGTGTAAAGCGTGGTTGGTTTGTTCTTTGGTTAGGCATTTTTGAATCTAAGGTAAATGCGATTTTTCTGTAGAAATGACGAAACTGATCTTCAAAAAAGAAACTGTAAAATTAAAGGTGCAAAATGAATCTCAGCGAACCATTAGATCACTCCGAAAATTAAGAGAGTCATTCAAAAAACAGGTTGAAAGCGATCTCAGAATAACGGAAGCCAATTGAAAAAGCTTAAGATCGAACAAGATTTCGTTGGAATGTAAAAACATTCAATTTTCTATTAAAGAAACGAAAAACTTTTTTTTAATGGAGTTACTAAATTTCTCTATGATAGATCACTGTTATTAAAAAATAGAATATAAGTTCACATATTTGCATACTCTTCACATAATGAATAGTATTGTAACTTTGTCATGAAGTTTGTAACTTATAGAAAGAGACATTTGAAAAATCATTTGCAAAGTATATTTCTTTATTAGGAAGACAAGACGAGTTGATAAAGACATGTCTATTTGTATGTCTGTCCATTTGTTTGTATTTGTAAATAGTTATTGTGCTGAAATTTCGCAGAGAGTCTTCTTTTTCATGATCGGATCAATGGAACTGGTAGCCGTCATACAAAAATAAGATGAAAAATTAAATAAATCTAAATAGTTACATGAGAAACTTGTTTGTTTTGTACGCTGGAGGGCTTAAATTTCACAACTATTAGTTTTACGTGCCCAGACCAAATGTCTCATTGAGATCATACCACTGGAACTTGTCCTGCCATATAGAATGAAGAAGGGCAATAGAACCAAAATAATATTCTTGCATGGAAAACTTATTGTTTCTAAACCAATTGACTTGAAACTCCATACTTGTGTTCATAGGAAGGAAAAACAATGAAAATTGGTATGTAGGCCAAAAAGATGAAGAGATATAAGACACCAATGAAAAACTGGGCGTGAAGAGTATACAAGATAAAGTTCTTTCTGGTTTTCTTTTGGTTAAAGATGTCACGCAGTGTCAATTAAAATGTTCATAATTTAAATCTCCCTTTAGATGTGCTCTTTGATGTTGTGTCATCTGAAACGGAGACTATGTTAGGCAGTTTAAATAATTAATAGGAAATACTTTCAGACATACATCATTATCAACCTAAGAGTTAAGTAGCGTTAAGTTGAAGCTTAATGAGATATGAATGAGAGATTATCTTTGTGCCACGCAAACCATTCATAAACCATTTAGTCTCTTTGAAGCATATTTCATGAAATAATTTCCTTTGTTAATCGCATAATTCACGCATAATTACATTTCTGAATTATAACCCCAACAACAACGAGAACAAGTACAACAAGAACAACAAACATGTGTAATTAAACACATGACAAAAGCAAAACTCATAATTTTCACATTACATTTTCACAATTGCACTTGGCAAAATTCTTAGCTATCGCACGCTCTCAGTCCCAAAATGTGTATTTGAGCACACACACGATACACGATGTGAAAGTCTAACAATTGAAGAAATTAATGGGAATTTTTAATTAATTACAGCTTGCAATGCCATGGAAACGTTGCTCATACATGAGGACCTCATGAGCGGCGATGTCTTCAGCGACGTTTGCAATATGCTGAAACGTGAGGGCGTTAAAATCAATTCAGGACCACGTCTAAATCAGCAGTTGACCTTCGGACCGCCAGCAGCCAAGAGTCTTAAGCACGAATACGGCGCACTTGAGTGTTGCATTGAGATTGTCAGGGACCTGGATGAGGCCATTGATCACATACACACATACGGCAGCGGTCACACCGACGTCATTGTTACGGAAAATGGTGAGTTGCCGAGTGCTGATGTGTTGATGTGTTGATTTGTCGGTGGCAAAAGTGCAAATTGATTTCGCTTGTGTGCTTGTAACTAAAGCGCACATGTTAATAGCGTAATGTGGCATAACGCTGTGTGCGTGTGTGTGTGTGTGTGTTGTGCAATGAGCATGTCATGATGATATTTTAATTAAATTGCACTTGAAAAAAAGTATGCTTGTTAAAAATTTTGTTTAACTTTTGAGTTGTGTTGACTTGCGCTGTTTTGAGTTGCATGTAATGTGTGCAGACGTGCAGCAAATGCAACACAGCACAACAACAAAAGCAACAACCACAAACAACACAACACAACACAGCACAACAAACCAGAGCACAACAACAATGTCAGTGACTGTCAAGCGCACAAATTTGAAATCATTTGGGAAATTAATTTTATTTAACATACGTTTTTCTCTTCTCTTCTCTTCCCTTCTCTTCTCTCGTGTCACGTCGCTTCGTTCCTCTTCATTTACTGCAGATGCCGCCGCCAAGCATTTCCTCTCGTCCGTGGACAGCGCTTGCGTCTTTCACAATGCAAGTTCACGTTTCGCTGATGGTTTCCGGTTTGGCCTTGGCGCTGAGGTTGGCATCTCCACGGCACGCATACACGCACGTGGTCCGGTGGGCGTTGAAGGTCTGTTGACAACCAAATGGATACTGCGGGGTCAGGATCACACGGCTGCCGATTTCGCTGAGGGCGGTTCGGGTGTCTGGCTGCACGAATCATTGCCGCTGTAATCGCGCATCTTCATTGCACTCAAAGCGTGCCTTGGACGCAGCTAGTTTGCATATAGCTTAAGCTCATCATCTTCTTCTTGTATTTTTTTTTTGTTTGTATTTCCTTTTTAGTTTCAAATGTTGGCAACGCTTTAGTTTTGTTGCCGTCTTTTCTTAGAACATTTTTTTGTAAATAAAGTTTTTCCTTTTTTAGTAACAACAAAATTGTTAATGAGTTTATTTAATTAAAGGCATGTTTGCCTGAGCATATAATTAACATATGCGTAAGCCGCTTAAGTATCTCTAAGAACAAAATGTATCTGAAAGTTGCCGAAATGCACAAGTGCGTATGTGCGAGTGCATCCTCAATGGCGTCGGGATTGAGGACCTCAGCGGGGCAAAGTGAGATTAATTTAAGTGGAAAATATTACACAAGTTAAGTAATTAATAAAATATTTGTATGTGTGTGTGTGTGTGTGTGCATACACAAAACTGTCAGCAGCGTGTCTTGAATGCATACTGAGTAAAGTTTGAAGTAATTTTTCGCTTTCCCATTCCTTTTTTTGCTCCCTTTTTTTTATTCAACACAGCGCAACTCTTTTGTTGGCCCTGCGAGCGACTTTGTTGTACTTCCCTACTGTCATGCCCACTTTCACTCCCACACAACGGTACAGCATACAACACAACACGCACTCAGTATGCACAACATGTCGTCGTCGCCGTTGTAGTTGTTGTAGTTGTTGTTGTGCTGAAAAGTTGCCGTGTTGACAGTGAAAATTAAATTAAAATAAGCGTGCGGGAAAGCTTAAACTTGTTGAAAACTGTATAGGGTTGCAAAGCGTGCAAAAACATGTAATATTTTTCATGAGTAAATACTTCGCACGCAATTTTGCACTAACGAAGAAAGCAAACCAAACTCAGCAACTCACCAACTAACTAACTAACCAAGCAACTATAATTTTTTGCTTCTTTTATTACTTTTTTTCGTTTTCGTCTTCTTCTTCATGTTTTTGGCTGTCGCGCACATAAATTAGAAATACAACGAAGCGTTGAAATTGTGCTTAAAAACATTCCCCAAGTCGTAATTGCGGCACAGGAGTGCAAAATGTTAAGTTGCCATCAGCGCGGACCAGGAGTCAAGAAGCAAAGCGTGCCGCGCAAAGAGAGAAGGATAACGCAGCACAGCGCAGTGCACTTTCTATGCCGGAGAGAGTATGGAAACAAAAAAAACCAGTAAGGGAGCTATTTCCGGCTTTGCCGAAACTTATATACTCTTGAAAACGTTTTCCCAATTATTCTTATTTTCCAATAAGATTCATGTATGTAGCCACGCCCATTTTCTAATTTGTCTTAAAGAAGGCCATGTAGTCAAACTTCACTACATGTTGCAATCTTGTAACTCGTCTGCTTACAGAGAAGTCCCATTTTTAAGTTTTTCGCTGTATCGGCGAAATCACCCCCTTATGTCCGATTCCTATAACACTTTGGATTATAGTCAGCCATTAATAAAAACACGTAATTGCAAAATTTGGTCTGTTTTTATTCGAGAACAAAAAGGTTTTTCGAACAAAAACCTTCTTTTTGGCCGATTGTTCCTATAGGAGCTATATGCTATAGTATCCGGATCTTGACCTTTTTTGCACCGTAAATTTGTTTATGTTAGAGAAAAAAATGTGTAAAATTTTGGGTTGATGACTTCAAAATCACACCATATTTCAAGCAAAAACCTCATTTTTGACCGATCATTCCTATTGGAGCTATATGCTATAGTAGTCCGATCGAAATAGTTCTTAGATATCCAATGACTGAACATATCTGAAGAACTTCTGCGTTTAAATTTTTTCGATATGTTTAAAGCTCCAGGAGGAGTTTGCAATAAAAAAGACAGACGAACGGACATGTTTATATGAATTCGTCTCATCGTGCTGATCAAGAATATATATACTTTATATAGTCAGAGATGTCTCCTCCTCTGCGTTGCAAACTTCACGACAAAGTTAAAATACTCTCTTTGCAAGAGTATAAAAAGGAGAGAAGAAGAAGTGGCAACTATTTTAATTTTTACGTGTACATTATAAGAAGTTTTCTCCATCAGTCGAGTTGAGCAAGAAAGAAAGCGAAGGCAGGAGGAAGAAGCTAAAGAAAAGACCGTTGTCAAAGTGCAACTTATATTTAAATTTGTTTTTTTTTTTAATTTTTTATATTTTTAATATACTTCACCCTATCGCTACTGAGCATGGCCTTTTGAGTGCAACACTTGGCGAAGAGCACATTGACTCACTATGCATCGAACTTTCTTGTAGTTAATGTGCTGTAACCTTCAACGCCATTTTCTATTGTTTGATGAAAGTCATTACTAAAAGTCTTGCTGTCTGTTTCTTCTGAATTGACGTTAGCTTGAAGTAAATTCTCAGGGTATACAAGTTTCTTTATAGAATATTTAATTTTTTCAAACTATTATTTTTCTCCTGTTTGATATTGCACTCTTATAGTAGGTCAACTTTCTGACAGTTCCACTTGAACCGAACGACATGATTGCAATGATACCTGCGCGGCGTCACGTACAACAGGCAACATGCCTCGAGTGAGTTCATGTCGGGTGTTGCAAGCGGAATATGCCAGGGCAGGCAATGCCATAAAAGTTTCGCATTAAAAGTTTCGAAGCTGTCGTTTTTAATATAAGAGGTTTTTCGCCAAGTATGTGAACGCACACACACACACACATACACAGAAACAACGAAATATTTAGTCTATGTATTTCTCTTCTGTCAGTCCTTTTATAGATGCTCATTACATTGAATATCTTTTGAAGTTGTTGCTACTACGTACCTCAGCTTCTTTACTCATACACTAATTTTTGGCTTGCTGATTAAGTGTTGTTTCATTGATCTATTTTCAGTGCTGTTTACACATTAATACAAAATGAATGCAATAAATCAAAAACAGATACTTTTTTATTTGTCGTACACATGAAAGCACAAAAGAACCGAACGACTGACAAATTGTCTCGCTTGGCTCAGTTTGGGTGGCGACACACTTGCTTACAAAATTTCAAAAAACAATAATGCAATTTTTCAAAATAAAAAATACAACAAAAGATTTTTATCTCAATTCAATGAAATGCACACGTAAATTGTATCTATAGATACACACATGCACACATAAGCAAATATGTATATGCATTGTTGTTGTTGATGTTATTATAATTGTCGAATGCATGTTGTTTTAATAGAGATTGTTGTTGTTGTTGTTATTGTCAGCTGCAAAAACTAACCGCACCATCTAAGGCCTGCGCCAGAGCATTGAGGAACATTTTGTCACATCATTGGCACAATGTATTCTTATGCAATGCATTGTATTTAGTTATTTTTAAAATCAAGAAATCGTATTTTAGCACAAAGAAATAAAAAACAAAAAATGAAAATCAAAATAATGAAACAAAAAAAAAAGTCATTGCAAGAAATTCAAAAGTGACATGCAGATGACTATACAAGTCCTGCGATCGCTGCACTGCACGGCGCGGCATCTTCTCGGCCACAGAACGTGCCGTGATACTTGCCGAGAGCGATTGAGCGCAGCGGCGTGCACAGCGTGAAGTGTGCGGCCCACGTCGTGCTTCCTGTTTTGCCACCCTTTCTGCCTCGTGGATTTGGCACAACCAAAAACATAATTTTTAGCAAAAATTAAATGAAATATTTATTTTTTATTTTCTCACTACGTAGTCAACGTAAATCCAATTGTTGTTGCTGCTTTTGTTGTTGTTGTGGTCTGTTGTTGCATTTTGGGCGCGCCTAAGAAGACTTTTTGGACGGACGAACGGACGGACATGCGGCTGACAGAACTTATTTAAATGCTTGAATTTGTCAGAAAACGAATCACTCTGATCGTTGCTGCTGTCGCGTCGTAGTTCGTTTGTTCATTGCGTGAGTGTTGTGTGAAGGCGTCATCTGCAAAATAAATTAATAAGTCGGATTGAATTACATTAGACGGTTTTACACTTCATATTTTTGCAGTTTTTGTAACTTAGCGTCGTAGTTTAAAATGTGTGACGAAGAAGCATCAGCTCTGGTCGTTGACAACGGCTCCGGCATGTGCAAGGCGGGCTTTGCCGGCGATGATGCGCCACGTGCCGTCTTTCCGTCGATTGTCGGCCGTCCGCGACATCAGGGCGTTATGGTTGGCATGGGTCAAAAGGATTGCTATGTCGGCGATGAGGCTCAGAGCAAACGTGGTATTCTCTCCTTGAAATATCCCATTGAACATGGCATCATTACCAATTGGGATGATATGGAAAAGGTTTGGCATCATACCTTCTACAATGAGTTGCGTGTCGCACCTGAGGAGCATCCCGTGCTGCTTACCGAAGCGCCCCTGAATCCCAAAGCCAATCGTGAGAAGATGACACAAATCATGTTCGAGACCTTCAATTCGCCCGCCATGTATGTCGCCATTCAGGCCGTGCTTTCGCTTTACGCTTCCGGTCGTACCACTGGCATCGTGTTGGACTCTGGCGATGGTGTGTCGCATACTGTGCCCATCTATGAAGGTTATGCTCTGCCACATGCCATACTCCGTTTGGACTTGGCTGGTCGTGATCTGACAGACTATCTGATGAAGATTCTGACGGAGCGTGGCTATTCGTTCACCACCACGGCTGAGCGTGAAATTGTGCGTGACATTAAGGAGAAGTTGTGCTATGTCGCTTTGGACTTTGAGCAGGAAATGGCCACTGCCGCAGCATCGACGTCGCTTGAGAAATCCTATGAATTGCCTGACGGTCAGGTCATTACCATTGGCAATGAACGTTTCCGTACGCCAGAGGCGCTCTTCCAGCCCTCGTTCTTGGGTATGGAATCGTGCGGCATTCATGAGACCGTCTATCAGTCGATCATGAAGTGCGATGTTGATATCAGAAAGGACTTGTATGCCAATAACGTCTTGTCCGGCGGTACTACCATGTATCCAGGTGGGTTATTTCAAACTTTTTGCTCATTTTATTAAGTTCTTACTTCTTAATTTGAGGAACTGTCGACTTGTCTTAGTTTTTAATCTTAAGCAAGACATTCTGAAGACTTTTTGCTTTGCCTAAGACTTACTTTAGCTTGACTTGTTTTCAAAGAATTTTCAATTGGTTTCTCGAGGACTTACTAATGCAGTATTTTATGATGATTTGATCGTTGCTCTTCTACAATTCCTGTTTCAGGTATCGCTGATCGTATGCAAAAGGAAATCACCGCCTTGGCGCCATCCACAATTAAAATCAAGATCATTGCGCCACCTGAGCGCAAATACTCCGTTTGGATTGGTGGCTCTATTCTGGCATCGTTGTCCACCTTCCAGCAGATGTGGATCTCGAAGCAGGAATATGATGAATCCGGTCCTGGCATTGTGCATCGCAAGTGCTTCTAAACGCTTGCAAAGAGCGACGGTCATGCAGTTTACCGCTTTGGCTAGACATAAATCAATTTTGTATATAACAAAAGCCGAAAACATAAAACCATTAAAACGACTCAGTGTGAGCGCGAAATAAATCTTATATAAATTTTATTTTTTTACAAAATTTTTTTTTAGTTTTAATTGACTGAAGTTTTTTTTTATTTCTTACTATTATTTTTTAATTTTATTATTTGTGCCAACGAAAATAAACCTTAATTAAAAAAAAAGAAATTGAATAAAAATAATTGAAAAAATTCTTTGCATTCTATTTGATGCATTGCACACTGAACCAGTCACGCACGCACGCACGCATGGTCAGCAGAAAATAAATAAATTAAAAAAAAGTGGTTTGGTTTTTAAAAAAGAAAAGAAAACTTTTTTAATTAAGCTACGAAATCTTTCATGTGTCAATCAAACAAGCGTGTGGCAGCAAACTTTAATACAAAATATCTCAGTTTAGCACGAGTTACATGGAAGCATGCCATATAAACAAACAAAAACAGAACAACACGAAGAAAAAAGGTAGCGAAAGCTTACACATTGCGCATGATTTGACACAAGTGTTGTTTTTAGGGCTGAGTTGAGTTGAGTTGAGATGAACTGAGTTGAGATGAGTCGAGTCTGTTTCTGAGTTTTTACTTGACAACTGACATGCTCACAACAATATGATTTATACTAACACTAGCAACCGGCAGCGCCTCTTAGTTAGATGACTGGCTGCTTATATAGATACAAAGATCCATCTATACATCAGGTGCGTAGTTGCAACTTAACGCTCGTTACACCAAAGTTACTTAACATGAGTGATATATATGTATGTATGTGTGTGTGTGTGTGCGTGTATAAATTTAAGCATTCATTCAGTGTTGTTAGAACTCTGCCAAGGCCCTTTGCAGTGCGTTTGTCTTGAAACAAAAATAAAAAAAGGTGCGGAAAATAACAACGAAACCAAAACTTTCGATTAAAGCCAACGCACAAAACTTTAACTGAATGATGAAAACATGATGTTGACGATGACGACCATGCCTTGTTTGTTGTTGTTGCTGTTGGCGAAGAAGATGACGACTTCCTGCAATTTTCTTAAAGTTTTGTTTTCGTCACTTCCGAGAAATTTGCGAAAGTTTTGTTTGATTTGACTTTGTTTTATTTCCCTGTTTCGCTGCTCAGTTCAGTTCAGTAAGTCGCCATTATACTCGTTTATGGTGTAGAAATTTAATTGCGGTTTTTCTCTGTCTTTGAATAATCGCTTTTAATTGATTTCGCTTAGAAATTTGTGTTGTGGCCATTTGGACAAGTTGTCCAAAACGATGGCGTAAAAGTTCATTAGAAGAGATACATTTCGCTTTTATCTTCTTCGCTTTATTTTTGTTTTTTGTTTTCTTGTTTGGTTTAGTTTTTGTTTTGGTATCTGTGAAAGGGTTCAAGCGTGGTCAGCTGACTTTGCCAAACGATTAATTTGCTGTCATCGTCGTCGTCAACAAGCTGGCAAAATCAATTTATTAGTATGTCAAAAACATAAGCGCAAATTTTCGTTTACCGCTGCCAATCAGCAAACATTACCGTATTCATCAACAATTTCAATGAAGTTAGCAACTTTCTACTTTGCATCAAATTTCAAAGACAGCCAGTCAGAAATTGCAATCGACAGAGTTCGACTTCGACGTACCCATTATACCTTTTATTTGCAACGATGGTAATCGGATGTTACTCCGCATACTTTTCAATCGAAACGGATTTCATTTCCTTCAATATTGACATACCAAGTTTTACTATTCTAGACACATTTTTTTGTTGATCCCAATATTCTATCGTCTTGTCCAGGGTGCAAAAATCCACCATCTTCGGCGAGGATGGCCGTATCATCTGCAAGCTTATAAACTATAAAACCCTGAGAATTCTCTAGTGGTGCAGAGTATCGAAACCAAAACGCTAACCTGGGGACACCTGCACAAATAGTCTTGAAGTTCGACTCCTCGATCAAATTTCACTGAGGGAGTTCTGTTATCAAAATAACTGCGCACTACTAGCCAAAGGTGGGGTGGCTATTGGTTCTTGACCCGATAAGAAGTCTTTTTAATATCGAGAAACGCCCCCTCTACGTTCTGCTTGGCCTTAAATCTTTCTGTCTTACGGAAACAAAAACAGCAGACTTATATTAAATAAATTATTAGTATACTTTGTTGTTTTATTTGTGATTTAAATTTCATATGATATGTATGAGATGATATGATGGAATTGACGGCTTCAGTTACTCAAAACCAGCATTTTGTTCATAGTTTTTTGTTTGTTTGTTTTTTGTAGACTTTCGAAGATTGACACCATCTTCGGTCATAAAATTTCCTTTGCTTCACAAATTTCGAAATATTTTTTGGTCTAAGTTAACAAAATATCTATCAGCTAAGCTGTGCGATCAATTTCGATGTTCATTCTGTACATGAAACTTGCCTTAAATTTTATTTATATTTAATATGTACGTGAAATAAACCTAAGTTTTTTAGAAAATCAAATAAAACCAGTAAGGGAGCTATTTTCGACTATGCCGAAACTTATATACTCTTGCAAACGTTTTCACAATTATTCTTATTAGGAAATCCTTTTATAATTTTCCAATAAGAATCATATACGCAGCCACGCCCATTTTATTATTTGTCTTAAAGAAGGCAATGTAGTCAAACTTCACAACATTTTTCAATCTTGTGTCTCGTCTGTTCACAGAGAAGTCCCATTTTTAAGTTTTTAGTTGTATGGGCGGTACCACGCCCTTATGTCCGATTTTTATAAAATTTTGGATTTTAGTGAGGCATTAAAAGAGACACGTAATAGCAAAGTTTGGTTTGCTTATATTCAAGAACAAAAAAGTTTTTCTAACAACAACTGTATTATTGACCGATCGTTCCTATAGGAGCTATATGCTATAGTAACCTGATATTGACCATTTTTACACAGTATCTTTGTTGATGTCAAAAAAGTTTTTGTGGAAAATATTGAGTCAATAACTCCAAAAACACGCGGTTTTTTAAGCAAAAACTTAATTTTTGAACGATCGTTCCTATGGGAGCTATATGCTATAGTCATCCGATCAAACTGAATTTTACATACCAAATACCTGCAAAGAGAAGAAAATTTTCTGCGATTTGCTTAGGTCCAAATCTCATCGTGCTTTTAATTCAAATACTTTTAAAATAAGAGAGCAACAAAAAAGCAATTGATAAACTAATCTGTTGTGCACACAAACTGTTATTGGTATTGGCACATTTGCATAATCACATGTGAAAACTACAACAACAAATGCATAACAACAAACACAATAATGACAAAAATACATTCGGAAATTGCAACTAATTTTGGTGTTCGCATTAACAGAAAATTATTTGTTTTTGTTTGCTGCTTCTCACAAAGGTATTAAATACAAAAATTACCATAAAATGTGTAAATATTTGTGAAATGCACACAAATATGCGAACAACAAACAACAGATACAAATATGGTAAACATGTACTAAGTTACAAAACAATCGATACTCTGTAATAAAGTTATAAATCCAATAATGTTCGAACTAAAGTCATTAAAAAAATACAACAAAAAGAAAACAATTTTGGCAACAATAAAATGCGCAAAAGCTTAAAATGATAATGAAGTAAATACTGCAGTCGAAAATCGTTGGCAATGCTTTGATGCAAGGAGAAGAAGAAGTGCGCTTCAAGTGTTGCATTAAATTGAATTTAATGACAACGACAAACAAATCCAAACACTACAAACAAAAGCAACACTAGAGACCAAAGCGAAAATGTATTGAGTCACACAGCATTAAACGCTATGCTTGGTAGCCATTTTGTCTGCATGCTGTAATGTTGACATTGCGATGTTGCCCCCTCCACCACTGCCCCGTCGAAGTTGCGCAGCACTTCCGTCATTGCAATGTCAAGCACGTTCGTATCTGTTTTCCAAACTTCGAATGCAATAATTGTGCATAAGCAGCGCAGCCATTTTAGCAACAATTAAACTGGAATTGGTTGACTTCTTTATTTTGTAACGCTGGAAATTGAATTTTTGAAAATATTTTGTATTCAAGTGCAGTGTGTTTTTTATTTTTTTATTTTTTAGTAGTGCAAAGCTTCCGATGATGCCAATTGGAGCAAAATGGTGTGTTTTGAAGTGCACATGAAAAATGTTATATCACTTTCTTTAAGTTCAAATTGAAAATTATTTAATTACTACAAAAGCAATCTTGAAAATTAGCTGTTATTAAGCAACACAGAAGCACAAAATATTCTACCAACCTTGCCACCACAAGTAGTGAAGATAAGGAAATAATAACGGTGACAACGGAAAATGTCAATGAACCCAATGCAATTAGACAAATTGTGGATTATTTTGCCTTGCGTGTAATAAATATTTACGCAATTAAGCCAAATTGTCTACTCAAATTTCCATAGAAATTTTCTGTTACAAGCACACTCGTCTCAAATCATTCGGCAAAGAACCATCCAGCAACCAACCAACAACGGCACAGACATCTGTACACTTTAAAGCAAATAAAAATTAAGCATATGCCACGTAAACCGCTTTTGTTTCATTAGAGCAGAACGCTTCTTGAATAAAGAAATAAAATAATAAAAAACCAATCAAGCCTAAATTGTTCATCATAATTTTCTCTTTTATTTTCTCTTTTCCTTCCTTTCCCACCCGTTTGCCGTTTAGTGCATCATAAGATTTTGATTTCCTTTTTTTTATACTCTTGCTGGAGTACATTGACTCCTCCAGAAAGAAGGAAGCATCTCCAATTGTATAAAGTATATGTATTCTTGTCTTTCTGTCGGTCTGCTTCTTCGCCTCTTTCAGTGCAAAGTTTTAAAGTTAGCGACAAAATTTATATACGGAAAGTGTTTGTACATGCCACAGGTGTAAATAGCCAGAATTATATTGATGGACTACAGTTTCATAGCAATAAAGTTTTCATAGCAATGATTGGTCGAAAATAAACGTTTCGTTTTTCGAGCATTCCAATCTTTTGCGCACGGATTTCTTGGACATGCATATTGTGTGTGAGATAAGTGGAGATCACACGACTAAAAATTATGATATATTACCAATTGTATGATAAGAGAATTGGTAAAAAGAGGCATTGTTACGCCCCTTTTTCTTATAAAATATGAACTCTGTATAACGCTTGCAAGAGTATATAAAATTCGGAAAAACCGAAAATAACATTATTTCTTGAATTTTGTTTCATTTCTTATTTGCTCTTTTTCTCGCTAGCTTTGCGATGCGCTGCGCTGCTCGATGCTTCTCTTCGTCTTCTTGCACACGATTGTGCAACTTTTAAGATTATATCAAGAAAATTATGTTTGCTTTGTACAATTGTTAGAATCTTCATTGTTATTACAACCTTTAGTTGGTTTTGTTGTAGTTTTTTTTTTGTATTTTTTTGCTCGTTTGCTTGCTTGTGCCTTTGTTCTACTATTGCTGTCGCATGCGCCTTTTGTTAACAACATTGCAATATCTTAAAGAAAAAAGAACCAAAACGCTGAAAAGGATGAACAGCAAAAGCAGCAAGTATCCACAATATGAGCATTTTAATGGAACATTTCCAAACGGCACATAAAGTACTCGTTTGTAGATGTGTATGTATATATGTAAGACTATAGGATATTACATTTTCGCTTAACCTTTTTTCATGTCGTTTATGCGCGTATGTTTGTGTTAGAATGAGCGAATGGAGAGTGGAGACAAAGAGAAGAAAAAAGGATTAAAACGCCACAAAATTGAAATTTATTAAATGTCCAAAGCAAACCACTGACAACGCACTAAGCGTATTGAAAAGGATTTGTATTGTCTTTGATGTGAAAAAGTAATAAAATCAAATATTGGATTTGTTGTATTTTCTTCTTTATCTTTATGTTTTTGCTCAATGCAAAACAACATTTTAAGCTTGAGAAATCAATTAAATTGAAATGTAATTTTATTTATTTATTAATATTTATTTTTTTCTGACCCCAATTTTGTGCTTATAAAGATGAAAGCTCTTTTTACCTTAGCCACAAAGTCAATCAAGCTGAAGAAATTAGCTTGATTTATTTGATTGAAAGTCATCATAAGAAATTAAAATGAAATAACATAAAAACTCAAAAGAAAATACGTTAAAAAAATATATAAATAAAGAAATAACCAGTAAGGAATTGCATTCGAGAGTGCTCGACTTCGTCATACCCTGATTCAACTTGCAACGACTGTAATACGACGTGGACGCACCCAATTTTCAATCGAAACAGTTTTCATTTCCATTGAATATCATATATTCCGATTTTCACGTTTCAAGACCATTTGGTTCCAGAGATATAAAGTTTTCCTATTTTGGTTATGTGTGGGCGTGGTTACGCCTATATTATTTATGAATCCCATTACACCCTATCCCAATACCATGCATACAATGTATCATTCTTGTAGGATATTTGATTCTGAAGATAAACCCCTTTTAATTTCTTAATATATGTGCGCGTGGACACGCCCTTTTTTTATTGTATCTTGTTGGGCTTCAAGTCCCTTCAAATTTAATCTTTCTATCTCAAAAAACAACCGAGAAAATTTGTATTTTTTTTTTAATGAGGTTGCTACACATTTTTGCACCTCACCCCTAAAAAAAGAGCCGGAAGGCAATAGATGAATCGAGTTGAAAATGTTGGACCTACCCCCTATGGCTTCCGACAGATGGACATGTATAAATTTATTTCTCTTTCGATACTGATCAAGAATAAATATACTTTATAGGATCTTCCACGCCTCCTGTTGTGTGTTACATACATTTTCGATGCGTAAAAAGCTAATACTCTTGTACCATAAGGTACAGGGTATAAAAATACAAATAAAAGGAAATATTAAATGTTGAATGGCATGAAAGCCACAACAAATTTCCAAGAAAAACTGTTTATTATTAGTCTAAGTGCTGTGGTTTAAATGAAGCACAACCGAACAAAAACCATTGGCCATTAAAAGTACTCAGAAAGTTTTGGTATTTTTGTTTCTTCTTCTTCTCTATTCCTGCTTTTATGAAATGCAACTGGCAAAGTTTCAGTATTGCATAGCAAATTAATGCATTTGAGCTTCTTTGCTGCCGCTGCCGCTACAGCTATTGCTCTTTTGGCTCGAAGCGCTGTTAATGCGCAAAAAGCTTTTGTGGCAAAAACTGTTCAAGGTTAACGTTATGAAGAAATACATGCACAATTTAAGTCTTAACTTGTGCAACAATAATACACAACAACAATAAGAGCGGCAACAAATCAAATAAAGTATCTACAAGTATATGCGGATATATCTCATGCATTGTTTGCTATGTGTTTTTACTACATTTCCACTTCAAGTGGCATTATGACCATGCACAGTGAAAAGGAACACAATGAATGCGAAAAAGGCAAATTGAGTAAGCGATGTTGACGATGATGATGCACAGAGAGCTCTCAATTCTGAAAAGTAGCTTCTTGCAGCAATTTCTTTGTTTATTCGTATTTGTATTATACTCACACAGTTGTCAGTCTTTCGAAACGCATACACACACACACAGACGTACACACTTACACCCACACTTTATGCATTTGCTCAATCAAATAAAAGGCAAGTAAATTTATTTTTATGCCAAGTTAAGTCAGCAGCATGCGTATACGTAATGTGTCTAAAGCACTTACCTTGATTTGCTTAATACACTTGCGACAGATTTACGTACTTCACTGCCTTTTCTGGTAACTGTAAGAAAAGAAAGTATAAAAATGAAGCGAAGGAAAAAACAAAATGCAAATAAATTTAAGTTAATTTGGTTGTTCAATAAATATTATGTGCAATTCAAATGAAAATCCAAGAGAAGGTTTGTAAGTGCGCACTGTGCGCTTGCCAACATCGACTTAAAATTCAATTATGTAACAACTGTTATACGAGCTCTGAAATTATTTAACACACAATGTAATTAAAATTGCACAATGCGTTTCACATAACGTTTGAGTGCAGGAGTTGAGATAGAATCCATAGCATATTAAAACCAAAGTACGTTGAGTGTGCACAATTGCTGTGTGTTTGATGTAGAGGCAGGAGCGGATTTTGAGTGGCGCGGGCAGTTTGCTATGTTACGAAACGATATGATATAACGGATTGTACAAGCTATTATTCTTTTAACGCTTCTTATTAAATTAGCTTGCTGCTATTTTTTCTTCATATCAAGTTCTTAGCACGTGTCTGAAAATGAGGCTTTCCGTATCAAGAAATTCATTTTTTTTATATAAAAATTTTTGTGTAATGCAATTCAAAGATAATTTATTAACTTTCCTATTTTTGTATTTGGAATTCAATGGCCTGGAAAAAAAAATCAATAAGTATTACAAAACAAAAACCGATATATCAAAAGTATCTTAAAATATGAAAACTGTTCCGAAATAAAAAAAAATATTCTGAAATATAAGAAATACGTGAAATATATTATGTAACTTATGAATTTAAATGAATTTTGTGTTCAAAGATAAGATAAGATTTAAAGATAATCTAATAACTTTCAAATTTTTGTATTTGGTTTTCAATGGTCTTGAAAAAAAATCCAAAAGTATAACAAAAACCGATATATCAAAAATATCTTAAAATATGAAAACTATTCCGAAATAAAAAAAAATATTCGGAAATATAATAAAATCCGTGAAATATATTCTTCTTGAATTCTTTTCGCAGTTATGTTTCTAATCATTATCTCATTTGACAACATTACGTTCCAATTCCAACTTTCTTACACCACTTTTAGTTTAGAGGCCTAAAATTCTTCAGTCCCATAAGTCCGCTTGTGTTACAGTTGAACCATAAGACGGTGCTGGTGATGGCGATGCTGACGCTGATAATGATAATGACAGGATTGCAAGTTGAATGAGCGCGAGGAACGGTAACGGCTTGAAGGCTTAAGAATGAATGAAGCGATTATCGCATCTTTGCCTCTGTTGCCACAAGCACATGCACAAACAGTTACTTGTACTTGTTGTATCTACGAACAGTGCACACACACATACACACATGTAAACAGTAGTTCATAAACCTTGTCGCAGTGAGAGCATGAAGCTACCGCTGCATTCTGATGATTGTGTGGCATGATTTGAGCAGCAGCTGAAAGGCATGGAATGCTTAGTAGAGGAAGCGGATTTCAAGCATGGCTTTTACAGGAGTAACAGCATTTAATATGCATTGAGCACATGACATAACAAATGCTATCTTCCATTCTGGCTGGCGTAGGACGCATTAAAGCGTGTGGGTTTGTGTATGAAAATACATGTGCGCTAGTAAACTAACTAATTGGTGACATAATTAAGTGCTGTGATTATTAAAAATGATGGAATCATGTTTTAAACTGCGTAAAGTATTTTATTGATTTTTGATTTCTTCTTCTTTTGCTTTGCGCATTTTGCTTTTTGTTTGATTTGTTTGTTTGTTTGTTTTTGTATTGCCAACCGTATGTTTTCCTTACAAGCTTAGAACATTATTTATTGCCGCATACATTCCAATTTTAATTTAATGGATTAAAATGAATTGCATTCAATTAAAAAGCTTTCAACGCGCTTCCAGTGCATTTGAAAAAAAAAAACAACAAAGATTTGCAAATGTTTTAAGTGACGCTGCAGGCGAGTTGCCTTTTTATGTCGTATAATTTATTTACGTTTTCGAAAAATTAACTTTTGTCGTGCGTTCATTGTTTGTGTGCCGTAACTTAAAGTCTTAAGAACAAATGTAGGAGAGTAAGCTTCTTTAGTTGCACTAGATCCGCTTAACTTCAACTAAACTGTTAAAAGAGAGGAATATTTAAAAAGATTTTGTTATAAATGGCATAGGTAATGAAAGATTTTTCAAAATAAAGCTAAAAAAATAATGTGAAGTAGGTGTGAAATAATTAAGTTTAGCTTGACAAATGTAGCTTGCGTGCCTTGTAAAGGTAAGCGAACGGTTTATTGAAAAGAAACCTTCTTAAATCTGCAGGCAGTTTATATGTGAAACAAACAGTTGCTTCAGCAAGATTCGATCAAAAAATAATAATTTGCTGTTTGTTACATGAATTAAACTGTTACTTAAAAAAAAAAAAAAGAAGTTTTTGTTTTAAAAATGAATTTACTTTGCCAGTAAGGCCACTGAGTCTTGATACTGTTTACGACCATCCAGTGCAACTCCCACTCCCATTTTCGATTGCGTCTCATTCCTCTTTGTACTTAAAACTTACTTATCAATTTTCGTTGTTGTTGCTAATTGGGCTGCATATATAAAGACTTTACTTCGACTATAAGTGGGCGTTGCCACGTTTTTTTCTTTTATCAAGATGATTCCCACGCCTCTCTTGTATTCGTGCAAAAAAACAAAAATTTTCTATAAATGGATTAATAATTTTTCAAGACGCTATAGAAGATACCCTTTATAAAGGTCCAACTATACAAAGCCTCTTATATCTATCTTATAATAGAAAATATGTTTCTTGACAAATTTGTTCATTGTACTCTTCATTCAGTGAATAAGTAATATTATTACTTTGTCCAGAAATTTGGGTTTCAATTTTTTGATAAATGAAAATAAAAATATAATAAATATAATGTTTTGTTAATATAAAATATGTGTGTGTGGATCGAATGCACTTTTTAGACTGTTGGCAGAATTATTTGTGATCAATATTTTTTTTTAATTTGAATAAAGTTTTTGTCAATTAATAAGTTCGCAGAATGTGAATGAAATTTCTTGATGTTATTTCAGAAAACTGCTTTGGAATGATGAGAATTGTAATTTCCTAATTTTGACTTTCCATAATAAAGTTGTATATAATGGGGGAATGTTTAGCACAATGCTTACATCCGAACTTAAGAAGAGACGGTTTAACTAAACCATTTCATTATATAATGAGTTTCAGGAAATGTCCTTTTTATTATCATTTTTCAATTTAAAAATAAAGAACAAAATAAAGGAAAAGTCGCAAGTTTAAATGGGAACTATGGGTTCCTTAGTTTTAATGTGGCTTTTTTGTCTAGCATGTTTTTTGATAAAGCACAGGGGTTATAAATATTTGGTATCAGGAAGGGTAAGTATTTGGTTATTTTTGGTTTAAGTAAAACATGTTTGATTGTTATTCATTTACTCTGTTCATCACAAATGCACAAAATGGCATGTCAGCAATTTTGAGTGATTTCATTTAACGTTGATGTGTTTCTCATTGATGGATTAAAAAAATATTTATAATCCGCAAGTGATTGTGACGTTTTTGCAATAATTTGATTATTTGCAATTAATTCTGTTATACGCATTTTCATATCCGTTCACTTGTCATTAAATAAATGAACATTTGATTTCTTTTGTGAGTTTATTAATGCATGAAATACAATTAATTTTTAAATTGATTTCGCTTTTGGTTTTGTTTTTGCTTGCATGAAAAACAAACACGAAACAAAAAAGTGAAATATATATCGCCAAAATTGACCAAACACACACACACACACACACACATACACATTTGCAAATACTTGTGTATGCAATAAATAACACTTTTAACAGAATAATCCGGTGTTTTGCGGTGACATGCAGCAACCGCCAACTGACATCGACACTTGCCGCCGCACAGCTCATGTTAGAGACCGAACGCAGAAACCGTAACCGAATCAAACCGTCAGCCACGCCCAATGTTCTGTGGCCTGCCTCGTCCGCCAACTGTCCCGCTGTTTGCCATTTTTTTTCATCGCTGGCCTTTAACACATTTCTCATATTTTTTTATCCTTTTTTGTAATTTGATTGTGGTTTATTAAACTTAAAATTTTACGCGTAAAATGGCAAAAAAAAACTCGTACAATTTCAATGCTTGTTGATTGCTCATACGGGCCTGGCCACAAACTGATAGGGCATTTTTAGAGTTTTTGCACGTTTGTCATATATGTGCTCGTGGAAGCGTACAATGATAGTTTATAAACAGTTTAAGCTGGAGTACTTTTCAATTGAAATGGAAAATCAGTTGGCACTATGAAAAAATATAATCGAAGCGAATGTGTTTAAAGCCAAAGTGCTAAAGAGATGAAGTTGACGTTGGCTTACTTAATTCAAAAATATGTAAAAGACTTGACTTGGATCAATTGGATCGTTCTTCCGGCGGAACGTATTTATTAATTTTTTTTTTATTTATTACATAGAAAGTTGGAAATCACCAATTTCATCTCAATATTTGAAAGTTTTTAAACATACATAGGTATAAATAGATGGAGTTGAAAAGTACAGTTTTATATTAAAAAAGTCGTCTAAGAGAAATGTTTGAGTTATTTTTTTAGATTTAAATTAATTTTCTTTCTTTTTATGTCATTTAAAAATTCGTATTAAATTTTCGCATTATTCACAAATATTTCATTACTTAGCAAATCTAAATCACTTCAATGCAACAGAAAGCACTCAAGTTGACTATCTCGTTTCCGTATACGTATACGTGAAATCTTAATAACGAGCGTCAATTGAAGACAAAGACATTTTCAACCCTTCTTAAACAACAATGATATACGACAATGACATTTTCAATCATGAAGACGGCGAGCACTTTATGAAGCAAACAAAGACCAAGAGATACACTCAAAGATACAAAAGCGCGTACGAATTTTCTTGTGTACTTTTTATTTTCCTAATTTTTTTGTGTGTGTGTCTCTTTATGTGTCGTTGTTTATGTGCAATGCTTTAATGCAAATGCAAAATTACTTCAATGTTGTTGCAATGGCTGCAAACAAATACACCCACACAGTCACACAGAAACACATACACATACACTTATAGACGGCAATACAATAAGGAGAATGCGTTGAATGCTGCAGACGACTTTATTTTTTTCTACGTTTTTTGTTACGTATTTGTTTTTCTCGACTGGTGTCAAACGAAACGAAAACAATGTTTTTCAGGCTGCAGAGCACGGCGCAAAGCGTTGCTTAAATTTGCTGCCAGCTCGCTGCATTCGCAAATATTGAGTTCTATGCAAAATAGTTGTCGTTGTCGTTGGCGTTGTTTGTATTCGTCGTCTTCTTCCTCGTCTGGCTCGGCAATGTGCACATTGTTGGTCCAATGATTACATCAGGCCGCGCAACGCATGCGACAAACCAAATAACGATAAAGTGCAACTGACACGGACATATGCGCACGAAATAATACACTATAAGGACACCAAAGGGCTGTTTGTTTGTCGTTTTGTAGGCGTGGCATTGCAAATATTTTTAGCGCTTTGTGCGCTCGCAAATCGTTTTTAATTGTTTTATGAAATTGAAAATTTTACATTGACGACGACGTTCGCAATTGCAACTCTAACGAATAATAATAATAACAACAACAACAACAAAAACAATGACGCCGCTGACAATGCAACATTTTTATAGAATTTTTATGAAAGCAATTACTGCGAAATATGAACAATTTTTCATATGAGACTGGAATGGTTGCGAAATGATTTGCTGGCAACACAATTTTATCAGCAACAGATGCAACGCAGCGCACAGTAGCGTACAATTTTATGCAATAAAAGCGTGCAACTGTGCGTATGTGTAATGTTTGCACACACTCAGAACACTCATACGCCCGGTAGTCGCACATATGCGAGTTTCTGTGTGTGTGTGTTTCACGTTTTTTGCACTTGTTGACTTTTGCTTAGTGCGGTGCAGTCAAAAGTGTGCGCATTCATAGAGCGCGAGGGGAACGAACCAATAAAAAAAAATAACTTTGCCAACATTGCATACAATGAGTCACAAAACAAAAAGCGGCTGGTCATAGCGTGGTTTGGAGGCGTGGCCTGCTTGTGAAAGCCGCGAAAAGTTTGCACTTTACACTGACATTTATGACAGCGGCATAAAAAACACACACTCACCTACACAAGTATACTTGTACAATTTTCTGGTGCTTTGTTGGAACTTTGTTGGCCCTTCTTGGTGGCCAACATTGGGGAGACATCTATACTACTCAATTTAATTCGAAGAAATGATTAACACATGTACATACATAATCGTGTTTATTATAACTGGCAATTTTTGTGTATCTTTAATCATATACCAACGCGTTGGTTGCCGCTTACGAAAGCATGCAAAACAATTGACCGAACATCAACTTTCACTAATTAAAAATAGCAAGGTTTATTAAAATTCCGCGTAGTACTTTTTCCAACTTAATTTTGTTCACATGCCTTCTATCAAAAACTTTGCTGGGTGTCTGAAAAGTTGAGTTCATTCAGCATAATTTTGTTTAGTCTATTTTCATAATGTTCGTATTTGAATAGTTTAATTTCGCGGGCACAACTCAGTCTCCTTTAGCAGACGGCAGTTGCAACTCATAACGTCAGCATAGCGCTAAATATACCAGTGCTATTACTTAAAGTTTAGTTGAACAGATACGACTAGTTTTGGTGCTTATCTGGCAAGCGCTTTAACAAATGTCGTTGGCAAACAAAACCGAGGGAAACCGAACGAACGTATAACATGTGTCATGGATTAAATAAAGAAACGTCATCCCACGCTCAGTTTGTACAACGTATTAGTTCGGTGAGTGCTCATTAATGTATATTCTGCACACACATATTGTTACAAGGGTCCAAAAGCTCTTAGTTGTTTTTTTTTTAATATTTTATTAATTTGCATAAAATAAATTCAAACCAATATTTCCTTTGCTGAAACTTATATACTTTTGCAAATGTTTCAGCAATTATTGAAAAATTAGAAATAGTTAGGGGCGTAGCCACGACCATTTTCTAGTTTGTCTTAAAGAAAGCAGTGCCGTCGTACTTCACTTTATTTTGCAAACAAAAAAAACACGTACTTGCAAAGTTTGGTTAGTTTATATTCAAGAACATAAATGTATTGCCAACTGTCTCCTTATCGGCGTTGCAAGCTTCATGACAAAGTTAGAATACTCTTTTTTGCAAGAGTATAAAAATGAAATGTTAGAAAATTCGTTGCATTTTTTTGGTTTAAATAATTTCAAACTTGCACGCATTGTAATTATTTGCCAGTCATTTTACACGCACTGCTTTATCGACATTATAAATTTTCAAAGAGCGCAATGCACTCTGTTAAACTGTACTGTTAGCTCTTTTGCTGTTAATTACATTCGACTCACACTGTTATTGCGCATTTGTGCTCTTTTATGTCATGATACGCTCTTAAGTAATGCTGCGCTAACAGCATAAAAACAAATACAACAACACTTTTCTTGCTAGTCACTTTTAAACGATTAAAAAAGCAAGAAGAAAAAAAATGCCAAGCCTATTGCTGTGCCTCTAAGCAACAACAAAAACATCACTAACTCAATTATAAATTATGACAATGGACTTGCCTCATCTATCAGCTATGACTTTGCAATGACGTTGTTGTTGTTATTGTTGTTGTTATGCGGCAGTTTTGATGCCGTATTAATGACATATTTCACAATTGTAAAACTTTGACTGTTGCTGCTATTCAGCTGGGCTCAATTTACACTGCAAGGTCAGCGATTGAAAGCTTAATCCTTTGGGAGCGTCATGTGCGCACTTGACTGACGGCCCCTGCCAGCCTGGACGCCTGCCCTACTAACTGACAGCCTGCTTGGTTGACTGTAATCGAAGCAGTCTCATTTGACTGTAACGAGTTGATGTGTTTTTTCCTTCGTTTCTGTTTTTCCCTCTTTTTTGTTGGTTTCATTTTCGATTTCTGATTCAGCTCGTTATGCCCTTTAACATCAGTGCGCGCTTTTCAAAATGTCATTTCGAGCCGTTTTGCTTGAAATCAAATTACAGTTCCGTAAAGCGTACCTATGTAAATAGTGGCCAATGTGTATGTGTGTGTGTGTGTGTGTGTGTGCGTTTTATTTTGGGTTTAGCTGGGTTTCCTTTTCGGCTGTGGTTTTGGGCAAAAGTTAATCGCTTGTAAATAGAAGCCGGCACCGCAAATTAGTCAATAAGCTTCGGGGAATTTCAGCTATTTGCCATATAAATTCATTGTTAAATTCTATGACCTAAAAGTAAATGCGGTGTGTGTGTGTGTGTGTGTGCCAGAGTTGTGCCAAAAAATGTGTAAATAATTCGTTTCGTTTTTGGAGCTTAAAACAAAAAGTGCTTGGCGGTAACCTTATAACTTATTCAGGCAAAACAAAGCGCAAATTTCACATTGGAATGTTGATTAGAGTTTCAATACTTTGGCGTTTTTGCAATAAATGTCATACATTTCGCAACAGTAATCAATTTGAAGTTAATCTCATTTCATAGATACAAAGCAACAACAGCGCCAATGCAACAAAGTTTTGTTATGAAAATGGCAAGAATGAATGTTTCACTTGCACGTTTGTATTGTTGACAGCGCCCCAACACAATTACCAAAGAATTCCCATTCAGAATAACCCTGAAGGGGGAAAAACTAAACAAAAACTGTTGAACAAAGCCATGCCACAAAATTGTGCATTGCCAAAAAAGAAGAAGACAATACAGAACAACAAAAAAAAAATAAAAAATAAAAATCTGTTGCAAAACTGTGACTAAATCGCGACAAGAGTGAGTGAAATGTGATGGACAAACAAAAAGATGACATAAATGCGAGAAAAGAGAATCTTTTATTATGATTGTTTAGCGCTTGTTTGTGTTGCTGTTGCAGCAGAATTTCTGCTCATGGAAATTTCAAATGTATGCAAAGTAAAAACAAAAACAAAAGCAACAAAACATGTTACAAGAACCTTGCAGAACTGGGATCGTCTACGATTATCAGAAGCGAGCACATGCCAAAAAAAGAAAGATAAAACACCGAAATAATAAAAGAATCCGCTATTGCATACGTCAAATCCCGAGAAACGATATGCTGAAAGCTATAGTGAATACATGACAATTTAAACAAATGAAGCTCTGTTGGCTTTAGACGTGCATAGGAGAACACAATTTAAATGGAAGAACATGTGTGTGTGTGTGTGTGCATGAGTGAGTGACTGCTGTCTGAAACTGCAGCTCAAAGCGCTATAGCGAGCGGATTTTCAGTTGCTATCAAAGTACAATGCTCACTCATATATCTTAGCTTAATAACACAAACAACACAAGTGTTTGTTAGCAAGCATTTTGCTCAAGTGCAACCTTAAACCTCACTTATGTACATGAAGGTAACGAGACACACAGACACACAGGCAGATAGACATACATATGCAGCTGTCATGAGACGGAAGTATTATTTAAAATTGCATATAAAACGTGAAGGCAGCTTCGTGTACAGCGTGCCGTGCCATGTCGTGAAAATGGCATAAGACGACAGCAGCCGCTGCTGTTGCATATGAGCACGTTCGTTTGCCAGCATTCGCAGTGCTGCTGTCGGCATTAATATTTATGCATGTATTTTTCGTGCATTATTTGCACAAAGTATAAACGGTAAGTAGCCAATAAATAAATGATATCAATTATGCATGCGTGTGTGAGTGCGATTGCAATTCGCTTTAATGAAAGATGCACAAATTGGCGGCAGTAAAAGGCAGTTTTCATATACAACATACATACGCATACATACATACATTATATGAAAATGCAGTGTTCTCCACACTTGGTATTTGTATGCGCATGCATACTTTTAATTAAAAGTAAATGTTGCGTATATAAAGTGTTGGACCTTGAATATTTCAGCGTTGTCGATTTCAATGTTTTTGTGTTTTTATCGAAAAGGAAAACCATGAGTGAAGGTTAAGGAAATGAATTAAAAGTGATTAAATCAATGCAAGTAACGTACGCCAAAGAGAAATAATTAACTCGATGCAAAATATGTGAAGCATGCTTTGAGGTTTTAGTGGTTAAAATTAAAAACGTGATTTAAAGGCACTTCAGTTAATTAAAATTAACTTCTTTAATGCTTCTTTTATAAGGTATTTCTATCTTATAACTTATACATTGCTCACAATTATCTTAAACTGTTATAATATTAGTTATATGGTGGGAGTATGGAGCGCCCATTTTGCAACACATTTCAATTCGTGTAAGGTCATATGAATTTAGTAAATTAAGCAACCGATCTATTCTCAGAACAGTCTCAGTGAGTCACAAAGTTCACCGAGTCGCAGTAAGTCACAAGTTCCACTTTGCGACCCGTTCAATAACCGATTTTGCCGATTCTCATCCCTAACAACTCGTCACTACTGATCATATAGTGACTGAATGGCTTGATCGTCACAATAAAATTTTGCAAAAAGCTTTCAAATGCGAGACTGGTGTCGTTCAATCATCTGTATAATAAAAAGAGCTTCCATACATGTCTTGAAATGAATTAAGTTTATTCAAAAAGACAAATTTTAATCATGCAAACAAAATGAATTTCAATTTCAACCAATAATTGAAAATTAATTTTAATTTAGCATAATTGCATGATTTTTGTGTATAATTTTTACATATTGAAAAAACGCAATATAAAAAAACGTTTATTTACAAATATGTTTTGACAATTGTCATTGAAAAATCTCCGTTTGATTGTTGAGAACACAAAGCCACAAGTGATTTATATATCATGTCAATCGCATGCTCAAATTTAATATGTAAATAATTTCAACAATTTTATATAAAAAAAAGGAGGGAGAGAAACAAATTTTGTTTGCCTTAACCGCAGCAAACAGAAGCCACAATAATAAAAAGTTATAATTAAATACGAACTGAAATTGAAATTGTTCGAAATTCAATAAAAATGAATAAATAAATAAAATACGAATCTGTATTGAAATAAATTGAAGCAGAAAATAGGAATCTATTTATTGAAAATAATAATAATGCCACATGACCAATTCCAATTACATAACAAATACATTTGCTTTGCAGCGGCATCAACAACAACAATAACAATATCAAGGACAATAACGCCAAGTGTGTCAGAAAAAAGAAAAAAATCTATTAACGCTATCTTCGGCCATGCCAAAGATTGAATACTCTTCACGCACATGTTTGTGCCACGCCCATTTTTTGATCAGTCATATTTCTATTTATTTAGTAGCCTATACAACAATTTTCATTATTTTAGCTCATGGGGTACCGGAGATATGCAAATTATTGACATTGGCTATAAGAAGGCGTAGCCATGTCCATTTATTAGTAAAGTTTGAAATCAATTGGTTGAGAAACTACAAAATTTTCTATACAAAGACTTAAATTTTCTTCTCTTCCTCTTCTTCATTTCTTCAGGAATCAGTTCCAACGGTCAATCGATCATGCCGGTTCGTACAATTGAGTTGATCGCTCAAAAAAGAAGGCTCTCTGGAAAATTTCAGATCAACAATTTCAAAACACTGGGAGGAGATTGTATATATAGAGAGAGACAATCAAACGGACATGTATATGTCAACTTGTCTCGTTATCCTGATTAAGAATATATATACTTTGTATGGTCGGTGATGTTTTCTTCTAAGCGTTACAAACTTCAGCACAAAATTAAGATACTATTCACTCATAAAGAGTATAAAAAATGAAGCAACCAAAGTAAATTTGTTTTCTTACGGGCTTTCATTTTGCATTATTATGACAATTTTGCCGCATGTTGTTGATGCAAAGTACGCATAATAAACAAGCCAACGAATCAATCTATTGAAAAAACAGCACAAAATTGAAAATTTGCTGCGCCTCAAAGTACGCTAAGAGATAAAAAGATTGGAGTTCCCGACAAAAAAACAGAGCTTGTGGAATTTCCTCTCTGATAAGAAGATAACATAATATTCTTCTAATTTTCAGATTAAAAAAGGAGGCGTATTTTTGTATGGTCTTTTTGAATTTGTAATTCCCTCTTTTTTATCAAAAGGTCTTATCCCCATAAGCTGAGGCACTTATATAGATGAGATTGAAACGCGAGATGGCGCTTTTAAAGATTTTTCACAAGAATCAATTTCCTTTACTATTGCTGACAATCGATTCTTTTATAGTTTTCAAGCAATATTGTTTCTGTTCTCACAGATCTCCTTGAAATTTTGCTAAAAATTCGGATAAATAAATGTGGCAATGAACTTGCCTGGTTAAGTCCTTGTATTAAAGGTAGCTTTGTTTCTAATATGTATATAAAATACGTTCCTGAGCTTAAAGTGCAGGCACTACACAAGGCAACAACGGCCAACCAAGTATGCGAGTGATGGCAGTGAATTGAGCTCAATTTGTGGCAATGAAAATACAAAGTTTTAAAATGCCGACAGCTGGTCATTGACTTGCGTTGCTTGCTATGCCACTTCCCTACAAGAAAACAACGCAGTTAAGCCATTAGAAAAGCTTTTCGCACAATTTAAAGTATGAAGAAAAACACACGAAAATGTTTAAACGACTTTGCTAGCGGACAAATACACTCACACTCACACACAAACACACAAACGTACACACAGAAAGGACTCCTCGTGCGGCCAAGATTGAGGCAAAATGTGTGCGGACTAATTCTGAAATGTGTGTGTCGCCAATGAGAGCGAAAAATATTTAGTTAAGCGTACGAGCAGCATGAAACATGAGCTGTTGTGGAGATGGGCAGGAAAAGAGGGGAAGAGCGTTTTGAATCTACACAAAATTACCATTTCATTGAATGCCTATGCCGAAATACGCCGTGTGCTGCTGATGAAGAACATTTGTCACAAGTCCCGTCGTCTCAAGTAGAGTCGAGACGCGCCTAGTCAAATTGTGTCGCACAAGACCTCAATGCGTAGCTCGACCATTACAAATTATATAAATTTAAAAGGACTTATGTACTTCATTTGTTTGTGAATGACTTTGTCGCATCATCAATTATATGCTATGTATATCTATGTGTGTGTGTGTGCGTTTGCGATATTTATTTGCACAATTTATAACAAAATCATCATCAGCCCGTGAGTTTATGCTTAGATGCCTACCGCCCTGGGCGTTGGCCATTGGCAGTCAAACAAGTTGTGTGCGTCGTTGATTCTTTGTTTCCTTGTTTGTGCATGCGACATCTCAAGGCTAAAAGTCTGCCGAGAAAAAAAATGTATTACAAGAAATATTCACAGAAAGGAAACCAACAGCGTGAAATATAATACAATTTACATTGACAATTTGAGCTTTAATTCGCTTTTTTTGCCATCACTTCATTCATTCAATCGATTGATTGTTCGTCTGTCTGTCTGTCTGTCTGCCTGTTTGAATGTCTATCTGACTGACTGACAGACTAACTGCTCACTTCATGCTCAATTATGCGAAAAGTTAAATGCTTTTCTCAACTCCATTTGTTTAATATTGCTGCTTAATTGGTGTCAGACGCATGTGGGTGCCATTAAATCAAAGCTGAGTGCCATAAATTCGCACTCATTATATGCTCAAACACACACATGCCTTCACTCGTACAATCGTTTGTGTATATACGATATATATGTACTCTTACATAAGTGCTTACATGCGCGCTATACTCATGTTCACGCGCCTAAGTACGCTTGTCAATATAAGTACTGTTGTTGTTGTTGTTGTTCTCAATACTGTTGTTGTAAACGTGTGTGCACTTTAAACGAGTTCGTCTCGAGCAAATGTGATGGCTAATTTAAATCGCGTGCGTTACGCTAATTAATTTATTTTCGGCTTAAGTCTTCAGCTTTAAGTTCGGATTGGCAAAAGGAAATTGCGAGTTTGTTACAACGGAGTATAGTTTTATGACAAAATGTTGATTATTTGATCAAGTAGGCATGCTGAAAGGCAATTGAGTATTACACCACACTTACAATACAATTAGGGAACCATTGCTACTGAAATGTATGAAACACAAATATCAAATCTGAGTCTTCAATCTTTTATGGTTTCAATATTATGAGGTCTGTATTTAAGCTGATATACATTTTTTATTGGCATAGACGGATTTTTAACCACCAACACATATACTTAAGATCTATTTTAAGAAATAACCAGTAAGGAAGTGCAGTTGAGAGTCCCCGACTTCGAAATACCTTGAACCTTCAATTTGAAAAGGTTGTAAAAGGGCGTTAAGCCTTGAATTTTCTTACTTGGTTGCAGAATCACATATCTATAGAGTCACAAAAATGTTAGTAACAATGTATGTTTATTCTATAATAAATTAGACGCTTCTAGTTCCTTTCTTGTATCGTAGCGGCTCAGAATATACAAAAAGTTATTTTTTTTGCATTTTCTGAGAGTATAATATCTTGAAAATATGTATATAATATAATAAATTATATTTAAAGACGATCCGACGAATACTTTTCGAGTTAATCTACAATGAATGGCAGCCTTTCAGACGCACGGCAGTAGATAGGTAACGCGTTTTTTTCTCAAAACCAGTTTTTGAAATCGGTAATCACTTAGAATGGTTTTACCGATCGGTTTGATTTTTTTTCATTTATTGTATACATAATCATACTCCGGTTTACGATGGATTTTTTTTTAAAATTATTATTTTTTTTATAGCCGAAAATGTGAATTCATCAAAATTTTTCAAATCCTTTCGTCCAAATGGAGCATTATGCAATTATCTGTCGATATTTTTTTATTTATTGAATTCCGATGATCCTGTGATAAGTCCCCGCAAAACACTTTTTTCGTGTAGGCCCCTACGAGAATTGTACACTCACATTTAAATATTATATAATACAATTTTTTTTCAAATCTCCTTTAAATACATCTCTTTCATGTGGAGAACAGTTGGTATTAATTATTTTGTTGTGTGGCCACGAAAAAATCTTAAAAAAGAGCTAATTTTTCGTGTTACAACTAGGTACAATCCCTTAAGCCACCAAGACTAGTGATTTATCCCGCCCCTAACGCAACAAAACTCGTTACTAAAAACGATGCCTTAAAGGCATTCTCGCAATAAGTTTACCAACAGTTTGATCCATGGCATTCGTCTTTAAATAGATTTTTATGCATGAAATATGCAAAATTTAGCCAATTTGTTATTTAATACACTTAAGTCATCTCTCACCATGCCAATTGCTAAGCGTAGCCAAAATCCCAACTAACAGACTTATACGAAGCAAACAAAAATCGCAGGCAATTTTCTTGTTTCGCTTCTCTCTTCGCCACATGTTGTGTGTTGTTGTGTGTAAGCACAGTAGTTGATTGATTGAGTGCCTGGAAGTGACTGTGTACAAGTGCTGAAGCTGGAAAAAGGCAGTAAAATGTACCAAAAATAACGTTTAACAACAGCAACAACAAAGACCCAACAAGACAACTACTTTAGCACAAAACATAATGTATGAGTACACAAATACGAGTATATGCAAAAAGCATTCAACAGACACTCAAAGGGCCAGCAATTGTGTGAGTGCAATTCATATACTCATGACAATGATATTTATGATTAGCAGCTGGTAAACTTCTACGGGCAGAATAAGTAGAACAAGATAGAGAAACAACCAAGCTTAAAGGCACGCAGCTTCTAGAAATATGACTACCAAAGAGAAAAAATAAAACAAAACAAAAATTTGCAGTCATGAAAATCACTTAAATTATTACCGCCTACGCCTACAATTGGATTTTACGACTATTTGTGTGCATGTGTGTGTGTGTGTGTGTTTTTTAGAGACTTGTGCGCATTTGTTCAACATTTATTACTAATACGCCAGGTAAACACTTAAAGCTGCTGTAGGTAAAAGACAGAGATACACGAGTACAAATACGCATGAAATCCAACGACGTGCAATGTCAAAATTTTAACATTACTTTGTTCGCATTTTATGGCATATTATTATTTTTTGTTGTTATTTTTTACTCTACTATAGAACATTACAAGCGGCTAAACAAAGCGACAAACATTCAGTCAGCCAGCCAGCCAGCCAGCCTGATTCTCTAGTCGTCTGTCTGTCTGTCTGGCAGTACAGATAGACAATCATAGGTAAGTGTCTCAGCGCTTACTTTCTTGCTTATATTTGCTCTTTTTATTTATGTAAAAATAGCGCAACGTGACATTGTCAAATGCCCGAAAACGGCACATTTGCGCTGAGGTTGCGTCTGCCATTGCCCGCCGGCGCCGCTCAGGCTCAGAAAATGTGGGACTACAGGCCTATCAAAATCCCAGTTTGACTGCCGTTGACTGTCGTTGTGATGTGTTATGTGTTTTTGGGTGAAGTAAAAACAGCAAGATGAACTAGCGCAGGTGCAAAAAAAACCAACAACAAAAGGTATAAAAAAAATCACTAAAAATGTGCAAAAAAAGCAAAGCAGAAGCAAAGCGTGGCAGCCGAAAAAGGTATGTTTTTAGGCTGTTGTTGTCTTCGTCTGTCTGTCGGCCTGCTTGCTTGGGCAGCTGCCATACTTTCTTTGCAATCTGTCTTGCATATGCGCCGAGTTTGATCTCACCCACACATCCATAAGCAAACACAGATACTCCCAAAGCACATCGTTCAGTCAGCGAGCCAGTCAGCTAGCTAGTCTAAAAGTCACGGATTTTTCAACACTTCATTGTTGTTGCTGTTATTGCTGTGCCACTTGTGCATGCCTAGGCCTGTGTACACACATGTATGAGTGTGTGTGTGTGTGTGGCAGAAAGCTAAAAAATGGCAAGAAGGCTCACATTTTTTATCTTCTCTGTTTGTTTGTCATTGAGCGGCAAAACTGTTGCTGTCAGTTTATGTGTTTTGCTTAAGTGTGCCTCTGCGTGTGTGTGTGTGCGTGTGTCGCTTCGTTGCTGTTTTTGTTTGTTTGTTTGCTTGGCAGAGTTGCAAAATGTATGTAAGTTGAGGTTAAATTTCGCAATTTTAATAAAGCACTAGAGCACTAGGCAGCGCAGCATTCTCATTGCTGTAACAGCAGCAGTAACAACATGCTCTTCCTTAACAACGAACGAAAATGTTGAGCAACAATAAAAACAACAACAACAACAATACAAACAACAGCAACACTCATGGACACAAGACACAAGAGTACACAAGTGGCACAACTGGCTCGTTGATGTTTTCATTTTGACTAATTGCTCATTTACAGAAATTACAAGCCAACACTACAATAACTACAACAACAACAACAACAACAATAACTATGGCTGTAACTGGCACAGGAAGCTACTACATTGACTAGCAACATAATGTTTCTCATATGCGTTACTCATTCGCAAACAAATTTGTTGCAAAAATGTTTTGTTGGCAAACCACAAAAACAAAAACAACGAAGAAGAAGTCGAAAAAAGTGAAAGAGGCTCAGCAAAATTCGGTTTGTGCTCAAACAATGAAATCAAGCGGAATTGATTTGCAATTAAAAGTCTGAGCGACGTCGATAATTCTTAATCGAATTACTTATGCATGTCAATTGCTAACAGAGAGAAATGACGGACAACAATATCAGCGAGCAATGAGGCAAAAAGAGAAAGAAACTTATCACTTCATTGTGCAAAGAATGTTAGCAGATTAGTCGCTAATGAATTCTGTGCGACAATGAATGGTTGGGTGTGTGTGCCTATTAGTGCTCTTAATTAGTTGTATTTTGAATATTAAGCACTTTTCTTAGCAACATTGATCAATGAACATGACTTATGACTTATTTAGTAAACCTCAGAATACGCTTAGTTGCATTCGTAATTAAGAAGAGTACTAAGGATCGATTTTTTTTTTAATTTTCCTTCATTCATACATATGTTGCTTAAGTTATTTATTTATATACATAATAAAAAAGGAAACTTGGAAAATATTTCAATTAATAAAAATAAACTTTTAAGGTCCCGAAGTTTATGACACATTTTATTTTGCAAATAAAAAAAAAATGCTTCAACTAGAACTGCCCTGTATATAGAAGAATGTCCGTTAATGTTAGGAATTAATAAGTGCCAAGACATTTTCCATTTATATAAAGTAATGGATTACAATACTAACTGTTTGTTTTGGGGAATGTTTTTTTTTCATAAACTTGTTGTTGGTGTAATAGATTCTACATTACAGATGTACAACTAACTATGCTCTTCATAACCCGTTTCGCGTTTTATGTATGACCTACAATAATTTTTATCAGGTCATCTCACCAGAAATCTCTCTCTAGACACTCAACTCCTCCGTTCTGCGCTACCTTCGTGAGTCTACTGTGGATTAGCGGCCTGACAACAGCGGCTTTTGGATGGACGTTAAACATGGATTCAAATTCAAATTTAGTCTCTGACCACACATGTCTGCGAGTTGGGGTATAGCTGGCTTAATGCAAATAAATTTGCCCCACCGGGTCAGAGACTTATATTTTACTTATTACTAAATTTTTAATTGTATGAAATGAGTTTATTGTTTTTTCCTCTCTTAAAATATATAATACAATAAATAAAAACTTATAATTATAGTATTTATTTATATTTAGTATTTAATTATTATTTCTATATTTTATATATTATAATAACTTTAAGTAATTCATAGTAGTACACAGTTATTAATAAATAAACAAATAAACACTTATAAGGGTTTTAAGGGGGGTTAATAGCTTCCACGTATATGTATATGTATGTATGTATATGAGAGACTTCTAACATTATTCAGGATCTGTAAATTTGTTTAATTTGTATTTTTTTTACTAACAGTAAAATAATTAATACAATTTCTAATTAAAATAGAGCAATTAACCCAGGTTCCATCTTAAAACATTGGACAGTTAACCCAGGATCAACTTAGGGTTTCATGGCGACTCTGAAACGTGAAAAATTTGCCCTCGAAATTAGGCCTGACCAAAGTTTAAAAGGTTAATCACGCCCAGAGTGGAGCTTAGCTCACCTGTTACCTTGCATTAAAAGCTTAACCGTTGTAACTGTAATCTTTATGTAGCATCATTAACTGATGTGGCAAGATATTAATAAATCACAGCCACAAACACATTGCATTAAGAATTCACTGATGCATACACACACACAAACATACACACAGACGCACGCACAATACACAAATGCTGCTGGGGCTTTAAGTGCTGAACGTAGAATGGCCCCAAAACATTTCCGCTTCCCTGAGCCATAATCACTTAATGTGAATCGTGCATGCATTTCACACATTATATAAAATGTAGGCAACAAATTTTATTGTTGCCAACACGTTCACATTTTAATTGCACACATGGTTATCATTTTAACAACAAGTAGCAACAGCAACAGCAGCAGCAGCAGAAGCAGCAGGAATATCAACAGTGACAACAACAACAACGACAACGACAATGCCAAGAACTGTGAAAACAATAACAACAGCAACAACATCAACAATGGCAATTACAAACCAGTAGGATATGTGTAGCAGCAACAACAACAACACTAGCAGAGATATACAAGCATAAAAGCTCGTTAGCAGCGCGCATCGCGTTCTGAATGCCATTTAATTTTTTATTTTTTGTTTTTATTTTTGTTTTTATTTTTGTTTTTGTTTTTATTGTCGTTTTTGTCTTTCGACATTTTATTTTTGCTGATGCTGCGAAAACAGACTGTTGAATAGCATAAGCACAGGAGTGGCCTCAAGCAAATAGTAGCAACAGCATTGAAACAATAAAAGTCAGCTACTTAAACGCAATTTAACTTTAATGTGCAAAAAAAAATATTGCAATAAAAAATACAAAAAAATATTAAAAAAGGAAATCGCCAACAAAAGCATGTGTAGTAAGTAAAGGCAACAGGATCAACGCGCGTTGCAGATTTAGGCTATAAAAAAGATTTACTACCAAAAAATTTATTGTCATACACACAACACACAAGCAAACCGAACAACAAACACTTGAGTCAGAGGAAGACTACGTAGCAGCATCAACAACTGTGAACAGAACACAAGATGTTTTACAATCTTTCAACAGAATATATTAACTTCGCCATGACGTTTGGAGCAGGACGTAACTCCGCCTATAAGCATGACGAAATGTGTTGTTGTATAGTTTGTTTCAATATAAAGTTCTTAAACAACTCATACGAGTAGTTTTAAATGCGGAAATTGAACGGTTGTAGAGTATTGATGAGCCAATGGCAATGACAGTTTGCGCATAAGCAGAAGCTCTAGACTTTGAACTTTAAGCGAAGTTGGAGTGCTAGACTATGGAAAATTAATGCTCATTGGCGCAATGTAACATAGATGCACATGTCGCTTAAGGAAGTACAGCATTAAGATTGAATACCAAATTCAAATGCGTCATGTGCTCTTTGGTATACTATTGTACATACATTGAAAATGTTTGTTTTTTTATTTGAACAATAAATCCTTTAAATGATGAAAATACACATTCGACTTAATTAATTATTATTCATTTTATTTATAAATTTTAATAATTATTAATTCATGACTATTTGTCCCAGTGATAGATCACTTGATCCAGTAGTGGATCCTCTTGTCTAAGTACTGGATCATGCTGACAAATTAACGAAAATTTGAGTTGATATTAATTTATTATATATTTAAAAAATCAGATGTGAAGAGAATACTCATTAATGATTGTTTACAACCAGTTTTTTTTACTAATTTTTATAAAACAAAATTACACCAAGACTTAAAGGGACACCGGTGACTCAAAAAAATCTTGATTATGTAAGATTTTGAAAAATTGTATTGCTGAGTTATGATCTATAACTGGGACATGATTCATTGCTATGACGTTTTCCTTACTTGTTTAGGATCCATTTATTTATTTTCGGCTCTCGTGGTTGCTTTTCTTCTTTCATTCGATGATAAGAGAAAAATGGTCAAATGATAAAAAATGATCGTGGATTCTTAAATGTTCATTGTGATAAGTTTCCTTTACACAATTAGAAATAAATTTTGTAAGAGTATAAAAGATTCGTCAAGACCGAAAACAAATTTGTTTACTTGTTGTTGTGTATTTTCCCCCTTTTTTTTCTTTTTTGTTTACATAAATCTCAATTAAAGTTGTATGCGATTTTGGAGTGCAGAAACGAAAGTACTTTTCTTTGTATGTGAAAAAGAGTATATTGAAAGACAAAAAAAAAAAAAAGAAACACAAAACAGATTTACAAAATTACAACGCTACTTTATCTAATTGGAATCTAAGCACAGCGGGAAGGTTTGCTTTGCTTTCGTTCTGTGTTAAAGCGTTAGTGCGCAAAGCGAAATTCTAAATCAGATTCTTTGTTCAAAAGGTGTTTGTTTGTCTCGAATTAATTGAAAAATACTTTTGCCTGACCCAAAGCACGCAGCACAGAACAACACTGAACTGAACTAAGCAGAGCAGCACTCAAGAACAATTTTGGCGACTGCAATGGAACGCTCATGTCTCTTCAAGTCTTCTTCGATATACAAGACAAGTTGAATGATACTTTTCACTTTACTGTCGTTTCTTCTACTTCATCTTTGTTGTTTTACTTTAAGTAACCCGCATTCCTTAACTGCCGTTGCTTCTGTTGGATTTGTGCTCGGATTTGTTGAATTTGTCTTCGCTACACGGCTTGTCGTCGTCGTTGAAATCGCGTTAATTCCTTACACTTTACACGGTTTTACATTACACACGCCAAAAACAAGCTTCATGATGGTTTATCCTTTGTATTACAAGTTTCAAGTACAGAAAAAAAGGTGTGAAAATTAAAAAAAGCAAAAACTCAACCTTGCTGGTGAAAAGGTAAAAATTTTCAGCGCTTTAAAAATCATGACTTTTATTCGACGAAATAAACGGAATCATTGTTAAAACATAGCGAAGCAGCAAGGACATTAAGGACAACAAGAATAACACCTTTTGTTTTCATAGTTTTTCGGTTTTAGAAAATACACACATGCTCACACACACACAAGTCAAAATGACAGCCAAAAAAAGCAAAGAAAAAAGAAAAAACATCACACATTTGTTTTAGAGCAAAAACAAACAAGTATGAAATATTTTCATGGTAACTAATGTTGTTGTTGTAGCTGTTGCTGTTGTTTGCTAAGCAAAGTGTTCAACAATATCAAAACAACAACAATAACAGCAAAGCATAAGAAGATATTCTCGTGGGCGTTTGACATATACTCGCAGATGCAAAGCAAACCAAACCATGTTGAGTTACTTTTGTCTATAAAAGTGACTATGTGTACATGTATTTATATTGATATGTGTGTGTGTGCTTGCTTGTGTTTGTGTGCATGTGGCTTTCAGGTGTTGGCTTTAGCTTTTTCTTGTAGTTGTTTTGCTTGATATGCAGTTGCAGATACAACGCTTCCGAATTTATGATGTCATTATTTATATCGTGGTATTTGTGTCTGTCTGTCTGTCCGAGGGTATGAATTGTCGTGTAAAATAAAACCAGAAATAAAGGAAATGAAAGCAACCATTGAAAAACTTAGTTGGTTTGCTTGTTTACTTCGAGTGGAAATAGAAGCGACATGGAACCATTGAATTACTTTCGGTTTGCCTAACAAGAAAATGTAATGAAACGAACGTGTTAAAGGTTTTAAGTCTAAATGTAATGAAAACCAGTAAGGCAGCTATTTTCGGCCTTTCCGAAACTTATATACTCTTGCAACGTTTTCACAATTATTCTTATTAGAAAACCCTTTTTTTGATAAATGTTTCAAGAAAAATCATATACTTAGCCACGCCCATTTTCTAATTTGCCTTTAAGAATGCAATTTAGTCATACTTCACTATATTTTGCAAACTTGTATCTCGTCTGCTTACAGACAAACCCCATTTTGATATTTTTCGCTATATGGGCGGTATCACGCCTTTATGTCCGATTTATATAAGACTTCATATTATTGTCAGACATTAATAAAAACACGAAATTGCAAATTTTGGTCCAATTATATTCAAGAACAAAAAGTTTTCAAAACAAAAACCTTAAATTGTATCGATCGTTCCTATGGGAGCTATATGCTATATGCTGAGATATACAATGCCTGGACGTATCTAAAAGATTTCTGCGCTTTCATTTTTTGTTAGGCTTAATTTTCTAGGAGGCATTTGCACTGAAACAGACAGACGGACAGGCAGACGAACAGATTGACATGGTTATATGAACTCGTTTCATAATGCTGATCAAGAATATATATACTATATAGAGTCGGAGATGTCTCCTTCTTTGCGTTGCAAGTTTCACGACAAAGTTAACATACTCTTTTTTTCTAGCAAGAGTATAAAAACAAGTAATGACGGTATAGTCAAGTATTTTCGACAATATAATACCCTCCACCAAATCTAAAAAGTAATAGGAATTTTTAGAAAACCATATTTCGAGGGGAAACAAATGAGAGGGAGAAAAAGTAGTGTTAACAGTTTTGTATAGCTATACTTAATGAGTCTGTAGACATGTTTCTATCGCTTCTGGACACCAGCTATCGCCCATTTAAAAAGTGGGCGGAGGTGGTTGGGCGGGAGAAGTGAGTGCGGCTAGAAATTCCTAAAATTTTAAGTAATGCATGACTAGACAAGTCTTTCTTCCAAATCTCAAATCTCTAGCTCTTATAGTTTTCTATAACCATTGGTGAGGATGGACGGACGGACGGACATGGCTATATCAACTCATCTTGTCATCCTAATCAACTTATGGGTTTCCAGCCTTCAATGTGATACTAATATACCATGGCACATTGTGTGTGCGGAGTATAAAAGTGAACCATTCTTAGTTTAAGCGTAAAACAGATGCCTCTTTTAATTCAATTTATACATCGACTTGCTTTAAGTTTGCGAGGAGACATGAATTTAAGCTGAGTTGCATGTCGCATTCAATCTCAGCTTTATCTGAAAGATATAAAGCCTTTATATTTAAATTGCTGTCTGACCGCGCATTTGACCCTTTACTAACTCATGTTGAGAGTAGAAAATACACACAAAGCTCCTTAACAATCTACCGAAAATGTTGCATGCGATATTTTTTCTTTTCTTGAACACTTTTCTTCCCACACATTTTATTGTTATAAATTTTATTGTTTTTTTGTTGCTGTTTTAATTGGATTTTATCGTTGACGTACAACCAAAAATTACAAAAAAAAAAAACAAAAATAAGAAAAGGGAAAAGCTTCTGCGGGCTGTCAAAAACAGCTTGGCGGTTAAGGGATTTTATGCCATGCTGACTTAAAGCCTTTAAATGTGTTCAATTATGCACGCGGCCCAACGTAAACATGATTAAATGAAGCACAAGAAAGAAATAAAAGGCAACAAACCAAAAGCGAAAGTATCTGAAATTGAAGCGCAGCCTTTGGCAATTCGGCGCCGTCGCAGACTCATTTTTTCTCTATTTTTAAGCATAAATCAATTGGCAGAATTATTAGTGTCTGATTTCGTTTGACAAACTTTGCGACTTGACACAACAAAATGCTACTTTTGTTTTTTTTTTTTGGTCCTTTGAATGACAAAAACTTTTTCTATTTTTCTATTTGCACTTCTTTGTGTGTAGAAAACTCTTGAGTTAGGCAGGCAGTGCGTTCTCAAGGCTGTCTTGTCATCTAAGCCGTAAGCGGCGAGGCAAGGCAAGGCAAGGCAACGCACGAGTAAACGAGAATACCAAATTTTGTGCCAAAAACCTAGAAATGTTTTATTAAAAGTTGTCAAAAGGAAAAAACTTTGCTCTGTTGTTGCCTTAATGGGCAAATGTGCCGGCAGCGTGCCCCTCTGCATCATCGTCATCAGCAGTTACTACTTATTATTCACAGTCTACAAAACTGAATTTTATGTTGCCATTTTGGGCACAAAAGTTGAGTTGCTTTCACACAAAAGTCGGACATTAAACTCGAAATAATGAGCACATGGCGACATGTGTAAGGATTATTTTATTTAAGGATTAGAAGCATTTACCTTTTCCTCTTACACCACTTTTTTCTTTGTATTTGTTATTTGAAAAATAATAAAAGCGGCAAATGCACAAGTCATGAATTTAAATTATTATTTTTATTTCATTTTTTGTTTTTTGTTGTTCCTTCTTAGCAAAGACGTTGAACTGTTAAGCAGTTAAGGACTTTGTGCGCTGCTTGGCTACGATTTCAAGTGCCGCATATGCCTATAATTAATATGAGGGAAGCAGGAAAAAAGGACGCAAATGACTGTTTTTGCACGAATAAGAAACATAAATTCATAAGCCGTTCACTCGTTATAATAACATGATAGAGTGGCAGGGGGGAAAGAAAATGAGAAGCAAGACAAACAAGAAAGGGTTGCCAGACGCAAACGTCAGCGAGTCGTGGTAATGTCTGGGGTGTGGGCTGAAAAAAAAAGGTAAGAAATATTGAGACATCATAAAAACTAAATGGGCCCAAGCAGGAATCCCCTCAAAGTGGGAGAGCGGGAAAAAAATGCGCGCGTAGCAAATGCGTGCCACAATTATCGTAATTAAAGGTTTTTCTTATGCTTTAGCACGTTTCTGCGTACTTAGGCAAAGCAATAACAACAACAACAACGACAACAACCAAAAGAAAGTGAGTAGAACACACACACACACACACACAAATACACTTTGGCCACAAAAACGATTTCCTTATTCACGTTTATTTAGAAAAAGGAAAAAAAAAACAAACGTCGCACTAAATAAGCAATGAGCGAATGAATAAATAAATGAGTGAATGACTGACTGAGTGTATGAATAAGAAAAAAAATACCAGAATAAAAAGAAGCAAAAATATATTTTGTGCGTTGTTATGAGTGCGTTGCTGCTGTCTTTGACTTTTGCTCAGATAGATTCAAGAGTGCTTGTAAAAATAGCATATTTGTATACCCTGCACACAAAGTGTGCCAGAGATCATTATGGTAAGTTTGATTCAGACCAAGTGTATGTAACAGCCAGAAGGAAGAAAGTGAAAGCTCACATAGTATATATTGAAGAAATTTATGTCGTTTCGTCCCACCCAATCCCAATTGTTATTGGTAGCTCGAAGAGTTAGAGATATGAAATTTAAAGGGAAGACTTGGTCAAGCACTATAGCAAACTCCATGAAATTTTTGCCACGCCTACTCCTTGCTATAACTAGAACCGCTCAATTTTTTCAAAGCCTATAACTCGTATACCAAAAATGATGAAAACATGAAACTTGCAGTACACGGAACTAAAAGAAATTGCCTCTACCCCTCTTTACCCCTCATATCAAATTTTTTTCAAGGCAAACACTTAACCTCTATTATATAATTACCTTCAAGCTCACCACACACAAATACATCAAATGTATTTATAAAATCATAAATTATTTTTAGATTCGGGGCGTGGCACTGCCTACCATGCAGTGTATATACAGTCGAGTATACTCGACTACTTGTTTCTTTTGGCTTTTGTTTTCTTATATATTTTTTTTAATACAACAAACGTGCTCCAACCCACGTCACTTTTAATTATTCGAAATGTTGTTTTTGTTGTCGATAATATGCTTCTTTACTTCTTCTACTACAACTTGTTGTTTACTACAAGCATAATAAAGTCAAGTACCCAAAAACTGCCAAACTTGACTCTGCACAAGCAAGCAAAATAAAAATAAAAAGGAAAGAAAGAAAGGAAAAAAATCTTTGCTTGTTTTCGTTTAAGGAACTCACTTCCTTGTCTATTTGTCAATTTTGTGTAGTTGCCTGCACGGCTGCTTGGCTTGTCCACACTTTGCTTGGCAGCACTTTAAAGAAAAACTGACAATTTAAGTCTTACAAACAATCAAAATGCAATGAATATTAAAAAAAGACGTGTCGAAGTTGCATTTGGTTTGCGCTTTTGTGTCGTGTCGGCGCATCAATGACGGCAAGTGGCAAGTGCTTGAACGACGACAGCTTGCAGTAGCAGCAGGTGCAGCAAGTTTGCGGTCGGAAGTCGCTGACACTACATAAAACTATCAGCGCCATAAAAACGTATGCGCCTTTGGCACAAAACTGAAATACAATTGCTTTGGCTAATAGAAAAAAACGAAGCCAAAATCATAAATTTTAAGCACGTTGGTCACAGCAACAACGAAACTCTCACGGAAGCGGAAACTACTCGACTCGCGGTTCGTCTCTCCTCTGCTCGCGCGCGCAATATAACTTAACGGCCGCCATGTTGTGCACATGCCGTGTGAATGCGAGCGCAGGTCAAGCGTCTTTCTGCTTCTGCTGCTTCTTTTCTTGTCTTTCGTTTTGTTTTTGTTTTTTTTTGTGTGTTGGTCTTTGCTGTTTATTTATATAAACAGTTATTTATGAGTCTGCCTGAGCGAATTGCTGTGAACCAAGTCAACTTGACTTGCCTGGCCTCAACTGACCTCCGGTATTGCACGGTCCGCATCGGGCTCACTTGCTTGTAATCTGCAGTAAAGGCAAACGTATAATAAAAATAAAAAAAAGAAGGCGCTCAACATGAAATGCTTAAGTTGACTTTTATGCTAAAGCGAAAATACCAGAGAGCGGTTAAATACTGCACAGCGCGTGTTTGCTTTTATGCGCCTTTTGTTGTTGTTGCTTTGTTGCCTATTTAATGTATTTTGTTTATTTCTTTACTATACTCGTACAACATACACACTAATGCTAATAGTAATGCTGGTGAGCTTTACAGAAAGGGCACGCTGTAAATTTGTGTACAACTGTGCGTATACTTTATATGGTCAAAGGAGCAGAGACAAAGCACAGACACACACACACGTACACACATATGTATATGCGTAATATAAATAATCCCATGTGGTAAAATTTATGCATCGTTAGATTTGGGTCTTTGACCAAGAGTCAAGCTCGCTGCGAATGCCGTTTTTGCATATTAAATTCTTTAAATTAAGCAAAAAAAATGTGCGTTCAACTCAAGTCAATATTTTGTATGCTTTACACGAAACGTGTGTATTTTTTATTTGTTATTTTAAATACAAAAAATATGCTGTTTTACAGACTTTTCTGACATTTATTGCGATTGTAAACATAACGAATGATAAAATATTCAAAGGCCAATGAAGTGTCAGGTTGTCTGTACATTGTGACGATGCATTTTGAAATTTGAACTCTGCAGAACAATTTTTGACATGTACTACGTGCTTCTATAGCTCTTGGACCTTCAAAATAGATGGCTCAATGTTAGTATTGAGCAAGGATCTACTTACGCAGGTTAAAGGGGATTACAAGGAATTTTTTATCCTGGATGTCTCATAAGATTTATGTTTGTCACTTGCCAACAAATAGAAAAAGGGCGCACGAAGAAAATAGTGAGGGTCAGAGAGCTGCAATGAATCAAAAATTTTCGGTCACACTCGAAAATTGATTCGATCTTGATTTGTTTGTTTTTTTTTTCGGTTGCATGAACATAATTGATTGAAAAATCATGAGCTCGAAACGAAAATACATGTTCGATTCAAATGACAAAGAATCATACTTGAATCGTTTCGCTTATATGTTTTTGTTTTGAATCGAACTATGCTCAAGCAAGAAGTGTTCAAGCAACTTGCATGATCGAAATTCTCTCTTTTGTTCGGTTCGCTCATGAGGCACGAGGCTTAAGTCGTGCGCGCACGAAGTTGTCAGTCGCTTTTGTTCTCTTGAGCTAAATTCGCAATGCAATGATCTATGTTGGTTAAGGTTACGCCGTAACATATGTCACTTTAATACGTATGCTGAATCGTACGAGCAAACGTATCAAGCGTATACATATATCAGAGCTAAGTTGGCAATGCAATGATCAATGCTTATTAAGGTTGGGCCGTAGCATACGTCATTTTAATACGTATGCTGAGTCGTAGGAGCAAACGTTTCAAGCGTACATACACATATGGGAGTTAAATTGCCAATGCAATGGGCTATGTTTAGTAAGGTTAGTTAGTAACGGACGGACAGGTAGACATGGCTTAGTAGACTTCTCGCTCGATGCATCGGCCACGGCACTTTCTAGGTGCTACATACATCTTCAATGCGTACAAAACTAATATACCCTTGTACCATAAGGTCGGCTTCGAATAAAAAGAACTTACTGTTGTATGTAATTTTTTTCTAAAGCCAAAGAGTATAAAACATTTAGTAAAGAATCCACTCACTCGTACATTGCAATATTTTTGTTTGGTTCCAAGCACCCAAAAGCTCATAGCTGAACTCCCGTGATTTAATAAACAAATACTCTTTGTCATTGACTTACTCTAACAAATATACAACAATTACATTTTGTAATTACAAGTATAACTTGTATCGACATTTTAATTTGTTCAGCTGAAGAACTTTTCAGTAAAGCGCATCCAATGTGGCAAATCGTATTAAATTTCAACGCTTCTACACTTCATTAAAGTATTTTTGAAATTACTTTTTTCCATCTTCCGTTAAGCTTTTTGTATAAATTATACAATTTTAAAGCAAAGTCACGCACATATTTTGCAGTTTTATTAAAATTGTGTTTAAAAAAGTTATTTGTAAATGGTTTTTCGCACGAAAATTGACCAAAATTTCACAAATATTATCACAGAGATAGAAAATTGTTCATTTAATATTTCAAATGTAAATATAAAGTTCATTGGAGCTGAGCAAACAAATTGACGATTTTCCGTTGAAATACAAACACAAAGAAATAAAATATCAAAATAACAAACTTGGCTGACTTATCGTTTTTATTATTAATAAAAAGTCTTAGCATGTTTCCTGGGCAGCAGCAAGTGAACAAGCGAGCGCACAACAATAACAAGGCTTAAACGAAACATTTACCAGAGCCCAGTTAAGTATGCTATAAAAATATGAAAAATTGACAGTTATCAATATTGATGCACGAGACAAAAAAAAAAGAAAAAAAAAGAATCACAAACAAATTGACTTGAGTTGCGAGTCTTTTATGAGTGATTGTTATTTATTATTGCGCAAGAGTTGGTTCAAAGATTTATTTTCATATATTTTTTTCTTTCTTGTCATTGTCATTATAATATATATTAAATAAAAATAGCATAGACATATAAATTGCCAGTGTTAGTGCCCTGAGCAGAGAAGCAAATACTTAGCAAAAGTTTTGTTTTTGATAATGAGTACAAAAACAAAAATAGGCATAATGAAAGTTGCTGCTTATGCTGATTTTTAGCGTCATTAGTTAACTTTTTCTTTCTTCTCTTGGGTTGATCACATTTTTCAACTGAATTTGTTCTACAGGGAGATAAAGTTGAAATGAATTGTCTAATATATAAAAGTAGACAATTAGTGAGTGAGTTAAGGTGTGCAGCGCCTCAAGGCGCCGGCTTTTAATTTATTAAGTCGATTTATATTCAAAAACATTTTGCTATGAATAAGAAAAAACAAAGCAACTATTATCATTATGATTGAAATAAAAATAAAAATAAAGTTTGCTTTCGTTTAAGTCAACTCAATCATTAGAATAAAATCTCAGACATTTTGTATGATTAATATGCGAAGTCGTTAGATAATCAAGGATACTAATTGTCTTAAATAAGGGTGCTTATCGAGACTTATTGATCTTGGTGTTAGAACGACATCATCAAAATAAAAGTTATTTTGAGTCGGAACATTTCCATTAAAAACATTCACCCAAATAAATCTTATTTATGTTGTTTAAAGTGTTTTATTTAATGAGCCCAAAATTATGTGTTATCTAGCCACCGAAACATTCCTGAGTCGAAGAAGAGTTTGTTGATTAGTTTTTTGCTGTCTCAAATCAATGTTGTATGAATTCAATATAAAAAAATTCCGTTAAGCTGGATCACTTATTCTTCTTGATTCTTAAGGGTCTTATTCAATTTAATGTACCGTCTAGTTTGCAAAGTGTTCGGAATATTTGATTCGATGAGGTTTAGTATTATATTATATATTAATACAATTTGATTTATTCAAAGCACTGTTTTTTCAATACTCGAAACCCTACAAACCCGTCTGTTTCAGTCACAGTGCGTGCAGCAACTCTCAATTTTTGACGCATTGCCGCACGATTCAGAATAAATTCATGGTATCTTTAAGTCAAACCAAGAACATCAAAACACAACCAATTCAACCAAGCCAATTGAGAAAACTGCGTCAAAACTCACTTGGTTACCTTTCTTAATTGCAAGCGAAACAACATGATGGCAGAGTCATTTAGAATTGGTCGTCGTTGTCGTCGTCAACATCACCAAAAGCCAAAACGCAACAAAGTGTGTGCTAATGGCGCAAAACATTTCGCATAAGACTCGTTAAGAAATTGAGTGAAAAAAAAAATACATCAGCAAAACAGAACTGAAAATGGCGAGCGAATATTTCGAGCTCAAAGTAACCAAAGAAGCGGTAAAGCAAACGACGCCGTGAAGCAAGTCTATGAACGAATGAGTGCACTGCAATTTAATTGCGAAATTGCGAACGAATTAGTCGCGTTTTTTATTTGTCTTTTTTCTATATGTATGTGTGTTGCGACTTTTGACTGCCAGTCACCAACGCTGGCTGACAACGCCAAGCTAACAACAAAAATATATGTAAGTATATGAAAAAACCAAAAAGAAAACTCAAAAGGTAAGCAAAACACTGCGGTAGGAAAACAAGACAAACGAGCAGGAAGCCAGGGGCACGCATACAATTTCCGCTTGTTTGTTTGTCGGGCTGACTGTTAGACCCCCTTTCCAGTTCACCCGCCCGGCCGCCGTCTGACCGACTGCTTGCGCAACTGCCACAACAGCTTAAGTGCATTTTATTTAACTGCTCAAGTTTATAGTTGGCTCTAATTTTTATAATGTCACTGCCACAAATGCCATCGTCAGTCGTTGTTTATTGCACAGAGGCAATGTGCAAGTAACTCTTTTCTGTATAAAAATGTTAAGCTTTTGTGTTGAAGAGCGGCAACGAGGAAAAATGCCACAAAGAGTTGCAAAAATGCTTAGCAGTTCTTTCAAAACTCACAAATAGATGGCGCTCATTAGAAAATGATAAAATGCTTCAACTTATAAGTTTTCATTAGTTAATGAATGGAAATGACATGAATCAAAGATTTTCAAAAGGAATTTCATGAAACAAAGCCAAACAGTAATTATAAATTATTTTGAAGTGAATTAAATTGTATGCAAAGCGATAATTTTCAGAACGAAAATCTTTGGAATTTACTTTTGAAAAACTCAACTTTAAAGTGGCAAAATGTCAAAGCAAAACATTTTAATACTTAGAAACACTAATAAAAACGACTCAAATAAAATGAAATTAATTTTGCCAAATTAATTACATTAATCTTGTTAGTATTTTAGGCGTAAGAGACTTATGTATGTCTCATAAAAAAGAACACTTCATGTTCAAGTGCTTTCAAATACTTTTTAAAGATAATTTCAAAAAGCGCTGCTAGAAAAACAAGTTGAGCTTTGCGATTGAATGACACTTGAAATGCTTTTTAGTTAATGAATTCTAATGAAAATTTAAAGCGCTGACCGTGGCGATATTTCACTTGAAGTTGTGCGTTCAAAATAATTTGAAGTTCATACGAAAAATTGCAAAAATAGAAAAGAAAAAGCCAAAAGAACAACAAGTATCAAAATCAATTTACTTAATACAGTCATTAGTATCGAGTGTGCATGGCATAAAGCAACGTCGATGTTTCATTATCACACGCGTTGGGGCGGTGGCACAGATATTTATTACAAACATATTACCATGACAATACGCCATGCCTCAACGCTAACGAGTGGCAGTAAACTTTCCAACACAAGTTCAATTTTTATGTATTTTTGGCGACGTCGCCGTCGTCATTGTCAACAATCTTACTCATCAAAAGAGAATAAAGTGCAAACTACTGCGAAAAGTTGTAAAAAAAGCAAAAAAAAAAAATGCAAATAAAAGCAAAGTTGATAGCTTCTAATCAAAATAGCACATACTAAATGTGCGTGCGTGCGTGTGTGTGCATGTATGTGTGTATGTGGCTGTGTGTGAATATAGTACGAGTATAAGTCATTGTCTATGTCACAAACTTTGCGTTGCTTTTGACATTTTGCGTTGCCATTGACAATGATGATGACATTGTTGGCAGCCGAGGGCACGCAAGTAGGGCAGGGCAGGGTAGGGCAGACAGGCAATAGGGACATCAACACTGTCAACATCATCCTTATCATCATTGCATATGACTCTCATTTAGATACAATACTTATGCAACAGCGTACTCACACACACACACACTCACACACACATACAGAAACACCGAGAATCGTTTGTTTGTTTGTAATTGCTTTTTATTGTTAAGTGAAATTGAAAAATTTTTACGTTCAATTGTCGAGCAATGTCAGTCATCTGACAGCGCTGAACTGTCAATCTTTTTGTACTTTTTACGCGCCATGCGTCGTCCTCGACCCACACACTCTTTCTCACTTACTCAGTCAGTCAGTCAGTCATTTTGTCAGTGAGTCCGTCGCGTAGGCAAACGTTCATTTTGAATTCCAAATGGTATTCAATTTGACAACTAACGCATAAAATTGTCAGTTATCTCGATTCGTTTCACTTTTATTCGCTTGAGTTATAAAAGCAAAAATATATACACGTTTTTTTATGATTTTCGTTTATGAATGATCAACACAAAAATCATAAAGAAAATATAAAAAATAAACAAACACAAAAAAATCATCGTCATTAATAAATGTTTTCCTTTTTATTATATAAAACATTTGATGTCTCTGCCATTTGATGCGCGATTTGTTTGAAAAATTAAATGCTGATGACGAGTGTACTCGACTCCAAGAGCCCTTTGTATTCAACTGCACACAACCTTTTTGTAGCGCGGCGTTGCTCACTTTCGCAATGCAACCTATTTTGCTCTGTGCCATGATGATGATATAAAGGTCAACTCATGTTCTGTTACATCAAGTAGCTTAGGTGAGAAAAGGATTTCCTTTAATTTTGATGATGATAACCATTTGTCGATTCAAACAAATATATTTTTCTTACAAAATATACGCGATTTACAGACTGAAGGACGTGATTATTGGCCCTCACTTAGCTACAATCACATAAAGTCTTAATTTTAACAGAGTCTTGATTGCACTATGGTCACTATAACACTTTAAGCTCCATCATAATTTAAATTGCGGACATAAAAAACAATTTAGTGCTCATAATCAATGGCCACTTTACTGCAGGAGTGCGGTGGAGAGCTTAAGTGCCAAGAATGCTGCTATAACCGTGTTAAATTTAAGACTGTTTGAGATATTTGCAAGAATAAGGTGATAAATAGACTATTACTCTCCTCAAGTCTGCCTCACTTCATTCAAGGTGTTACTGACAGTCACAACAACCAAATATACTCCAAATACCCTGAAAAGTAACTGCCCAAACCAAATTATAGATAGTAACCAAATTATAGATAGCACAAGTGAAACTGTTTGCTCTTTTCTTTTCTTTTTGTTTTGTTTATTACCAATATAGATTAATGATGCTTAAATTATTTGTTGAGTCTGCGTCTCAGTCGACTTCAAACAAGTGGCATGAACGAAAGAAAACACTCAAATAATTTTATAATTACACAAGTATTTGTAGCTTCATTACACAGACACACCTAAGCCCACGCTTTAGTCAAAGGACCAGGACCAGCAACGCGCCAAATACTTGAAAAGTTCCACGCAACATTTATTGCTGCTTGACTAGACACGCCACACGATGCGAGATTCATGGGGGTTCCTATTTTCCAAAAAGTCTTAGCCATATATTTCCTAAGGCGGCAATCATTCAATTCAATTTGAAATTTCTTTGACCGAATAACAAAAGTGTAAGAATAACAATTTTATGTTGTCAAGTAATTAATTTAATGTCAAAAGTCACTGTCTATGTTTTTTCGCTAAGCATTAAATTGGCGTGGAGACATGCAAAAACAGCATTGAAAAAGGTCGCAAAATGCGTGTCTAAATACAATAATGCGTATACGCCACGAAGCCGAACTGTTCTTTTGCGAGTTCGTAAGCTTTTTGTTTTTCTGTAAGATTTAAATTTCTTATGTACTAAAAATAAAATCGAAAGCAGACACGCGCATTTTATTGTCAAATCAGCAATCATCATTATTTTTATTTCCTTCTTTGCAATTTTGACAATTTTCAATTATTCATACATTTCTGTATTTGTTTAAATTGCCTAATGAATTTATATCAACATCAACAAAAATCAAAGCAAATTGTGCCTTTTTACAGTTAAATAAACGTAACACTATTTCAAATGCAGAATACATAACAAAATAAATTAGTTTAAACAAAAAATGTGCCAAAAATTAAGAGCTTTTCGATCAATCAAATCAATTTTGCTTTTTTCGGCAACATTTTTATACTCTTCATAAAATGAATAGTATTATAAATTTCTTATGAAGAATGTTACACCCAAAAGGAAATATCTCCGTCCATCCAAATTTTTTTAAGCTAGCAACCTGAAATTTTGCAGGGATCACTGAAATTGGTAACCCCCCACCCATCACAAAAAAAATAAACCAAATTAACAAAAACTAGCATTTCTGGGGAAGTGTCTTAAGGTTGTCTCTTTACATACCTAAGCACGATTTGTGATAATTTCAATAAGGTAAGAACCTTAGTAGAGGAACCTAGAGGGTCTTGAGCATTTTTTAATCATTACACAAAAACGTTTTCCTTTATCTTCAATTGACTTGTAAGTACACATTGTGTTGTTAGTGAGTTATGTGGAATACTTTGGGCGTGGTAATGCCCAATTATATCGAAATCAGGAATTAATATATCTCTAATATGTTAGAACAACGAAAACGGATATGTAACCTGTTAAGATAAAGTGAAAAGAGACTCCAAGAAAAAAAAATAGGCGTGACACCAGAAAGGGTCGTGAAGAGTATTCAACCTCCGGCCAGGCCTAAGCTCACATATTGTTATTCTTTTTTTGTAACATAAATAAGTAAACAAAAACATATAAAATCCAACCAGAGTCAATATGCATATTATTTATTTATCAATCTATCTATCTATCTTTTTTATTTGAGTTTTCGCATAGAGCGAATTTTTGATGCCTGCGCGTTGCTTTGATAATAATTTTTCGCTGAATTTAAAATTCGTTATTAAAATTACAAAATTTTTGCATAATAATTGAACAATTTTACAAAATTAATGCAATAAAACAAGCGCGCATGTGAATATTTACACACGTGTGTGCTGTGTGTATGTGTAAGTGTATCTGTGTTAGTGTTTTTTTATTATGTAATTTGTTTTGCAAAGTCATAAAATGCTAAACAAATTGTTGTGACAATTTAATTAGCGCCAATTGTCAAATGTCCTTTTTTCCTGTAATTATTGTTGTTGTTGTTGTTGTTGCTGCTATGGGCATTGCTGCGCGCTGCTTGATTACTTGTGGCAGTTACTGTGACCTGCACTTTGTTTTTGTTTCTGTTTTTTTTGTTGGTATTATTTCGTTTTCCGTTTCGTTGTAGTTGTTGTTGTTGCTTTTGTTAGTTGTTATGTAATGTTTTTGTTGCATGTTTGTTATGCTAAATGCTTTTAATAGAGTCGCGCATTTTTCGTTTGACGTTAATTTATGACCTGCGATAAATTAACACGCAAACAACAGCTTAAATAAGCCTCTAAAATTGTTAAGAGCGAAATAAGTGAAATATGCAAGTATTTAGCAGTGATTTTTGAATTTGTTTCCATGCATGCATTTGTGTGTGTGTGTGTGTGTGTGTGTGTGTGTGTGTGTGTGTGTGTGTGTGTGTGTGTGTGCATGTGTGTGTTTGTGTGTCCTTGTTGAAGAACAAAGCAAAGTGAAATTGCGCGGTTGATATGTTGGTTGACGGTTTAATTGTTGCTTTGCAAGTGAATTCTCGTTGTGCTGACAAAAGATTTATTATGCTTGAAAACCGCTAATGGCTCTATCGTGATTGGCGTGAATTTAAATTTCCAACTCAGTTTTCAACTCATTGAATTTAATTTTCCTTTTCATTTGGTTTTTTTTTTGTTACCAAAGAATGAAAACATGCTCCTAATTGCTTTCATTTATTTCGCCAACTCAAAGGTCACAAAAGTAAACCATTTGAAAATTCAAATAATACATTTAGTATTGTAGTAATGTATGTCGCAGGTTGCTGCGCGTAGACATCGAACTTTATATTGCCACAGTAGTTGGCTCATTCAGGCATAATGACCAAAAAAAGCTTTTCATTTAGAAATGCAGTATGTTTAAAAGCGTTTCATAATGACATTAGCACTTTAAAATTGAATACTTCGTTTAATTGTTAATCTGTTTGTTGAACAGGTTAGTCCTTTGCTAATTCTTTAAACAAGCTCCTTGGTCGAAACCTCAACAATACAAACGCTGTTTTTGTCAACAATCCTCATACAACAACAAGTGTTATTTCATCAATCGGAATCGAAATTGTGCCAACAATCGACTCATAATATATTTTTTAATCTATTTTGCCGCAGACATGCCAAGAACAGAAAAATGGGTAAGTGATGTAGTGAAGTGATCTTGATGTAGACAGAGGCTGTTGCTAGCCAAATAAAAAGAAACAAACAACGAAAAATGAGCGCAACACACACATTAACACACATGTGTTAATGAAGTGTTTTAATTGAGTTCTTAATTTGTTTGCCGGAAATCTGGTTTTGCCGAAAAAGCAACACTCACAAAAAACAAGGCACACATGCATAAATACACACAAATACACAAACATATGTGCACACACCAAGCATACTCGTCTGAAACAAGAGCCACAAACAAATGCAGAAACAAATTAAGTTCATATCATATGTTACACAAAACTGCTCTTGAACCTCTCATCGAGCAACTTCATTTATTATATATGCTTGTAGATACATACATACATACATACACACATGCCTACTTGTGTGGATACAAAGATACATATGTTTTTCACGGTATTTCATGCATGTTCTTTTTACATATAATTTTTTCCAATTATATTACAATGTTGTGGCGGCGGCGTCAAGGACAATACCAACAACAACAACAACAACAAAAGCAGAAGCAAAAGCAACAGCACAAAATCAAGCTCGAAAAATGATAAAAGTGTATGCCACAAAGAAAAAATGACAACCCCAACAACAACAACAAGCACACAAACAACACGTGCGCCTGTCGGGAGCATTTGTAATTAAATGCTCATTTAATCGGCGTCATTTCACACACACACACGCACACACATCACATTGATTTTTTTCGTTCTGTGGTTTTGTTCTTTTTTATATCAATAAAAATAACAAGCGATGATGTTCTTTTAATGATCCGTTTTAATAATAGTAATATTTATTATAAAAATTCTTCTTTTTTTTACGGCGCTTTAATTTCAAGTGTTCAAGCTGGCTTGGCTTTAATTTAATGGTAAACTCCTTACTTAAAAAGACAAAAGGCACGTAGATAAAAGTCAAATGGCAAAATGTGTCAGTCAAGGGATGTGTAACAAGTCACGTAACAACGTTTTGTATTCAATTGCAATAACAAATAAATATATATCGCTCTTGATGATGCAGCAAGTCGAAAAAATGTCGAACGCTCACAAATGATAATGCTGCAGAAGCAGCAACAACAACAACAACAACATGGCATGAGCAACAATCAAAGGGATTTCCAGGTCGTGTGTAAGATGCCAGCAAACAATGCAAAGCGTAAAGCACAAAGCTAACGGCAAATGGCAAAAGATTGGTCGGGATGCAAGCCAAGCAAAGCTCAGCAGAACGGAAGGGAACACAAAGTAAAATCATGCACAGATCAACAGCAAAAGGCAACGCGTGCGTTTTAGAGTAGAAAAAAAAAAAAAGCGAAAAATGCATCGAACAAGGCATTGCACTCAGCACGAGGTGGGGTACTGAGCGGGCCAACGCATGTGATGTATTGAGCAAATATGTGCATGTGTGTGAGTTATTCACAAGCAAGTGATTTTGTTTTGGCGCAAAGTAAGATATTTTGCCTCGTTATCCGTTAAATATCATACAAAAATAGCAAATCAACAATCTGAAATAAAAACTTTTTGGGCCAAAAGAAGATTTATTTAGCTTAAATAAGTTTGAACACTCGAGTGCCGAATGTCGCAAATGGCGCTTTGTAGCATAGGTTGGTTTATTGTTGAATACATTTTGTAGAAAACAATGCAATCTACGGAACCACAATGCCTAGGAGTTGAAGCAAATTCTTAGGCAGGGGACTGGAATGTAACCTTCCTATTAAACAGAACCAGTTTATAAACTTGTGTCGGTTTGCATTCAACAATCAACTGTTTATTTTTCCATCGCATTTACTAAAAGTAATAAAAAATCAGTAAGAAATTGCAGTCGAGATTCGACTTCGACATACCCTTTACCTTCAATTTGTAACTACTGCCAGAGGACGTTGCCCCGCCCACTATTTAATCGAAACAGATTTCAGTTTCATTCAATATCATTGCTTAATAATGAATTAAAGGCCAAAATAAAAACCCAAACGATTTAAGTAATGGACTGTATATTTGGTTGGTCTGATCCGTTTGATCGATAGAATGCAACTGTTCGCATAATTGTGAAATTAATAGAAAAATTTATCTGTATGGAGTTTCTTAAAGTAAGAATGAGCAAACTGTAGTCTTAGAGCTAGAACAAGTAACAAAAGTAAAAGTAAAGTAAATTTAAAGAAGAACAAAGACAACAGTGGTTGAATGACTAAGAGCGTCCATAAACATTCATATATACCAATTTCTAGTTTTCTAGACCAATTGTGAGCGTGGTCACGCCTATTTTATGATCGAATCTAATTACACTTTATTAAAATAGCATAAACACAAAGATTCATTGCTGTAAGTTATATGATTCAAAAGGTTTAAGCATTTTAAATTTGTATTTAATGTGGGCGTGTCCATGCTCATTGTCCTATTCTACCTTCTTGGGCTTCAAGTCATCTAGAAATTTGATGTTTCTATCTAAAAAGACAACCGAGAAAACACAAATTTTTATATTTTTAGCCGAGGCAGCTCCAGTTATTTACCTCTCCCCATAAACTAAGCCCCGGAAGGGTTTAAAAAGATAAACTTGGTCTGCGTATTGAATAGCAGAATCGACCTGCGGAGGAATTCCGATTCTACATATTATAGTTTCCGACATCGACGCGTTTACACAGACAGACGGACGGACAGGACTAAATCGACTTCTCTTTCGATACTGATCAGGAATATATATACTATAGGGTCTGCGATGCCTCACATTTGTTACATTTTTGACGTGCACAAAACTAATATACCCTTGTACCACAAGGTACGGGGTATAAAAATTATGGTCACCTACCGATATTTTGGGCACTTTTTTCAGTTTAATTGTTGTTATCAAAAACTGACGAAGTGACCAAGTGATCTGCGCCGTGAACTTGTCTTGGTCCAATGTGTGTCTCATTAATAAACATCCAAATTAAAGCAAAATGATATTATATCTTTTCAATTGAATTTTTTTTTAGTCAAAAAGCTCAAGTAACAAAAGCTTTCTCCTTTTCTAGCAGTTAGCAAGTTCAGCTACTTCAGAAGTCGATAAATCCCTTCATTAATAATCTTCTGTTTGAATGCATACATTTTTGAATTCGTATTTGAACGTAAACGTAAAATTTTTATTCAAATTTGAGACGATGAAGCAAATTGCTGAAAATTCATTCCTTCTTTATGCATTTAATATAATCTTATTAAAAGAATCGTTGGATAAACGGTCATTTCACTCTGCAAACACTTATCTTTCACTTTCCGCACATTCTATTCTAAGCATCGCATAACACTTTTTAATAAAAGTCAAATGTTAAACAAATCCCGCCATGAATCAAAAGTTCATGCATATTTATATACACGAATTGCAATCAAGAGAGAAAAATCTTTGGTCAAATGGTGCCAAAAGCAATATTTATATAAAATTCATAAAACAAACAATTCGACAATGACGACAGCTTAATTGCAAATCGAACCGCATATGAATTATTGTATTGTGCAATGTATATGCATGATATATTATACAGATACATTTATGCAAGCACCTATAGATACTTTTTCCGATTATCAACAAATTGCTTTATTTTTTACTCTTTTCACATGCTCATATGCATAACGGCATCAAAAGAAACCCAAATTACGCAAGCATGTGCAGTGAAAAGGTAAATATTTCCTTTTTTTTGGCGTATTTATCTGCATATCTACGAAAGAGGAATAAAAGAGGTCAGATCAATTTCAAAAGTGGCGTAAACAACAGAAATTTCTGAAACATAACGAAATAAAACATGTTGAAAATATCGCATGAAATTGTATTGGACAACTGAGCAAAGTTTTTAAAGGCGAAAAATACAGAAAAGCTGTTGCAGTTATACACACACACACACACACACCCACCGACATATTTACGGGGGAAAATACAGCTGAACATACTCACGCTTGCTTAACATGCAACAACGAAAAAGGATACATGTATTTGCTTATGAATTTTAAGTTTTTGTCTGAACAATTTTGTTGTTGTTATCCTTCTTTTTGTTTTTGGCATGTTTCCTCAACTCAGCTGCAATTATTTTCATGCTTGGTAAAAATGAAATATTTACAGAAGTACATTTCATAACTACTTATTTTAACATGCCATGAGAAGTTGTTGAGAAATTTGTTTCTAAAACATACTTTTCGGTTATGTAAACGTCAACACTCATGCGACGTGTTGTCCGTGTGTGTGTGTGTGTTTTGGTGCTTGTTACGAAACTTGAGTAATGTACAAAAATAAAAAACATAAAAGGGGAAACACAAGTAAGACCGATATAGTCGAGTATCATCGACCACAAAACGAATTACAAACCATTTCACCAAGAGCAGTAAAATAGGCGTATATTATTGCGGAATATTGCGTTGATAAAAATTGAGGCAGGGATTGTTTCTTGATTTTTTATATAAGGTTCAGTTGGGGGTTTTTTTTATCTTATAGATATAGCGTCAAAGGTATTTCAATAATAGGGCATTGGGAAAACATTGAGTAGTGCAAATTCAATCTTACTTGACGTGGTTCAGGACCACATAAATATGGCTTTTACATTTCAAGACGCCAGGTCTATTGATCTACAAAAATCTTCGAAAAGAATGGACACACATGCTTACATTTATTCATCTTGTTTTACTGACTCCAAAATATATCATTCTTTATTATATACCCTGACATTCTGTATGTGCAGGGTATAAAAACAGAGATCAAAAGCTTACGTAATCAAACAATTTGTAATTTATTCGGAATTTGTGTTTCAAATATGTAGAAAGAAGATTTCTATCTCTGCTACCACTTTGATTTATTTATAAACTGATTCGTCTGTCTGTAACAGCTGAATTAAGCAAACCGAGAGAGAAAAAATAAACTACTAATCTTTAAAAGTAACCAAATCCTTTGCAGAACCTTTTTTTCGCTTTTGCAGCAAACGAAACTTTGTAATTAACTTCAACAAGAAACTTTTCATAGCATACTTTTTTGCGAGCCATTTAAAGACTGCGTGTATGGTTTGCTGGTTACACAATGAAAAGAAAAATAAACAAAAATACAACAAAAACTTAAAGCAACTTAAAGGTTCTTTCCAAGAATTCAAGCTTTTTTTCGGGTACAAAAATGAACCCTTATTTTTATTATTTTGTTTTTTTTTTCACTTCATAATTTTACAATTTATAAAAACGTGTCATTTGCAGTTTAGTTCAACTTAAAAATCGCAATCCCTTTTTTAAATTTCATGCAAGGTTTCTTGTTTGTAATAAAAAACGTGCAACTTTTGCTTAAAGACATTCGCTGCAATTGAAAATCAATTTCCACTCGATTTCCTCAAATCAAACAAGTAAAAATTGCTTAAAAAAATGTGAGGAATTCTAAAAATGGAACGCTCAAAGAACTATGTATGTATGTACTTGAGAAGCATAAGAAGTATAAAAGGAGGAGGAGAAGGAGGTGGAGCAAATCAATTGGTTGTACTCAATGCAATTATGGCACTTACAGAGCACACAAAGTTTCCACTTTTTGTTGAAGTCTCACTAAAACGAGAATGAAAGCGTGCTTGAACATATACACCGACACACACACACACATGCATAGACACTTAGAAAGTTGTCGTAAACGTAGACTAGTTACGCCTTAAAGACAAAAAGCAGTTTAAACTGTTTTTGAGTACAGAAGATTTTATTGTTGTTGTTGTTTTTTTTTCACACTTTCATTTAGCTTGTTTTGTCATTGTGATTGCCTTGATTACATCGACATGCATAGTTTGTAACTGACACGTGAGGTTGCATTTGACACGTGCACGGCTTTTCCGTACAGGAAGTTGGCCTCTGCACACACACACACACACTCACAAACAAACTTACAAACAACAACGAATACACACTTCGCCTTGATTTGTTTTTTTTTGCATGTTTTTCTGTTTTGATTTCGTTTTCTTCTTGCTCTTGCTATTCATTTGAAGGTTATTGTGTGTTGTCCTTGTGCAGTCATTTGTCCTTCTTACTTTCTGTCTGTATGTCTGTATGTCTGCCTTTATCTGCCGCACTTCTGCTTTAGTTGTATCTTGAAGCCATTGATTTAACGAGCACAACGCACAGTCGCTCGTTCGTACGGTCATCAATGCTATGCGTCGCACTCACTCACTCACTTGCTCACCTACTCACTCACTCAATCAATCAGTTCGGACACATGCCGCGTTAAGTTAACATCGATGTCTAAATTGATAATGGCTCGCTTTACGTGCACAAGCACTAACACACACACACACACACACACACACACACACACAGACACAACATTCGCTCTTACTTGCATCATCACTCGCCGTATGCTGTCTACAAATTGAAGACGACACTAAAAAGCCAATACACTCAATTCACACACACACACACACACACACACACACACACACACACGTATAGCAGCAAATGTGTTTTGGTTGTGGTTGACGGCGCCAATTGTGCGCGCTCAGTTTGCGTTGGCGTTGGAGCTGTCGTCGTCGCTTCTATGCCGTCACCCCCCCGCCCTGCTGGCGTTCAAGCACTTTTATTCTGCCACATTCATTTACTGCTCAGTTATTTACTTTGTGTTTGTGGGAATTTTTTTCAGTAGTATTTACACTTTTAAACTCAATCCAATTAGGAATCTAATGTTGAGTTTGATTAAGCGCAACTTTAAGGATTAAATTCCATCTTAACATGTGCACAGAAGCCATTTAATTCACGACTTCAGGTTGGTTAAGTTTCCTTAAGCTCTGACTTAATGCATGTGCTTAACGGCTTTTCAAAAATGTGAGCAGGCAGACTGTCAGCGTCGAACTTTCAGTCTCTGTTCGAAATGAGTTTGTGTTCTTGGCACAAATTTGCAATTCGGTGGGTTAACTTTCTCCTTCACATCATTGCCATACCAAAATACGCATTACTCATACGCAGCGTTGTCTGTCACTCAGTCTGTCTAACTGGCAAATCATTTTTTGTTTGACTGTCTTTGTTTTTTTTTTCTCTTTTTAGTAGCATAAAACTCTGGTGAGTTTATCTATTTTTGTATTAAACTGTGCCAAAGCAAATTAACAAACAAATGCCATAAATTATATACGGATTCGCTAGCAAAAGGACAACAGTCAATTTAGACATTCACACAAACATTTTGACAGCTCTTTACGACAGTTCGCAACTTACGCGTTGTGTGTGAAAAAACCAACACAAAAAAAAACAAAAACAAGCCAAAATACTCAACGTCAACAGAGCGCAACATTTGATAAACATCGCAAACATAAACACACACACACACACACATACACAAAACTCAGATACGCGAATTCCGGCTTCAGTCAACTCCTCAACAATTTGCTGCGTGTGTGTTGGGTTGTGTTGTGTTCGTGTTGTGTTCGTGTGTGTCTTTGGTAACAACACACAAAATTGGGCGCTTGAAATTGATGTATGCGACTTTAGCCTCAAATTGATGTCAGCCAATAAAGTAGCGAAAGCATCGATTACACACACACACACACACACACATACACATACACACAAACGCAAACACACAATAAAAACGAAATAAAAAGTAACAAAGCTTCTGACTTCAACTTCAGTACAAAAAACCAAAAAAAAAAAGAAAAGAAAACAAGAATGAAAATCACCGAAAGCGAACATTTTTTAAAGAAAACATTTGTTGTTCATTTTCTGCCATGTTTTGCGCTTCTTCACACGCACACTGAAACTTATGCACATTCAATGTTGCTCTCTCTCTTTCTTTCTCTTCACTACAAGTGAGAAGCTTCAAAAATATTCATAGTTAAATTGTTATTGAAGCAACAAAATTTCACTGCATTTTGATTTGCATGTTGTCGTCATGACTTTGTCGTTGTTGTTGTTGTTGTTATTATGATTTATCAACAATTATTATGATTGATTTATGTTTTATCATATTGGTACATCTGTCTTTTTATACAATGAATGGCTCTCAAATAAAATGTCATGGTTTATATTTCGTAAAATAAAACAACAATATCAACAACAACACAACACAACACAACGCAACACAAAAAGACATGACATGTCGTTATGCAACTTGTGGCACATATGTTTGAAGCATGTTCTCGGCATGCCGCAGAGATTTGCACTTGAATTAATTTATACATAAACCAAGACAAAGACAAGTGTTTTTCGACAAGCACAACAATAACGACGACGATGATGATGATGATGACGCTGATGACGATAAGGACGACATCGAAGACAAACACAATTGACATTGCTTTGGTTTCCTTAAATGAATTTAATTAATTGACATTTCAATTAAAGTGTTTCTTAAGCATTTCTTGAACATGACTTAGAGATTAGAGTTTTTGATTGTTGCTGATTGACTTTGACGAGAACAAAATGAGGCAAAAGGCACATTTCAGCAGCAACAACGGCAATGTGCTCCTCTTTAAACCAAGAAACAAAGGCAATCTTTATGACAGTCTGTGGCATCGAATCTCTCCCTTGAATAAAACCCATTTATATATAATTGTATTTCTCAAGATGAAAACCCATTCAATAATTACATAATGTAACAAGTTACTTACGACAGTCTAGCGCTTAAATTTGCTCTTACCGACCTATTCTGACGCCAGTCACAGTGCGTCACAAGCATCATTTAGTGATTCATTGTTGCCTTTTGCGGTTTTCAATACAAAAAATGGAACACAGCGAGTCACAGTAAGTTACAACAGCTCACAAGTAGTGACGAGCTGATTTCAAAGCCACAAAATGCCTAAAAAATTTCATTTGCTACTTGCCGCAGAATTTGTTGAAAATATAGATTATTATGAAAAAATAAATAATTTGAAATCAGTTCGTGATGACTTTGGATCGATACACAAAAATGTTGTACTGACAATTGAGAAACTTTAATGCTTAAGGTAATATGATTAGTTTGTTACAACTCGGCCGGCCTTGTCTTAAAAAAAAATATCTTAAATGTTTCTTATAAAAAGAAATATAAGCGGGGTTTTCCAAAATGAATAATTGGGAATATGCTCGCAAGAGTATACAAACATATATGATTTATAGCACCTTTTCTTGACATTCCCAACGATTCCGCACAACAATGTGTTTGTGACTTTTTGTGACTTTCGTGAGATTGTTAGACTGCTGTTTGTGACGTGTGGCAGCCTCTAACATAAGAGCACTCACACTGAAATTAACGAGTTTGTTTTATGAAGTTGTTTTGGAAATATCCAATTTATGCTTGTTTTTGAAGTAAATAAAACTCTTTCAAGTAATTTATGTATAACAAAACATCTCCGTAACGAAGTAAAATTATGCTTGAAAAGTATCTGCTCTTATTATGATGCAGCAACTTTTTGACTTCTTTCTTTTTTTAAATTTATTTTTTTATCTTCAATCCGCCTTGTTTTGTTTATTACAGTCATCTCAACTTGGTCGCTACTACACTCAAAGTTTTGTAACTTGCTAATCACAACAAGCCAGACATAATTGATGTAATCAAAAAGTTTAAATGATTTGCCATTTGGCATTTGCCGTTTTCGTGGCACAAAAACGTTGCCTTTGCAACTCACTTAATTTGTGCTAGAGCGTTAATGTGGCAGCGTCAAGCGCACTTCTTTAATTTGCGCTGATCTCTTTAGCTAATCGAATTAATTGTGCTAATAAAATCACTAAATATAATAACAAAAACAACAAAAAACTTGTAGCAAAATGCCTGTTTGGCAACTAATTGGATTAATTTGCATGGCAATGCTTTAAGTACAACAAAAATGCGATAGAAATTAGACGGAAGTACAACAACAAATATGAAACATTGAAATGACTTAAAGACAAGCTTTAATAGAAAAAAAACTTAAATGCGCCTTAGTTGCCACACCACACACGGTCACAAAAATAGTTGTGCTTGCACTAAGTCTTATACATACATCTACGGCTAGAGACATCTTAGGGTCACACATCTTAATGTGTTTCGATCTGGGGACTGTAAAAATCATTGTAATAGAATTAAACTGCTGGCTACAAAGCACCTTTTCGGAACATTGCGCGTGTCCTTTGTTGTGTTCCATTCCATGGTTTTACCAACTTTGTCCCAATTATCTTGCACAGATGCACAACTAACGTTTAATGTATGATTTACAATAATCTTTATCAAGTCATCTCACCAGAAATCTCTCTCTCGACACTTAACTCCTCCGTTGTGCGCTACCTTCGTGAGTCTACTGTGGATTAGCGGCCTGACAACAGCGGCTTTTGGAAGAACGTTTAACACCGACTCAAATTTAGTCTTCCACACATGGCGGTGAGTTGGGGCATAATGGGGCTTAATGGAAATAAATTTCCCCCACCGGGTGAGAGACTTATATTTTACCTATTACTAAATTTTTATATTATTGTATGAAATGAGTTTTTGTTTTTTTTTTCTCTCTTGGTTTTTATTTATTATTATAGTATTTATTTATCTTTTGTACTTAATTATCATTTTTATATATTATAATAGCTTTAAGTAATTTATAATAAATAAACAACCCAAACTATTATTTAATCTTTGCTATGAGAGAAGTCGCCCAAATTGTAATTACAGATTTGTCCATCGCTAATTTCTACCATAGTTTTGACTGGGCAGTCGTATTAAATAATAAGATACTCAGTCACAATTAAAAAATCTTTTGGACAGTTTGGATGAACATGAAAAACATCGATTTTTTGACAGCAAAAATCGACACTGAATCGGATTTTCTACACTTGGTTGTTGTAAGTGACATGTGCGCCTATAAAACATCGGTTTATTTATTTTTAAAAAGATTTTATTATGTTTGCATTGGTCGTTAAAAAAAAAACAATAAAGATTCGTCGCAGGTCGAATGGCTTATTAAAGCGTAACGGTAATGGGGAAAAAACACTTTTTGCTTGAAAACGTTTATGGCATAAAAAGACGCATGAATTATTTTCAACAATAAACGTAAATTTTCTTCTTGTAAAAAAAGAAATTATAAGAGGAAAAGAATTAACAAGAAAAAACTATAATCTGCACGTTTAAAACACGCATGAGTAGTTTATTTAAAATTTATGTGTTATGTTCCAATGAAAGTTGCATAAAAGGAAGCAAAATCAGCTTTAAGCTTTTTTAATTGCATTTTGCGTAATAACAGAAACATACACACACATACGCAATACACCCACCCACACACACATCACAGCAGTAAAGAAGCGCTTCATATAAAGAAAAAGCACACACTACATGCATGAATCTCTGCTATTGCGCTGGTTATTTTATTCGCTTTTGTTGCTGTTGCTGTTGTTGTTGTACAGTGCTGTAGCTTTAAAAACATTTTTCCAATAGTTAATGGCAATTTGCTGTTTTGCTATTTACGCCAATTATCCAGTATTTACAGCAACGACAGCAACACAGTGCAATACCAACAACAACAGCAACAGCAACAACAACAACAAGAGCAGCAACAGCAGACAACAGTCATGGTGAAACGAGCATTGAACATTGCATGTTGCTTCAAGCACGTTTCAGGCCAATGAATTGCCCACAGTTCGTTGGCTGCGTGCCTTTAATGGACAATAACACCAACGCAAATGCCAAGAGCGTAAAAGGCACCATTGTATGTATGCAGGTATCTGTGTGCATGTGTGCGTGTGATAGAGTAGTGTATTAAAAAATGAAAAGAGTAAACACATCATAATTGAAGCCTTCAACAAGTTTTATACAATTACGAACACCTTCAGGTGCAAAATACAAATAGTTGCAGGCATTGCGATGCTTGGCAACTTACCGTCTGCTTTATTAACAAACACAAACACAAATACAAATACAAAAAAAGGAAGTAAACACAAAAAAAAATTCACTGCACGGCATTCAAGCACGCAGGCATGCATGCAGCAACTCGTTCATTCACTCACTCACTCACTCCCTCACATAATGCAAAGCCGCAACTGTATTATGCTTAAAGTCACTCATTCACTCACTCACTCACTTACATGCGAGTTATTTGTGTGTGCCTTTTTTGTCGCATGCGATTATCGAATTTTAAGCAAGCTGTCATTTGCAGACATGTTCTTAACAAATTTAAGGTTGAAGACTTGTATAATTGCGCTTTTCGCTGTTAGCATTTATTATGACAAAGCGACGATTGCATGTGTATGTGTGTGTGCGTCAGTGTATGTGTTTGCACATGCGTAACTTACAGGGTTTCAAGACGTGTGATTATGCCTAAGGATGCTGACTCATTGTAAGAATGCTGCTAGTCTGGCCTACTGCCTTCCTTTCTGTCTGACTTCCTCTCCTGTCTCAGTCTCACGGACTTTTTGTCGCTGTTCGTTAGTCTTTTGTGCCATTTGGTGAGCATGGTTAGGCTTGACTGACTTTTAATATATGCCTGCATGCACATATGAGTGAGTGCTTTTGTTGTTGTTTCTGTTGTGGCGTCACTATGAATTTACGCTAATGCATAAATTCATGAAATAAAAAACGACAAAACAAAAAGAAAAGCTGCAAGGAAAATGCAAAACTATGCAGAAAATTTTCTATTGGCACTGAAAGCCACAGGCTGCCTTTATTATGCATATATGTATGTATGTACGTGTGCCTATAGCTCAGTTTAGCTCAACTCAGGCTTGTCTGCACTCCAACCGGCCTGCTTGCGTGGGTGTCTCCATTGCATTTTTCTGGCTTACTAACTGTCACTCTGCCTCTCTCTCGCTAACTCACACATTCTTTGTGTGTGTCGAAAATGAGTTTCTTGCATGTTTGCCTGCAAATGTGACTCAATGAAGCTCGAAACGATGCAAAAATATATATATATGTTATAATTTGCATAAAAATGCAAATTGGCACATATCCCATACGCAAATGGCTTCGTGTGCGTGCGTCTGGGACGGTGCATGCTGCACTCGTATACTAAACTCGACTAAATTGTGTACTCAAGCGTCGTAACATACAAATCTATGTGTTAGTTAGGCTAAAAAATTATAACATTTTATACTTTTGTTAATTTGAAATTTGGCATGTGTAAATTTGGCTCATTGTATGGGATAAATACGCTGTGCGCTTCAACTATAAATTATGTCAAATTTTGTGTTTATTAATATATTATGCATTTATTTGACATGTGCTTTGACTTTGTTCAGTGCTCGTGGACTGAATTTTTCTTATACGAAAATCAAAAACAAACTCAAAGTGATTATAAATTTATGCATAACTTTTTACTATTTTATGAAATAATATTCATGAAAGTCATAGTCAAAAAGCCGGAAAAACTTTTGTTAAGAGTTTTCAATATGTTGCCAAAGGCAGCACATAAAACAGCAGATGGAAATAAAAGAAACTATTTTATTTCAACTCATTTTGAAGTAACAACAAACCGAAAGTATTTCTTAATATTCATGCGTCATCAACGATGAGAGAATTGTTAATATTTTCAAGAGATTTTCATAAAGGAAAATACTTTTGGGCTTTAAATTTCTTTTATAAGTTGACAAAAATTGCCTTTTTCTTTACTTAAAGGTCAAATGAATTTGCCGGCGGCATTATTAAGCTTCCATTTTATAACTTCAGTCATTCAAATTGCCAGAAAGCTTACACATCCACACACACATTTTTAAGTCACGGTTGTTATTCCTCGCAATAAGTACACGAGTCAAATATTTTAAAATAAAATTATATAGCATACTTTTGGCAGTCGTAAAACGTATGCATAATATGCATTGCATATGTGTATGTGGTCTTCTTTTTTTTAAATTTTCAATCAAAACTTGACTGGATTCTGTTAGAATGCAGCCAAACAATAAAATCTGATCGCGTTAACCTGTGTAGTCTTATAACTTTTTTGTATTCTTATAATTTTTTTATATGCACTTATTTTATAACCCACGAAAATCACTTTGTATTGTGCCCTTTACTCGTATTAAAAAAAAAAACTATTTTTACGAGATTATAATTTTCTTTTTTATACCCTACACACAAAGTGTAAAGGTCTTTTCATAAAAGAGTTTGTATAAAGTACTCAAGCCATGTTCTGTGATATATACAATATCCTTTTTGTTAATGTTTCGCCTAAAAATACAAATATATATGAAAAGAAAAAAAACTAAGAATATGAGCTGTTAGAACTTCAGATTGCAGATTATTAAAAAAAAACACAGATTATAATCAGAGTTCTTATAACTCTTATTCAAGTAAGTCAAGGGCTTTGGATCCAAAAAGAATAATTTCTAATTATATATTTATTTTTAGGGTATAACATTGTCCTGCATACTCGACTCCTTTGCACGCACTGTTTTCTCATAATTTCTGCAACTTTTGCACTTTTAGCATTTCACTGAAACGACATCGACATCGACAACGACGATGAGGATGATGATGATAAGGATGAGGATGACAATGACGGTAATGTCGACTGTAGCGTATAAGTAAATTGCACTTGGAAATGGTTTGTTGCGCGCTTTCTGAGCGCATAAGTATAAGAAAAATTCAAAGAATTAAAACTTTTCTTGTTACTGAGCAAAATAAATGCGATAATAAAGATGTAAAATCACCTTTGCTAAAATGCTAAGTGGGATGCGTGTGGTGAAGAGGTAGAGAGAAAGAGGTAAGTTCCTTATGTGTATTTGCGTGTAAACGCTGATTAAAAAGTAGTCAAAGAATGGCATGTTAATCAACAAAAGTTGAAATGGCAGAAATGAAAATTCAAATTTGTTATTTCAATAACGCGATTAAATAATTTATGGAGATATTTTATTTGAATTCTTGTAAGCCATAAAATTTAAGCAGAAAAAATACCTAAATAGAAAAAAGACTGCTCTCAAAACCATTTCGGATGTCGTGTCCAGCGAAAGTTCACGTTTTTGTTTATTTGGGGGGAAAAAAGATTTTGAAAAAATTATTTCATTTTTGGGTTGGCGTCGTACTGGCGCCCACATTGTTGCATTGGCTAACATTGACAAGATTTATAAGTGTAGGCGCCAGAAAATATTTTATAAAAATCTCTTACACACATACACATCCACACAGATGCGCAATAATACAAAACAAGCTTAAAGATGAAAAAAAAAAATGTCCTCAATAGACACGCGCACAGGATATGAAAACTAGAGCAAAATAGTCAAACTTCCGCATTGCCGTTCACAATCGAGCAAAGCAGCGGAGCTGAGCATCAAATTCGCAGTTTTTGTACGAATTTATGACGCAAGCATGTTAATTTATTTTATTCATATGTTTGCATATGAGAAGACGAAGACAAACACACGAAAAAAAATAAAAAGCAAGAGTAGAACGTTATAGTGATGAATGATGAGCATGACTATTAAAAAGCAGCGATTAAATACCAAGCATTCACATTCACAAATACAAGTCATGTTTAATGGCCTTTGCATTCATCTACCACGCACGCACAACGTTACAGCCAGACTGATAGTGGTAGAGGTAATACTTTAGCATGACATAATCCGTCGCACTGAATGGTAAATGCAAATCAGCTTAAGTTGGTCTGCTGCATGGCGCATGAAAAGCTTCGCATTCTCAACGCACTCACCATGACGCTAATTAAGCGCTGAAAACGCACACATGCAGACACATAAGCTGTGCGCAAAATTATGTTAAGCACGCGCGGGGGCATACTTCTGTTAATTGTGTAGCTTAAAGTTAAATAATTGAAAAAATTACATATATATACAGCTATGCTCATTAAAATAGTAGTGCGTCTGAATCACGCATATAATACTGTAAAATCGGATGAAAAATATATTATATGGCCAAATCAAAATAAAAACAGTAATTTGTGTATATTTTAAAGTATATTTACATTTTTATATGTTTTCAACATTTATTTGTTTTAATTCAAAAGCATTTAAAAAAAAAAAATCAAAAATTGCGCTGTTCACTAAAATAGTAGTGATAAGATTAAAGAAAACTCAGTAAGGGAGCTTTTTTGCCTATGCCGAAACTTATATACTCTTGCAAACATTTTCACAATTATTCTTATTAGAAAATCCTTTTTTAATGTTCCAATAAGAACCGTACACGTAGCCCCGCCCATTTTCTAACTTGTCTTGCAGAAGGCAATGTAGTCAAACTTCACTACATTTTTCAATCTTGTATCTCGTCTGTTTATAGAGAAGTCCTATTTTTAAGTTTTTCGCTGTATGGGCGGTACCACGCCCTTTTGTCCGATTTTTATAAGGCATTAATAAAACTAGTAAGGGCGGTATAGTTGAGTATACTCAACCATATAATATCCTGCACATACCCTCAACCATTTAAATGGTGTTCCAAATATCAAAAAAATCAGTCAAAAGTGGGTGGAAAAGGGGTGTTTTTCGGTATGCAGCTTAAAGGACGTATATTAACCGAACCTGCATACAAAATTTCAGGCACGTATATTTCATAGTTGTGGAGATATATGTACATATTTTAATAAAAATAAAATGGAATTGACTCAAAATTTAAGTTTGACGGCCTTTAATGGGTAGTCCAAATACAAAATGGTATTATCTAGTACGCAGTCTTAAGAAGTAATATATACTATGTCTACGTACAAAATTTCAGATCAGTACCTTTAACAATTTCGGAGATATAAGCTTTGAAATGCAAACACTATTTGAGGAGTAATAAAGGGTAGGGGGGAAAAATTTGGTATGCAGTTTTAAAGACATTCATTTATTAAGTCTCCATACAAAGTTCGTATCTGTTATAGTTGTGAAGATACACAAATTTTTGTAAAAAATAAATGGAAGTTACCAAAAATTTAAGTTTGATGGTCTTTGAGGGTAGTCGTAAATACGGAGAGGTATTTTCTGGTATTATGATATGTCTTAAGGACATGTATTTACTGAGTGTACACACAAAATTTCAGGTCCGTACCTTTCATTGTTTTGAAGATAGAGTAATTAACAATGAAACAATGAGGTAGCTTCCATTGGAAAGATTGGTCAAAACTGTCTGTATCCCAAAATTTTATGCTAATCGGACATAAGGGCGTGGAACCGCCCATTTAGCGAAAAACTTAAAAATAAGGTTTCAGTGTAAGCAGAAGAGATGCAAGACTGCAAAATGTTGTGAAGTATTACTGCATTCCTTTATTTGAGACAAATTATAAAGTAGGCGTGTGTGCACCCCTAAATCTTAAAAAAACGTATGTGATTCTTGTTGGGAAAACAATAGAAAGGATTTTCCAATAAGAATACTCGGGGAAACGATTGCAAAAGAATATAAGTTTCAGCATAGCCAAAATTAGGTCCCTTACTGGTTCATATATCACAAACACTACAAATTATATACGAACATCACTTTTTCAACATATATGTCCCCGACATTTGCGAAAATTTGTCGGTGGCATGTGGTGCAATTATGCTTTGTTAAATACACGAGAATCTCAATAATCTTAATAAATAATCTTAATTATTCTAATCAAGAATATATTGACTTGACATGGTTCCTTCTATGTGTTGCAAGCTTTTTGATAATCACTGCGAGAAGAAGTAAACATCAGTATTTGTATGGCGAAAACACGCAAGCCGGAATTTCATTAATAAAGAAAAAGTTAATTCTATCTATTGATTTATTGAAAAATGTTAACAACAAACTGCTAATTTAAAAATACAAATTATGATAAGCACTAAATTAAGTTAATCTTAAAGTAATGTTAAAGTAAAATCACTCGCTGACACGTTGGGGGAAATTTATTTGCATTATGCAAGCTATGCCTTACAGCCATGTGTGGTCAGAAGCGTCAAATTAGTGAAGATCCTCCATTTGGTAATGTTGATTGTAAGAAGTCGTCAGCCAGTTTTATACTGAGGGGCCCAAACACAACAGCTATATTCGAGAAGTGGGCGTTCAAGTAACGTAAAAAGGTCTTTTGTGATGTACGGGTCCTTAAATTTCTTTGACCAAGGTTTTAAGGAATCCGAAAACCTTCCTCCCCTTATCAACAAAGGTAGAAATTTGAAGTTTTGAGTTGAAAATAAGACCAAATAGGGAATACTTCGATGATAAGTCATGAACTTACACTTAGAACAATTCAGATATAATAAATTAGATAAACACCAAGAGTATAGTGAGTCCATATTAGATTGGAGTTGAATCTGTGAAGACCGGTTATTGAATGTAGACATAATTTGACATCATCAGCATACATTAGGACATGAGATTAAGACAACGCAAGTAGGAGATAATTAATAACGAGACTAAATAGAAGTGCTCCGAGATGGCTAAAAATTTGTTCTTCAATACTTATCTTACGTGCGACGTATTTTGCAATAGCCTCACATGTGGTGTCCAGGATAGCCGTGAAATAAAAATCTGTTTCCGAGGGGCAACAACAGAGAAGTGTTCGAGTTTAGAAACATCAACGACACTGGTCTATGTTTCTGAAGAACACACAAGGACAGGCACAGAAATGGACTCAATGGCTGGCAAGCAAGGCAAACACGGCGGACTCAGGTGGATGAGTCAAAGTCTTGGCCTTAGATTTTTTACGCTTCGGTAGGGCAGCACATAAATACTCAGGGGAAGCGGGTCTGGTTCGTTTGGCACCATTAAGACTTTTATTTGCACCAACAGGTGGAGCCAGGTCCGATGGTGCAGTAGGATCAGCGATAGGATTGATAGGATTAATCGGGGAGTTAACTCGGGATAGAGGAACAGGAGTATGAGCTGTGGAGGAGGAAGTTGGGAATAAGGAGAATGTGATTAGGAGACCAGAGGTGGTTCAAAATCATAGTTGCTGACAACGTCGAAGCTAGAGTCAAGCTCTGAAGGTAATTTCGACGATAATTTATGCAGATTTAAAAATTTATCACGTACCCGGCGACACGTGATTGAGTAGTGCGTTTGCCGTTTATAGCATTCCGGACACGACCACTTATAGCCACCACAATATTTCTGGGATTTGCCAGCTCCAGCACTCTTGAAATGGCAAACATTCTCACAAAGAAAACAAAGAATCGCACATTTATTGTACTCATGGTAGACATACAAATAATCCACACAAAAACAAAAAAAAAAAGCAAAATGTGCGAGTGCTTTGATACTATTAGTGTGAACACCCTATCGAAACTTAAATAAAATTTTCTGAAATAAGAATTTTATCTTTAGTATAATTTTTCTCCTCCCCTTCTCTACCCCTCTAAAAGTGTTCAATTGTTTATTATTATATCTTAAAAACCATTAAAAATATAGACCTAAAATTTGTACTTAGACTCAGTGTATACAACTGCTTAATACTGCATACCAGAAAACACTCCTTTGTATTTTGACCACCCCTCAAAGGCTGGCAAAGTTAAATTCTGGGTAAATTCCAGTTTATTTTGATTAAAATTGGTATGTCTCCACAACTATGAAATATACGTGTCTGAAATTTTTTTTGAAGGTTCAGTTAATATACATCTTTAAAAATGCATACCAATAAACAAACTGACTAATGGAACAAAACATAATCCAAAAAATTAATGCCCTTAAAAACACTTTTTGTCAGAACTTTGTAATTTAAATTTGTCGTTGTATTTGAATTACAAATTAAAATTCCCTTTTCAAATAAAAGTAGCAAGCTTTGAAAAATACTTAAGTTTAATAATATCTTTTAAATTAAATTTTATATTGCCATTATGTGCTATCAAAGACGGTGCTGTTGTTGTTCATTAAGAGTCGGTGGTTATATTATTGCAGGTTTCTATCTGCTTTGGTCAATAGGTTGCTTATGCTTTTTAATAAATTTAATAAATGCATATCAAAGTGGTGAATACAATACGGAATATCAGTCTATCATTACGGCGGCTATGTCGATACATTGTGTCGGAGAATTGGTGGCAGGGATTACTCTGATCTTTGGTGCTGTAAAAGTAAGTCTTCCAAATCACTCACTAATTGATTTATTCTTTATCAAAACTTTCCAGGGAAGTGCATGTACTCTTGTTATCACTTTAATTTCGATTATAATTGTAATTATTGCGAACATTGTATTTACCGTAGAACTTCCATTTTATGTCGTGATACCATCTGTAGGTAAGCAATCAATATCATTAAAACTATATTTTCTTATTTATAGTTATTATTTTCTTTCAGTCATACACATTTATTTTTTTTACTTCGTTTTAAGTTTACATCATGAAGTCAAGGAAGCAGGTGATGATTAATGAACTCAGCACTAAAAAAATTTAATTAAATGAACTAATGGCATTTTGAAATCAAGAGTTGTCAAAATTTCTATTTAAATTTTTCGTTTTGTACAAATTTCATTTCTTTATCCAAATTAAAATAACATGCTTTGAAAAATACTTAAATAATGTTTTAAAATAAATTTACTCAGTACAACACATCTATTGTCATTATGTGTTATGTTAAATCTTTCTGGTTTTGTTGTTCATTAAGCGTTAGTGCTTATATTATTGCAGGGTGCTATCTGATAAATGCAGGGTGCTATCTGATAAATGCCTGCCTTTTTTTCGTGTCAGCGTTTATCGACAACGTTGAAGGCGATGAAAAAGTAATTTTTTTGTGATTTTGGGGACAAAAGTTGTCGTAGAAGTGCTGTTGTCGATCACTCTGATCATTGGTACTCTTTTAGTAAGTGTTTCACACTTTTCACTAAAATGATTTATCCTTTATCAAAACTCTTTAGGAAAATTCTTATCATAACTTTAATTTCAAATGTAGTTCTAACAATTGTGGCCATTGCATTCATCGCATGAACATTATTTTTTCTTATTTATAGTTGCATTACATTTCCTTTTTTTTCAGCCTTTAACCTTTATATTTTATCGTTTTCTTAAGTTTACGAGAGGAAATCATAGAGGCAGATGATGATTATGAATGAACTCAAAACAAAAAATAAATAAAACTTATTGATGGAGTTTCAGAATCATATGTTGTGTTGTCAAAATTTTGATTTAAATTTTTCGTTTTGTACATCTTTCAATTCTTTATACAAATTCAAGTAGTTACCTTTGGAAAATACCTTAGTAAAATAAAATCTTTAAAACCTTTGAAAAATACCTTAGTAAAATAAAATCTTTAAAAATAAATTTTGTTCAGTACAACACATCTTTTCGTCATAATGTGTTATGTAAAGACGTGCTGCGGTTGTTGTTCATTAACTACTGGTGCTTATATTATTGTAGGGTATCACTGGATAATTGCTGTTTCTTGTTTAATATATTTCGTTTTATCACTGACCAACTTCGGTGTTGTGCATTCTTTTGAAGTTGCAGAGGTTGTTTTAACGGCGCTGTTTACATTCTTGGTTATCTTCGGTATTGCCAAAGTAAGTGTTGCACAATATGTTCTAAAATGAATAACTCTGTATCAAATATTTCCAGCGAAATAATGCTGCTCTTGTCATATCTTGTGTTATAATGGGATATTGGATGATTCGGTCTTTAGGTAAGTTGAAGCTATCAAATCGAATATTTAAAACAAGTCACCCAATAATTATTTTTTTTCAGGCATAGAAACTTATCCTTTTATTGTATTGTTGAGTTTGCGCAAGGAAATCATTGACGACTAATGGAAAAATAATGGCCTTTACAAAAACATATATTGTCGAAACTTTGAATTAAAAATTTTAGTTTCGAGACATCTTATCATACTGTGGTTGTTCAATAACCTTTGTCGGTTGTATTATTGTAAAAACATTTGCTGTCAAAATTTTAAAATTTTTCTTTATATTCGAAGTATAAATTCCAATTTTCTACCCAAATTAAAAAAGTTATCTTTGAAAAATACTTTAGTTAAATAAAAACTTTTAAATTAAATTCTACTCAATACAAAACTTATTGTACAAAAATTGTGGTCTCTGAAGTAGTGCTGTGGCTGTTGCTCATTAAGAGTTGACGCTTATTTGTTTGTAGCTACCCACATGATCAGTGCTGTTGTTTTTTTATTGGTATTTCGACATACCCTTCAATTTGTAACGACTGCCAGAGGACGTTGCCCCGCCCACTCTTTGATCGAAACAGATTTCATTTTCATTCAATATCATTTATACCAATTTCCACTTTTCTCGACCAAATGGTCCCAGAGATATGTATGAAGTTGTTTTATTTTGATTATATGTGGTATGTTGGTAATTTGACGATCGAGTCATATTATACTCTATCCCAATAACATACACACCAAGATGCAAGATGCATTGTACTAGATGTGGGCGTGACCAAGCCCATTTCTATTCTATCTTGTTAAAGTTCGAGTCAGCAATATACACTCAAAATTTTATGTTTCTATCTAAAAAGACAATCGACAAATACGGCTTTTGTAAATATTTACCCGAGGTAGCTCCAGTTATATGCCCTTCACCCTTAAACTAACCTACGGTGGGGAACTAAAAAATAAACTTGATCTGCGTATTGAATAGCAGAACCGACCTTAATTTTGGTTCTGCGTATTACAGTTTCCGAGATCGATGCGTTTACAGAGACTGACAGACGGACGAACAGACGGACAGGGCGACTTATAGACTTTTCTTTCGATACTGATCAAGAATATATATACTTAATAGGGTCTGCGACGTCTCCTGATAGTTGTTACATTTTCGACATGCACAAAACTAATTTACAAATGTACAGGGTATAAAAAATCGAGAAAAATGAATTGCCTTTAAAAAAGCATATGCTGCCATTATTATCCATTTAAATTTTTCGTCATATTTAGAGTACAAATTTAAATTTTCTATTCAAATTAAAGTAGTAAGCTTAGAAAATAAATATTGTATTTTTAAATACTTTATTTGTGAATTCAATTTACTAAATATAACATTGAAATTTCCGCAAATATAAAATTATATTATCTTATGTCTTTCAAAAACATCCTGTTGTATATTGTTTATACGTGTGGTCTACTCCACAATAGTTTGAGCTCTAATAAGATTGATTTTTGAAGAACATCTGAAATTTATTTTGAATACGAATGAAGTCCATCATACCGAAGAGGGGGAATATCATGAATATGTCATATCGGTAGCTTGTCAAGTTAGAGCACGGTGGTTGGAAGGAAATAGATTGCACGAATCTTTTTTGCGGGGGTAAGAAAAAAGAAATTTATCAAAAACAAGAAATAAGAATATCAAATATATGAAATTATTTTCAAACGAGACAATAAACTTTATATGCTTCAGTGGACTGCAGTACATATCCATTAGGTATCTTTGTAAGTAATTATATGTGCTCTTAGAATATCGAGCTGTTACCCCAAAACCGAAAAGTGTCAATATTAACTTTTCCCCATATTTTCACAGCAAATGCCTTCTGCCAAAATATTGTTTCACCGTATCTCTTTGCGTCGATGGCTGTGTATTATGCTGTCACTACCACCGGAAGCTTAACAACAGAGTTATTTGGGTGTTGTAATGCGCAAAGTTTACCATTATGGCAAACTATTCACTTTGCATTTTGTAATTTGACTGGTTTACTAGTTGGGTGGCTGACTGCCTAACAAAACTCTTACATAACCTTAACAGGTAATATTTGCAACAAGTTGCAATTGCTTGTGTTTGTGGTGTGTAGTTGAATTATACTTGTGGAATTTTTCGTTATGTTGCAACAGTGTGTGAAGGTCTGTGTCTGTAAGCCTTTAAAATGTTTTCGTAATTGGTTGCATAACATGCCAAGTTATTTACCACGAATAATAGAGTTGTGACGTTTGTTGAAACCATTTAAACTATGGCTTTTTTATAGCTAATTGCTGTAGAAATGTGTGCTCTTGTAGTTTCATTTTATTTCATGCAAATGCTCAACACCATATAATATATTGCATACTTTGTGGCGCTGTACTAAATTTCTACTAAATTATATTTAACAACAATTGTTTGTGTATAAAGCAGTTGCTATGCTTATACATATATACTTGTATTTACTTATACTCATGCAAAACCATTTATCTTAAGCTTTGTAACTTTAAGCAATTGCAGATACACATATATTTTCGGGCACTTGCGCTGCAATAACGAGAACCCCTGACGTTTTTTTTCGGTTGGCTGCGGTTTCACTCTAAGAGCACTCTTTTCTTATGCCATAAAACACATTCCTGCGACATTTCACTTGATGTTGACAAACGAGACGTCAACTTCACTTATTCAGTTTATACATGTTGTTGTTTTTGAAAAATATTTTTGCATATGTTATGCTTAAGACTGCAATAAATATGTTTTAACCTAAATAATTTACTTCAGCTGTGTTCAGTTTAGTGCGACACAACTTGTAAGCAACTTAAAAAAAAATATTAGGTACACGCGTCGTAAAATGAAATTATTGAGTAAATGGCATGTACTTTTAACACAGTGCGTATCTTATACTTGCCAAGATGCCTGCATCAGTGCTTGAAATTTCTTTACAATTTAGATTGCTTGACTATCAGCAGTAACAGTAAGTGTGAAAACGAAAAGATAACTAGAAATGAAACATCAAATTTACGAAATAAAGTGTTTTGCTGCGATGCCGTATGGGTCCGAAAAAATAGCCAAAGCCACCAGCAAAAGAGAGCTTTTCTATAAGCTAATCAGCTTATAAGCTTGTCGAAATAATTTCAGTTGTATAAACCATATGTATTTATAAGGTATATAAGCTTAAACATTTGAGAGCTACTTCGCTAGTCACAGAAAAACCGAAAAAAGCGTCGATTTTATGCCAGTTTTCATTCTGAATCGGGGTTTAATAACGGCTTTACAAAAAAAAAAAAAAACAATCGAGTAATATTTACAACAAGCAAAAAGATTTCAATGTCGCAATTGTAAGACATTTTCATTGCCTTTTACGTCTGTAAATCAAAATGGACAAACACAAGTCATAAAATAAAAAAAAAAACAAAAACACAAACAAAGCACAAATGATATAATTTGAAGCGAAAGTTAAGCGCGCACAGAATAAAATCAAAAGTTTTGAAAAAAAGAACAAAACAAAAATCCACTTTTCTCCTTTTTGACTTTTGCTTGGCTTTTTGATATTTTGTCGAAAATTTTAATAACTCAAGTTGAATAGAATGTCAAAATGAAAATGTCGCGAGCGATAAAAAACTTTTCGCAAGCAGCATAAAATGGCTTTTTTAAGTCTTGTGAAATACACGCGTACTTTAGATGAGTTAAAGATTCAGTGGCATGAATGCATAAAAACCAAGGCCATTTTACTTATGTTTATTGTTTCCCCTTTTTTTTTTTTTGGTATAATTCTTTTTTATTTTCCTTTTTGTGAGTTTTTGAAAGCTTGAATTCAATATGGCTCTCATTAGTGCCAAAAAAGTTTTTTGGTCAAAAGTTTGTTAAGCATATCATTGGTGTATCTTGAGATCTTGAGACTTTCACTAATTTTTGTCTAATTTCGCAAATGGAAAAGTGCTTGTGGTTTGCGGCTTAAAAAGAAAAACAGTTAAGAAAAAAATATGCATTGTGGTAAAAACAAGTGCTTGTCGACTGCCAATGCTTTTAGTCATTTGCATGTTTGCTACTCAAAGACAGCAAAGCTGTTGAAAATCCAACCAAGGTCCGTATGGCTCAACACATGTGGCATAGACAACACTTGCATCACTCACCAGTTGCATTAACAACTTAACGTTGAAGAAGAAAACACACAACTTTTGTAAGTTTAGTTGACATGTTGCAACAATCGCAACAACACATGTGCATAATAATATCTGCTACAACACACAAATACATGCACACAAGAGCTACCATGCATTTGTCAGGTGTGGCTGCTTTATACGTACATTTGTATATGCTGTTATTGTCGTTGTTGTTTCAAACAGCATCACTCAAACTTAGACACGATTCTTTTTCAGGTAGAGAAGGTATCAGACCACAAGCCACAAACACTGCCAATCATTTTCCCATACTCTTTAAATTGATATTGCTCATTCATTGCTTTGGTAATCTAAGGTTTTATTAATGGTGTTCGTGGCAACCAGCACATCACACACACACACACAAACACAAACGCAAATTAGCACAGATAAGAAATAATCACACAAACCATGCATCAACCATGAAAAACAAACTAAAAAGGACATACATAAAAAAAGGATCTCCTATGTTGCTCTGCGACAACAGTCTGCTCAATACGATTCGTTTTTGATTACAACTTTGTGGGTTTTGCTTATTTCAGGTTTAACCATGTTTTTTTTCGTTTTCAGCACTCCTCTATCACTCTTCAATTTTCGTAGTTTTTTTTAATTTTTATTTCACTTCTTCGCTCCTTTTTTATTCTCAGTTTTAAATTAAGCAATTTCAAACGTTAGCCACTAGCAATGCCACAGCTTGTGGCAAAGTTGTTGTGACACAGTTGTTGAAATACCTAAACCTACAAGAGCCGACAAAAGCGGTGAGGAGTGTGTCTGTAGTTGAAAGTGTCCCAGCCGGACCGTAAGTAACCTAGTGACAAAAATTTGTTATTTTTTTTACCGTTCATGTCATTTCTATACTCAGTGTTCTTAGCACGCTTTTTTAAACAAGCTAAATCCGAAGAAATCCAAGCCTACTTCGCCATATAAGAAATCAACCTATTTTAGAAGGCTAAAAATCACTGATACATGAAAATGTGCCTTTCTCTATTCCGTGTGCTTGGCTCGGTTCTTTTGGAAACTGAAATTCAAAAGGAAACTTATAAGAATATTCTCTTGAACAAATGATAATACCAAATGGGCGGTGCCACAACCATTTTGCAATCAAAATAGTATTTATGCCACCCGTTGAACATAAGTATGAAGTTTCAAGTCAATTGGTTAAGAAACAAAAAACGTTTCCCTGCAACAAATCCAATTTGCTTCTCTTCCTCTAATTCATTTTATATGCCAGTTCCAGAGGTTCGATCTCAATGGATCCGACCAATGATTTTTGATAATATTATTCAAGGGTCTGTGCAAAATTCGAAAGATTTAAAACTAAGAGAGGATATAGCATACATACTGGCAGTCAGCCAAGGCTATATCAACTCGTCTTGTCATCCTGATTAAGAATTTATATACTTTGTGGGTATATTTATATACTTTGTGGGTACGCCTCCTTCGGCGTTTTACAAGCTTCGTGACAAAACTATAATACTTTTCACTTCGTAAAGAGTTTAAAAATGTTTTTGACTTGAAATATGTGGGACTTGAATCCGCACACTTTGGCTCAAGAGTACAACACTCTAGTCATTAAGCTACACAAAAAATAAGTTTCAGGCCTGTCACGCTGATTTTGTAAAGGAGGAACCGGAAGTGACATCCGAAGCAAATCAACTAGATAAGTCTAGAAAATACGTTCTAGAGGGACAGTTACTAGGATACTCAATGTTAAAACATTGAAAAAAGATCTGTGAAATTGTACCTTTTTCATGGTGAAAAGTTCTATGGGGTGTGACTGGAGCACAAATAAAAGCACCTACACATGCACAAAGAGTTGCAATTTGTATCTCAACTTTGTTATTTTGTGTATATATATGTGTGTGTTGTCGGACAACGTTTAGTTGTTGCTGATGTTATCGTTGTTGTTTTTTTTTTTGCTGTCGGTGTTGTTGTTGTTGCCACAGTAGCTAGTTTAATTTCACTTTACGGTTTAGTAGTGCTCAGCCACTGTTGTCCATGCCATTGCTACCTTTTTTGTCTATTTTTTCACCTAATGTCTCTTGTGTGGGTGCACTCTTTTGACTATTAAAAAATGTAAAAAGAAAATGAAATAAAGAAAAATGCGATAGCAAAATGTTGCATATATTTGTCCTTTGGTTTGTTGGCTGTGTTCCTCTTTTACAAGTTTTGTTGTGTAGCTTAACTAAAAAGGACATTTAAGGCATGAAATAAGTGTGGAAAATGAATTTACCATTGCTGGAAAGACACTTGAAAATGTACACGACTCAAATAACACAAATTAAGAACCCAAAAAAATGTTTAACGCCGTTTTTTTCGGTAAATTTACTTTTAATGCTGAGCAACAATAAATTCACTTGCAAAAGCATATTGTTTTTAAATGCATTTTAAAACATGAGTTGACAGACAAAGGAAAACGTGAAACTGCATTTGTATTATCAACTGACATGACCAACAATAACAACAACAACAACAGCAAGCCAAAAAGCACAAAACTCGAAAATTGTCGAATTTTTATTGAAATAAGACCGACCGTGAGAAAAAACGCAGCGAGCTGACAGACAGACAGACAGCCATACAAGGAGAAAGACACAGATACTACAAGTGCGAAATAACCGCTTAAAACGGAACATTCAAATACAAAAACAAAATGCTGTTTTCGGCCTTGTCGAATATTTAATACTCTTCATGCGAACTTTCCAGTGCCACGCCCATTTCGTACTGTCATTCCTCTTCATTATCTCTTCGTCATCATTGCTGCCGCTCCCAGGGTCTCAAAGACATGGAAATTTCCCATTCAGCTCAGTGATCAATATAGTTTTGACGCCTCACATTGAGTTGATTGCATAAAAATGACGAATTCTTGCAAAGTATCAGATCATATGTGGGCGAAGATCGTGTAAATATAGACGGAGATACGTTTAAATGAGCTTAAGTTATTTCTTAAAAAAAAAACTTTTGAATTCAAATATTATTTAATTTGGCTTTGATGTCGGTTTTGTTTAATCCGGATAGTTGGTATTCTTCTGTAATACTTTATAAAGGCCGAGATGTTTCCTTCTGGGTTTTACAAACGTCTTGACAATGCTAAAATACTATTCACCGCAGGAAGCGTATGAACAAAAATGAACAAACAGAGAAGAACAGAAAAAAGTCACAAGGATAAGTAAAATCATTGTGGGTGTTTAAGCAAAGTGAGTCACAAAGGCAGCAAAGCAAGCGTTGGCAGCGAGAATACAAAAAGCAAAGGCGGCAGCAACACCAGCAAGGGAAAACATTGGCAGAGCGATACAGCAGCAACATTGCCAACAGCATAGACAGTTACAGAAGAGAAACAACAGAAACAAAGGCAGCAACAAGGCAAAGAAGACAGCCCGCAGTAGGCGAGCCAGGAGCGGCAACAATAGCAACAAGCGCGACAGCTCGAAACAGCTTGTTATAAAAAAATGGAGGAATAAAACAGGCAGATAGACAGACAAAAAGCCAAAGCCAAAGCCAATGACAGCAAAGGCGATGGCGACGTAACTGAAGATGGCAAGGCGTGTATCTATTAAATTTAATAGTGCTGAAAAAGATAAAAAAGTGAGGTAAAAAAGCAAAAATGTCGCAAAAAAAGTACAGTAAAAAACGCGACTCGACTCGACTCGACTCAGCGAAGACACCGTTTGTAGCTTATTTTCAACGCATTGCTACTTTATGCAACTCCCAGTAAGGTGCGTATGTGTGGACGGTATGTATGCATGTATGTGTGTACATGAAACATGAAGCTTGTGAAATATAAAACCCAACAATTTATTTTAAAGCATTCTTAATGAGACGGCAAATAAGTATGTAAATGCAATTTCGGACAAGCTCTGATGGCGAACACTTTGACTTTGAGCTTTGAGAAGTGAAGCAAAGAAAAATACGAGAAAACCAAAGCGTTAAGTAAAGTCTGAGTGAAAGGAGCATGTTTGCAGTCATTGTCTGTAATTACTGTAATTCAAGTTGATTGCACAGCGCTGAACGGTTTGCTTTTGGCGCAAACAGTATTTTCTTCGATTTTTCGATTACGCATATTAAGATAAAAGTTTAAGTACTTTAAGCTTAATACATAAATGAGCATAAATACGCTATATCGATCTGCTGCTTTAATTAGAGACTGTATGAAGTTGAATTATACGAATTATTTGTTTAATAAATAAAGCAAATAAGTTGACAGAAACTTATCAGAAAGTCGTAGTTCGCTCGATGGGTCGGTCAGCAGCAACAAACAAACAGAAATCAAAAGTTAAGTTGTAAAGTTAAATAAAATTGAGTTTACTGTTATGTACTTACTTTAGCACTTATTGAAAAGTTGAGCTCAAAGCGCACAAATAAAGATAAAAGAAGCTCTTGCTGGCAAAAGCGAATCTTGGGTAAAATTGAAGCTGTATGCGCTACAAAAACATTACGGTATTTCGAAAGGAGTTTTTTTTGTTTTGTTGCAACAATTTAAGACACTTTGAGTTGTACGACATTCTACGATATCTCAAAAGAACGCAAATTTCTTCCCACTTTCAAATTTAACAAGTTGTATTACTTTAATTGCAAAACATCTCCATACGCTTAATTTGTCTCCTAAACGAAGCGTTTATTTAAAATTTTTTGCCTTATTTGTAAATGAAATGAAAAAAATAAGTTACTTCACATAATTCTTTGTTACACATGAACAGAACACACACGGCAGTTTGGCATTTGATCATGACATGGTATTCGATAACTTGCTGATCCAGAAAAAAGTCACCGCAAGGGCCCTTTTTTGGCCATTAGAGTTACCGATGCAAGATGCAAGCCTTTTCAGTGACCCTGGATACAACTTTCAATGCCCCAGAGTCTGCCTTCCCATCAGGGGCAATCTGAGTCCATATAAGGCAGAACAATTAAGATATTGATAATTCACTATAGATGGACCAGTGTTTCTTGTGGCCCCGTCATTCTACATTTCTTGCAGCTATCATACCGAGCTAGATCCATTGTCATAGCGTATCTTGCCATTGAGCTGATATTGGGATACGAACGATAGAACGGTATATGGAGTTTTTGTTTTATAGAGGCCTTTTTCTTACATTTTTTAAAAAGAAAATGTAAAACTGAAAAACAAATGATTGGATTAAAATTTGAATTGAAATCAAAATTCAAAATAGATACATAAGAAACCCAACATTTATGCAATATAGTGAATATGTAGGGTATAAAAAAATGCTATGGAAGGAACATCACACAAACCTTGCTGCTGCAGTGCACCTTGATTTCTATTTTATAGTACAAGTTTTTTCCTCTTCTGCTTTCTTAGAGCACCAAAGAAAACACTTTAGAGCCAGAGCCAATACAAAGTGCACCCGTTGGCCATCAGTTAGTGGCAAGTGTAAAGGACAAAGACCAAATCATGCGTGTTAGTTTGCACAACAGCAGCCATGGTAAGAGCAAAGGAAGCACTGGCAACGGCGATGGCAGGCAATAAGCATGAATGAAGGGTGAGTAAGCCAAGTAAAAGATAGGCAACTATGTAAGGACAAAGGCATACAAAGACCATGAACTGCATGGGAAAAACGAAGTAAGGAAAAGTAAATAAACACTAAGCAAAAACGAAGAAATAAAGATAGCGCTGAGAAACTATCTAGAAACACAACACTAGCAACACAGCAACGCTCTTAGTTAATTAAAAAACTTTTTTGTGTGTTTGTTTATTAAATGTGAACGAACACTCGAATAAACCGAACGAGCGTAGCAACCGAACTAACTGAACTGAATGAACTTACTTGAAGAAGTAAGACTGAAAGTGATAATTTATTACGAGCAGATTACATAACTTTGTGACATTATCAATTTGGCTGGCAGAACAACAATGCAAACAGTTGCAACACAAGTCTCAAACAGATCCTGAACGCTTCTTATTAAAGAACTGAAAGCTGTAAGATTCCGCTTTGGCATAGGCTTGTAAGGGGCCACGCGAGCCTAATGGATACGGCAACGGTTTCAAGTTCTCATACTCAATGCGATACAGCGCCGGTGAAAAAATACGCCATGCTTCACACATCTCATCGCTGCGCATATACATGAGCTGCGTGCCGGCAAAGACATCCAGCAATAAACGCTCATAATTATGTATTTTACATTGTCGAAAACCCTTATCGGTCATTGTTTTTGCTGCACACTGCATATCCATCAGTTGATCGCCCGGCACTCTGGCCATCATGCGCAGCATAATGCTCTCGGTAGGATGAATACTGATAACAAGCTCATTACGTTCACTGGCGCCTTCAAATAAGCCACATTCCAGCTTCTTATATTGTATGCGCACCTCGGACTTGGTTTCATTCATGCGTTTGCCACAGCGCAATATGAAGGGCACACCGTTCCAGCGTTTATTCTGTACATGCAAGACAGCCATGGCATATGTGGGCGTAAACGAATCGGGCGGTATATTCTTTTCCTCGGTATAACCGATTTTACAAGGATCCGACTCACGCATATTGTTCACATACTGCCCCAGGATGATATCGCTCGGATCGACGGCTGCAACGCTGCGCAGCAGTTTCAACTTTTCATCGCGTATCTGTTCAACATCAGCGCTATACGGTTGTTCCATTGCAACGAAGCTAAGTATTTGCATCATGTGATTCTGCATTGTCTCACGTATAATGCCGTGTTGATCGAAGCAGGGACCACGACGGCCGACACTTTCGGTATCCTTGCATGTTATCATCACACATTCAATACTTTTATTATCCCATGTATTGTTGAAAATCGTGTTGCCGAAACGCAAGGCTAGCAAATTCATGACGGTATCTTTACCCAAATAATGATCAATCATAAAGATCTGCGACTCTTTGAAGGTCTGACACAGCTGTGTCTGATAGATACGATACGTGAGGTCATTGCGCGCAAATGGTTTCTCCACAATGATGCGATTCGAACCCGTGACTGAGAGCAGTTTGCGACTTGTATTCAATGTTACAACATCGAAGATGATCGGCGGCACGGCCAAATAGAAGATACGATTCGCCGTTGTCATATTGTGTTTCGTTTCGTATTCGTGCATTTCCTGCGCTAATGTTACGTAATCAGCGGGCTTATCATATTCGCCGCGGTGCAGTTTAAAGAGATTCCAAAAATTTGTGCATTTACGCTTTTCGTTCTCTTTGTCGTAATCAAAGAATTGCGTGACTTTGATCCGATAAAAACGTGGATCGATTTTCTTACGCGTAAAGCCGTAAATTCTTGTATTCGGCGGCAATTGGTGCTTGCGATAGAGTTCGAAGAGGTGTGGCAGAACGACATGGTAAGCCAAAAACCCCGTAGCGCCAAAAATGACAAACGAGTTTGCAGACTCATTGCTCCGGTCAATGGGAAACATTCTGTTTTAGTTTTGCTTGTTGCTCAAGTAAAAACTGCCTTCTTGCAATGGTGGTTATTTGGGTCACAGTTAGTTATCGCTCATGCTCGCATTGGCCGAATGGGAGACAAATTGCAATTTTGAAATAATTTTGTAGAAAAACAATAAAACCAGAAGAATTTTCAATTTTCTTCAAACTTAGAAAACTGAAAATTATTTCAAAGTTTTTTGTACATTTCTTTATTTTAAAAAAGGATAGAATTATATTAGGGAAGTGTCGACGATGTATGCTTTGCAATAGCATACACATTATATCAGCAAAATCTTGATTATGTAATAGCTGGATAAATATTGATTCCTAATCTTTTCGACTCTCAGCTTGCATGTTATGATTCCACAATTTATGAAATGTAATATTTCCGTTACCAAGAATTGAAATTCTAGCAAATTGGAGATTGATTGATTGTTTTGATTATGGGAAAAAAATATAGCTACTGAAAAAGTAAATTTAGGTTTGATGATCGGATTTAAATTGATGAGTAGAACGACAAGACTAGTTGATATAGATGTGTCCGTCCGTTCCCACTAATAGTTCTCGGATACTTGGAATTTGCCTTACAAACTTACGTACCATAAGTTGTGCCCCTCGCCATCATTTCTTAAAAAAAGTTGGCTTATTAAAATTGATGTGCCTCCAAAATTATACAAATTTTATATGCAGGCACAGAAAATATTTGTACCTCTTTAAAACTGCATACCACTAAATAGTACTTCCCTTTATTGCTGCTCCTCAAGCACGATTTTTTGAAATTTTTGGTAAATTTCTAATTTTTGACCGATTTTCTTGAAATTTTGACCGAATGCAAAATATACATTTTTAGTAGATTTCGAACGTGGCACCGCATACCGCGTGTGTAGGGTATTAGACTGTCTTTATACTCTTCACGAAGTGAAAAGTATTATAGTTTTGTCACGAAATTTGTAACACCCAGAAGGAGGCGTGGCCAGCTATACAGGATCAGGATGACAAGACGAGTTGATATAGCCATGTCCGTTTGTCTGTATGTATGCAAACTCCTCCCTCAGTTTTAAAGCTATCGACCTGAAATTTTGCACAGACCCTTGGATTTTATTACGATGACACATTGGTCGGAACCAGCGAGATCGGACTACTGGAATTGGTAGCCACCATACGAAAAGAAGAAGAAAAAAAAATGCAATCGTTGTATGAAAAACTTTTTTGTCTTCCAAGATAGTGCGCTGAAATTATACAAGTGGTGATAAACCGTAGCCAGGCTAAATGTCTAAAAGTTTCATTGAGATTGGAATACTGGCGTCACCGCTCACATATTAAACCAATAATTTCCATATATCTGGCACCAAATAAGGTATAACAACGAAAATTGATCTGTAGGCTATGTGGACAAAAAGAAATAAGATTCCAAAAATAAAATGGGCGTACCACAAAAGGTGTCGTGAAGAGTATACAAATTCGGCAAGGCCGAAGAGAACTTCCTTACTAGTTTTGTTTTGAAATAGCAAACAATACATTTTCAAACTAAGAAACAGGATCAGCAGAATATCTCTTTGAAGGCCAATTGCATTGACTTAAAAACCTTATCGATAATTTAACGCTTAAACACACAAGTACGCAGACAAATCGAAGTATTTTTCCTTAAAAAAAGTTATCTAAGGCAATAAAATGTCAAACTGCAAACAGGCACAATGTCAAAGCAATGCACGCCTTTCCAAAACATTAATGAGCATTTGTGTGTGCATGTGTGTTTCTGCTTTGAGAACATGGCACGGAAAGCTTTTTACAACCGCATGAAAGTTGCTTGTTTTTTTTTTCGCCTTTCAACAGTTGACAAGCCGGCAGGTAAAAACGAAAACGAACAGAAACCAGCCAAAAGGAAATTGAATTATCACTTGCAATCAAAGTTGTTGGCAAGCAAACCTGATTCTGAGTAATATAAGAGCACACATGTTCGATGCCGCCTTACAACTAAACTAAAACGCAGAACTGTTTGCATGTGTGTGTGTGTGTGGCACGTGTGTCTGTCACGCCTTTCCGGACCGCAGCATCAACGGCAGCAGCATTTTGTGTAAGGACTATAGAACGAAACAGGTCATGGTTGTTTCTAAATTGATTGTGCCGAAATTGCAAGTTGCTGACGGTTGACGTCGCTACTCATGCCGTTGCTGTTGCTGCTGCTGCTGATGTTGATGACAATTCTCGTTTATCGTTTGCCTGATGACTTTGCGTTTACCAATAGCCTATTAAATGCAAGCACACATACCCACATACACTCATATGCAGACGAGGACAACTGCTTATTTGAGTCTGGCACACTGCTGTTGAACAAATTGCGAATGCAATCTTCGATGATTAGAGCTAGATTGTAAAAGGATTAAATTTCGATTGTCTGTGTGTGTGTACGTGCAAGTGAGCAACCTTTGCAGCAATTTTATGGCACACATTGTGTAGATACTCAACACGACTCAACTGAACTCAACTCAACTTAATACAAATGCGCTTATGTAAATAGCATTAAATGTACGCTTTAAAATCATTTGAGGTGTGCAAAGCTGTTTTTATTGAAAATAACTGCAAGCAATGACAAAGCTGCCCAAAAGGACAACGGCCAAGAGCAAGTGACACAAGCACGCACACACACACAGACAGACAAACACACAGACAGTTAGACAGATCGACCGAAAGAACGAACGAACGAACGACAAGTTTGTTTGCGTTGGCTGATGACAGTAGAAAAATATTGTTTTGTTCGGCTAAAATTTTTCTTAGAAAAGTATAATAGCCAATAAGAAAATGTCCAATGTCAGCAGCAAACTTACAATGCAGAAAACAGATACTTTCTTCACATCAATGTGCGTTGGATCAAATCAACTTTTTACTTCGTTATTTGTTGTTTTTTGTTTTTTGTTTTTGTTGCAGTGTGCAGAAGTGAAATGAAACAAAATATATATACTGGATATAACCTAATGTATATTGCGTAAAAATGACACAAGCATTTTCGTTGAATCTCAATCTAATCAGAGCTAATGCTCGGTTGCTACTTTGACAGTTAAGCTGGGCTACTTTAGCACGACATCAACATCAACATCAACATCAACAGCATCACCAACATCACCAACGCAGCGACAGAGTTACAAAGATACTTATGTGTATTGTCAGCAGCAGCACATGCCACGTACGTCCAAATCAGTGCTAATTCAATGGAATTGTTTCTTTTTTTCTATTTTTATTTCTATCTCATTTTACTTTTTGTTGACGCTTCATTGCTGCTTCTTTTTATCCATGTGGTTTAGAAGTACTTAAAGAGTGGGAAAAAACAACGGACAACATTTGCACGTGCTTGTCAAACTACAGTTAATTAATAAAGAAATTCAACACGGTCAACGTAAGGTTGTTAACTTATCTTAGATTTCATTAAGCGACGAAGACGATGAGTTCATATAAGACAAAGAAAAGCCTTTGTGTGTTGTACTAAGACAAATAGTTGCCATGGTTAAAAGTTTTGCTCGACTGTTGTCGCTGCTAATTGGCTTGAATGCATGCCACACACACACACACAGTCAATGAGTAACAAATTATGTGAAATATAATAATGACAAATGACAGTCAACAAACGAGAATGACTACAACAACAACAACAACCGAACGCATATTAACAATGACAAGAGTATAGATACGGACAACAACAACATCGACATCGACATCGACAATGTGATGCGTTGCGTTGCGATGAGTGCTGAGCTGATGTTGATGTGACATTTCGTTTGTGTTTCTGTGCGCTTATTACTGTCATTTATATGTACATAATTGAGGCTTATCTTTAGTGCAACAGTCAGTCACAGTTTGTGGCAACTTATGCACTAATAATGTATTTGATATGTAAATAAATTGACAGCAGCAAATGTCGGCAATTGAACGCCACCACAAAGTGGTCAATTCAAACGAGCACATAATCAAGGCAAATGACAAATATATGAAGTATTAGTTGAACGTTTAATGGCATACACGCTGATGAACGTTTATTTGGCGAAGTAACTCAAAGATTTATCTTTATGCTCATTTATATTAAGCTCAACACTTGCGTAGAAGTTCTAAATACATACAAGTCGACATAAGAATGGTTTCAATGTCTTATCATGAGCTATGGTAAATAACCACAAGTAGCCGAAGATACTTTAGACGCTCGTTGTGTCATATTTTTGCATAAATGAAAACAATTAAAGGAACTGAGTATCATGAGGGACTACGAAACATTTAACAGCAAAGTGAATATTTCAATCTATGGCATTTTAAATGATTTAAAACTTTTGCCTTCACCAGCAGTCAACAGGCAGAAAACAAGCCTAGCAGGCGATTTCACACGAATACTTCACAAGCACACTCACACACACACACACACAAACAAATTGCATTCATTTAGCATTAAGTTTTCCATTTACACTTTCGACAACTTCCGAAATAACTTTAGCATGTAGTTTTGTTAACTTGGCTCTTTCTCTCTCTCGCTCTCTCTCTCTTTCAGAGCTCAAAGTGCTGTCCATAAGCACAAGCATAGTCATCATCATTGTTCAGAACGAGAGTCGCTAGAAGTCGTAGGCTTGCCGCTTGCAGTTATAACGTGCGACATTTCATGAGTTGAAAGTTCCGGTCGCAAACTGTTTTATGTTTAACACATTTTATTGTAATTGAAGCAGGAAGACCATTAAAACAATAATTGCCACAAAGTCTCAGTTATATATTATATAAGTTAAACATACGCGCACAGATAGACCAACAACAAGAGTTTCTCTGTTGGCAATAAGTTATCTGAGTACAGATTGAATAGAACTACATAAGCACACCGACAGGCACAGATAGACTAAGACTGCTTGTCACTACGACTGCTGCTGCTGCCTATCTGTGTGTGTCTGCCTATGACTTTGGCTTAGGTACATGTGTATGTATGTGTGGACTATTGTTTGAATGTAACTTGCTTAGTTTGTATGAGTTATTCAATGCGAGCGCCAAATTGTGGTTTATTTGTTTTCATTTAAGCACGCACAACAACAATAACAAAAGCAACAAGCAGACAGGATACAACATAAAATTTAATTAAATTGTTTTATAGCTCGTGAATGATTCTCTATGTGTGTGTGTGTGTGTGTGTGTGTGCGAGGGGCGCATCTTTAATGGAAATACTGTATAGAACGGAAATGTCATGCTACAAAAGCAACTCACGCCTGCTTGCCTGCCTTACACTTCTTACGCCATAATAATGCGAATAATAATACTATGGCTACTGCCACTGCTGCCGCCGTCGCTAATACCCGTAAATAATAGCAAAGCCAGCCCTTTGCAAACTTCCGTTGCGACCGGCTTCATATAATTAATACAAACCCGGAAGGAAGTCGGTGCGGTTGCCAAAGCTAACAACGTTTCATTAAAAGCATGAGGCTAAACAGTTCCGCTTCGAGACCGCACATAAAAGTAAAAATCTTTTGAAAATTAAATGACAAAACACAACAACAAAAACACACAATTTATAACATTAAGTTTCGATTGTAAAAAAAACCAAACCTATAAGCCAGAAACAAAAGATAATAATGACATGCCCATTCAAAACTAATCGCATTTATTTGGGTCAACGTTGGCTTCTCATATTATTTTTTTTTTCTTGTTGCTCATACACATTTGCATGCGATTTGCGACGTTTGCTCAAAAAAAAAATCAATACTTTTCAAATTGGTAATATGTATGCATATTAGCTAGAACAAGTGTTCATCAATTTGAAATTCAAGTGAAATTTAAGACACATGTCGCTTCGTGCATATGAGCTAGCTTAGTAAATGTAAATGTGTGTGTGCTCTTGTGTTTGTTAGTATATGACGTAGTGTATGCTATTTTGCGCTCCCGGTCTGTCTCTTAAAGATTGCTGCTCGTGTTGTTTACGTCAAAAAGTGACCAGCACTGATGACCACTATCTAAATTGATTGAGTGTCATTAAATTGTACTCAAACTAGGACAGCCGCAATTGAAAAGCAATTTCATACTTGTTGTATACGTTATCATGTAAAATTGCTACTGAAATGTCGCTCATACGCCAAGTTGTTAAGTTCAACCGGCACGCTAGGTCGGAAATTCCACAGAAGCAATCAAAGTAGTTACATTAGGGATTTCATGGTTGTGTTCGATAGAAACTCCTGGAAAAACACTACAAATTACATATTTCAAGGCATGCTAAGCATTCCGTTTTTTTTTTTTGTGTTCTTTCTTTGTATATGAAGAGGGTGTGAAAATGTAAAGCGAATATGCAAAATGAATTCAAAATCATGAATAAAATGTAAAGAAAATCAAAGATATGACCTTCTATGCGCGTATTTATTTGATATTCAAATATTGCATACAAGTTGCCTTCTAAAAAAATAAACAAATAAAAGATACAAAAATGAAAAGCCATGAAAACGTGCACAGATTTATAAAAGTTTCCACGTATAAATCGGAAAATCACTAAGATAAAAAAATATTTCGTTTTAATAATTGTTGACTTGACGTATAAGCAAAGTGCTTGAAATAAACAAGTGCACAAAAAGCAGATTAAAACAAAAATGTTCTAGTATTTTTATTATGCACGTACAACATTGTGTATACGTAATGTTCGAACGTTGTAAGTTCAAGCAAATCCGAAACAACAGAATTCATGAGTAAGCAGAAAGCCATCAAACACGCTCTTCGCCACACTTTTTTTTACGACAATCTAGTTAAACTGTTGGCCAACAACATGACTTAGTCAAAAACTAAAGCATACTTTTTGGCAGTGCTTTGAAAAATAAGCTACGTAGAGCAAGAAGATTTAAAAGTCATTTTTGTTGATCACTTAAAACAACAACGCAAACAAATCCGCTTTAAAGCAACCAAAAAAACAATATTAGTAAGAAGAGCAGAAACAAGAAGGAATTAACTTTCATTACCATGTCGCATAATAAGAACTTTATTAACAAGCACCTACGCAAGACAAACAGACAGACAGACAGACACAATCCAATGTAGACAGCAAAAACATTTGCCAATTGCCTTCTTCACTCTAAGCTTCCCTTCGGTTAATTAATTTCGTTAATAATTTATGTAAAAGCAAGTCATTGTTTTCTGAAAAATTAATAAAAGCAAGCTGTGACAAAAGACAACTTCAAGTTAAAACCGAAAAACTTTTGCCACAATCTTCGTTATTTGTTCGCGCAGTGAGAACAATTTGAAATTTGCGTATTGTCTCAATTCGATGCCAAAATGGCGGCGCAGACAATAAACAGGTGCCGCCGACGGCAGCAGTGAGAAGACTTGGCAACATAGTCTGAACTTCGACAAGGACGATGATAATAACGACAAGGAGGTTAAATAAAATACGTGCGTGAGTGCAGCGTGAGTTTAATAGTGAACTTTTGACTGTTAGGATGAAATTATGAGCACATAAAATATTTAGTAATATCAGCAAACTTAATGAAACAACAACCAACGCAACGATGTTTATATGAAGTAAAAGTTTTCAATTATTGTTGTCGTTGTTGTCTTTTATTTTTAGTTGTTAACCTCTGCTGTAATTGTTTTTGTTTGAATAATCGAATAAAATTTACAGTGTTTTTGCTCTTGTTAAAAATGTTCTACACAAACACACACACACATCCGTTTGTACACACACGTTCGCTCTTTCATGCAAATGTGCAAAAATTAATTGAAATTAAAAACAAAGTTCAAGTGTCTGTTTATATGCAAAAGGATGTTAGGCAATTAGCACTTAAATAGCAAACTATGCGCTTATAATTAAATTAAACTAAAAAAGTTAAATTTTGTTGGCTTGTAGAAGGAAGGAAGGTCTATAGGGATTTATTTGACCGTACATATTATAAAACTACTTGAAACTTTTTTAATTTTACATTTTATTTATTATTATCATTCATAACATTTAAATAGTTCGGCACACATTTTTATAACTTGAATTTGAATTCTATTGCATTTTTACAGACGGACATAGCTCAATCGATTTCTCTCTTGGTGCTGATCAGGAATATACACATTTCATCGTGTCCACCACGCCTCCATTTAGGTGTTACATACATCCGCTCACAGCTTGGATGCTCCACTACCTTTTTCTAAACTTTAGTGGGACTTAATTTCTGAACGAAAAGAAATATCGAAAAAGAACAAAAGAAAGACGTGTATATTGAAGTTTCAGCTTTAAAGTGATGTGCTATGTTATTATATATCAGTAAATTTTAACAAAATTGTGGTCATAAAGCTAAAAATAGTAAGACTAGACTGTATAAGTAATACCCTGCACACACGTAATGTTCAAAGGTTCAAGAAAATCGAAAAAAAATTGAATTTATTAAAAAAAACATTTTTAGGGTCTTTGAAGAGTAACAATGTATAGAGAGGAATTTTTTGGGGTATGCTGTTTTTAATGGAGTATACCTGCTGAATCTGCATCAGAATTTTCAAGTTCGTAACTTTTATAGTTTAGATTAGACAAAAACTGGAATTTATTAAAAATTTCCAAAATTTTCAATTGTATCTGCGTATTTAATTCCCTTTGTTTAAAAATTTACTCATTTTAATTTCGATTTTGATCTACTTTTTTGTTGTTCGATAATGAATATAATCATACATTTTCTATGGTTATAGTGAAAATACCAACCTGAGTTCAAATTTTGGATATTTTATATTGTTTTGTGTTTAGTGTTGACATATAATCTCATATTATCCTGAGTTCCTGAGTCCAATGTTAGGACTGCTCTTGATTCAAAACTGAGAAATAAATCTATACATACAGACAGAAGAACAAGTGGACTTATCTATTTTGAGTCGTTTCGTCGAGCTGTGTATTACAATATTTCTCAAAAAGTTATGGTATCTTTGAAGAAGGGTAAATAAATAAAATCTATAAAATGTATTGTAATATTTAACAGGAGATGATATTAACGGTAACTTGCACAATTTAAGCTTTATAGAAGCATTCTCTAGATAATATCGTATAGTAATTTAAAAAATAAAATCCCTCTGCCTTAATATCTGTCGGTTATGTCCGTCAATTCGATTCAGTGAACCGATTTATTTTTAATTTCAACCAGAACGGTAAACCAGTAAAAAAGCTATGTTCGGCCTTGCCGAAGATTGTATACTCTTCACGATCACTTTTGTGCCATGCCAATTTTGTCTTTGGAATCTTTTTTCACTCTATTCACATAGCCTACATAACACTTTTCATTGTCATACCTCATTGGGCGCCAGAGATATGGATATTATTGGTTTTGGTTATAAGTGGGCAGTGCCACGCCCATTTTGGTGTGAAAGTTTTTACGCCACCCATGATTTTTGGTAATAGAATTCAAGATGCAAAATTCGATAGCTTTAAAAATGGGAAAGGAGATAGCATACATACAGACAGACGGCCAGACGGACATGGCTATATAAACTCGTCTTGCCATTCTGTTTAAGAATATATATACTTTGTATAGTCGACCACGCCTCCTGCTGGGCGTTACAAACTTCGTGATAAAACTACAATACTTTTCACTTCGTGAAGAGTATAAAAATTGTTTGATTGCACAAAAGTATGCAACACACAAATCCTCAAATACTGCGATTGTGTCAACTGCAAAGCAACAAATCCAAATTAAATCCCAACACTTACTGCAAATGCTTGCTGCTCTTTTGCTGCAATATACACGTACACACAAACACACACACATCGTCAGTGGCAAACGACATTGTTGGAAACGTATCTAAAACGTCGCATTAACGTATCTTTTATCTAACTTCAATGCAACTGATCATTACAAAAAAAAGGAAAAACAACAACGCAATGTGCAATAAATTGCTGTGGCGGGCAGCAACAGCAAAGTTGAAAGAACTGAAAAGAGTTGGAAAAAAAACTAAAGCGAACTCAAGCGCAACAGAAATCGCAAAAAGCATGCAAAAGATTTGTTCATTTGTTTGCATGACTGCTGACAATTCCAAAAACAAAAACAAAACAAAGCGAAAAAAGGACGAACAAAGTATTTCAAATTTGTTTAGCAGCCAATATGTTCAACGCTCGCTGGGTTAACGCTATCGATCTACTCACAAACAAAACTAAAACACACACCATATAGTTGGATGGATACATATTTGTATCTGCAACTGTAACTGTTGTGGCAAATATATGGCAGCCTTTGTGCTGGTCCATTGTAATTTGTTACTCTTTTTGGGGTTATTTTTTATTTTGTACAATGCTGTTTCAGCTTTATACAAAATTGCGCATTCAACTGTTAATAACAAATGGAAGATTGGCCTGCCAGTGCGCATATATGCACAGAGATAATGTAAAACGAAATGGAAATGTTAAAAAATACAAAAAAATCATGCAAATTAAAGTTTGTTGAATTTAATTTCTGTTTTTATTGCCTTTTGTCATTTTGAAGTTGTGCCAATTTAAAATACAAAACCGCAAACAAATATAAAATTCAAACAATAACCGCAAAAATCTTTTAAACGTAACTAAATCACACACACATGCACACAAATTTATGTGTTCATTTGTATATGCTTCAAGTGTAATAAATATATTTTAATTTCTTTTATTGCATAAAGTATACAAAAATAACTTCATGTCGATATGTGTGCGTGTGCGTGTTTGCGTGTGTGTGTGTATGTGTGTCGTTTAGAAAATTTGTCCAACAATAAAGTGGAAATAATGTGGTTAGCCGAAAACATATAAAACCTGCCTTGGGGTCTCAAGGCAAAATTATCTTCAACGTACAGTGCCAAGCGCCAACACATGCTGCAATATATTTCTCACGTAGCATGACATTTAAATTGTATTTTCACTTGTATAATCATGTTGAAATACGAGCACGTTATGTTGATGTCAGGCAGGAAGGCAGACTCGCAGACAAGGAAGGCAGAGAGACAGACAAACAGCGGAGCAGACTAGCAATATAAGATACAAAAACCATTTGCAATTGCTCATAGCGGGGCATGAATCGCACAGGAGCACAAGCAAACTCACTCTGTCTGTGTATGTGTCTGTCTATAGACGAATGTGTATGTGTGTGTGAGTTTTGAAGGTAGGCCGCACGCTTATGGCTAAGTGCGCACTTCACTGCACCAAGCTTGAAACTTGCCACGCTGAACTGAAAATAGAGCAGACAAGAAAAAAACCAAAAAAAAAACAAAAACTAAATAAAATATAACACAAAACAACAACAAACTTTTCAACTCAACCATTTATAGTTTTAGTTTGGTGTTTATTTCTGTAGTTTATAGTAGGTTTTTAGTACGAGTTTATTTGGCTTATAACAGCAACACAAGTAATGACGGCCCAAACGGACAGACAATGTGATGAGTCGCAGAGAGACGAGTAAAGAAAGTAAATAGACGCCAGCCACTGACACTTCAAGCAATCGGTCATGCCTTCTTGTCTCCAGGCTGTGGAGTATTGAGCACAAACTACTTCATTTAGTTTTTATACTCCCATTTTTTTTGTCCACTTTCACTGTCTGTCATTTACTCTTATATACTTTTGCCACTGTCGCACACCTCTAGGAGACAGAGACAGAAATTTGATTAAGTGTCGCTGACATGCATGTTAAATTATGGTATGCAATGCACGTACAAGTCACATTTACTAGGACATGCAACTATTATTACTTTAATTGCAAGCAGACAGCAGAAAGCCAACTTAAACCAACGAAAGTAGTGAGCATTAAAACTTTGCTTTCATATAAAACCAGAAAATTCTTTCAAATACATGACGCTTTTTCAACTCGTTTCATAAATATAAAAGATATATATTTTTTTACACTCTTCACGCAGTTCATAGTCTTATAACTTTATTATAAAGAAGAGGTCATCTCAGTTCTTAAAAAACATATATATTCATGACCACTCGAACACCAACTGAGCTACAACACCTGGACTTGGCTTGTATGCTATTAAAATGTAAGAAAAATGAGATGCTATTGACTAAATAAGCGTAGCACTAAAAAAAATTAAGATTAGCTTCGAATTACTATACATTTTTTAAGAGAACTAAAATACAAATACGAAATAAAATATTTTCTTTGGAAAACTAATAAAAATACTTCCGACTCCCAATTAGCGCCACCTACCGGTCTTAGTAGCTAAGTATCATTCAATGACCCAATTAGAGGGAAAACATAATACAATTTCAGTCAATTTGGTGAAGGAATAGAAAAAGTAATAAAAACGTCGAAATTTCAAATATATTGGAAAAGATTGACATTAACCAGTAAATATAAAGAATATAGTTTAGAAAATAAAATTTATGAAATTGAAGTAAAGTGGTTGACATAGTTGGGACGTTCCAAGCAAAGGTTTTCTCCAGCAGTTTATTTTTGGACACACGTTCAATTATTAACAACAAATGGTTATCCACATAGAAAACAAGAGACGGCTTCATGCAAACACACTTAGGAAACATACCCAAATTACGTGACCCATTGTTGACACCCTCGGGAACCGTATTTGTATAAGAAAAGATACCAACATTGACTAAGCGTAGTATTTTATAGAACAACCTCCTCCCATCAAGTAATTTGGATACGTTCGCTTACCTACATATGTGTATCCAAAAATAATAATCCGATTGGTTTGAAATTTTGAAAGAATACTTTAAAGCAAAGACCGCTGATAAAGAAGTGTAGGTCGTAGGTTCTGCCTGCTGCTTGTGTTGTTAGTTGTTGTTTAAAACACACTCAATCGTATTAATTCACAATTGTATGAAAAAACAGACCTAGATCAGTCAAAAAATCGGTATTGCCAAAATTCTAACTAGGTCTACTACCACTTTATGTTAGTTCCATTTAAAGACAAAATCTTCCAAAGAATTAAATTATTTCAATTTAATATTATATAATAGAAAATTTCAAACCAACATAAAATTTTTGATTTGAAAAGATCGTTCAAAGTAACGCCAATCAAGATTTCTGCGCACAATAACGAGTTTTACAAGTCAAACAATCCTTCAGGATTACATAGCACACAAAGTCAATCGTTGTGTCAAAACGTTAGCACATCTTCCTAACGAACAACCATCTAAAAATGCAACGTCAGCAGCACCAAACTAAAGTCAAAGCATTTTGCTTGCAGAACAGTGCAATGCACACAAAACTTAGCAGTTTCAAAGCCTGTTGGAATAAGCAACGCCAAACAAAGTCAATGCACGGCAATGTCTAAAGAGAAAAACAAAACAATAAGAAAAAAAACTCAAAAGAAACAAAAATATTACCAAAATATATTAGAAAAAAAAAAAATAATAAAAAAGCCGCCAAAGTGAATCAACAGTTTGGCATATACTCCAAAGAGCACGCAAAAACAGAAGAGAAATGAGCGCCGCATTAATGAAAACTGCTTTATCGACAATGCTGATTTACTGCGCATGTCACGGCGGCGTGTTTCTGTTGCCTCTTCGTCTTTTACGTTTGTTGAAGTTTAAGGACGGCGGCAAAGCACAAATCGCACGCACTAACAAATGCACGCAGCAATGCAAGAACGACCGAACGAACGAAGCGCAAAAACACGACGTTGAAACGAATGAAACGAAACGAAATGTAACGAAGTGAATTGATGGCAGTCGCCATTGCCTAACAGTTGTGTTCAAATCAGTTGTTGTTTGCACATCAACACGAGCGGTTGCAAAATTGCTCGCACCTTCAGCGCGAAAGTGAAAACGGCAAATTAGGAAAACAAAAAGAATAAACACAAGCGACGAACACGTCTTGTGTTGGTCGTGAGAAACGTGCGTGAAACATTTTTAAACTTTTTGTGTGTGGGTGTGTGCTTGTGCTTTATTATTACTAAATGTTTTGTTGTAGTAAGTAGTTGTAGCAGCAGACGCAGCAGCAACACTAGACGATTGCAACATCCAAAAGACAAGCGCGGCTTTTTGAAACGCTTCAAGTGTTCGTGTTGTGTTTGTTGCAGTTGTATGCTGTTGCTCTGTGTGTGATTTGTCAACTGCAAAAACAGCAGCAACTGCAGTCGTAGTCACAACCGCATCATCATCATCAACATCAGCAATGGCGGCAATCTAAACCTTAAACGTTCTTCATTGATGCCGCCGCACGAATCTTGACAACTTGCAATTCGTGCATTTCCAGTCAAGGCAAACCACTCCTCAGCAAGGACAAATGCGCGCCTTTTTGACATTTTTCAATAGCAGTCAACAGTAGCAACCTAGTGAATGCACACTGTGTATCTATCGCAGCAATTGCGGTGTTTGCCATTCGCAGTTTCAGTTGTCGTTGCTTTTATTATTATAATCATTGTAGTTGTTGTTGTTGTTGTGTTTAAAAGCAAGTGTCGTGATTTTCATTACAATCGTGATTGCCGCACACAGACTGATGATATTCTGATACTGATTCTGGCTCTGGCTCTGGGTCTGACTCTGGCACCAATTCTCTTTTCGCTGCCGTTGTTGTCAATGTCGCTGCTTTGCTGCTGCATAGCGTCAAGTAGCTCGCAACGATGATGATTGCACTACAGCTGAATGCATTTGATTGTGTTTGACAGCAACATTTTTGCTGCTGTCAGCGTGCCTGTCCTCGCCAATGTTTGTTGTCGTTGCTTACCAACACTTTTAAACAACAACAAATCTAAGCAGTAACAAGGACAAAATTGTTAAGCTCTGCAGACATTAAAAGATACGTGTTGAAATTGTATGTCTTTTGGTTTATTTCACTCCGTTGCTCATCTGTTTTTTAATTAATAATTAGCGCGCAGCATCAACAAAAGTGAAATTGCAATGTGTTGAATGAAAAGTGAAATTAAAATTTAAAAAACCCGAAAACTCAAAAATTTTACAAAGAAAAACATGCCAATGTCTTTTGTAAATCAACAAAACGTGGCCAAAGAAAAACAAGACGCACAAATAAATAATCACTTTAAATAAAAACGGCAAATGAAATAAGCAAAAACGTAAAGAAAAAAAAACAAAGTTACAAAATAAGATAAAAAGCATACACAAACGAAAGAACAAAAACAAAAAGATACATTCTCAAAGCAGCAGCAACAACAGCAACAAGCATACGACGACGTCGTCATTTTGTCTCAGGTGAGTTGTACACGATTTTTATTTCATTTTTATTTAACACCTTTAATTAATGAAATAACATCGCTCCCAGGCGTTGCTTTTTTCTTCATCTTCAGTTACATTTCCTTTCCTTTTTTTGCCTTCCTTTTTTTTTTGGCCTCCTCCTTTTTTTGGTGACATACATCAAGCATACCTTGTGCGCTTCAAAGGCGTCTGAAATATTTTTTCGTGCTCACAGCATTGAAGAAGATTTCGCCTTTGTGAGTGATTTTTTTCCTTACTTTTTTTTTTGTCATGTCCTCTCCCAAAGGGTGTCGCATTCATACTAATTTAAATCAGAAATTGCGGCGTTTTATTATAAATTTATGCTTCGTGTACTTGCCTGCTGCCTTGCTGTTACTCAAGTCGAAGCCGTTGCTATGCTTTGCCGTGTTGTGTTGTCAACATTTCAACCAAAATCAACATGATGATGATCCACTCAACTGAGTAAGACGAAACGAAATAATTGAGTGGGCGCGATTAGGCTTGAATTCAGTCTTTACTGCTTTACTGCTTAATCGATGCGCGTCTGTGACTTATGGCACACACACACACACACACAGGCACATGTACACGCACACACTGAAATGCGCATAAAAAACGCATAAATAAGTAAATCATTTCGTAAAAGCAATTTTAATAATTTATAAGTTTGTCTACTGACTTTGAAGCGTATGAAGTGAATTTCATGCGAAACAGCCAAGCCATCATTATATGATAATATATGAGCAATGAGCAAGGGTTGCATCAGCTTGCTAATACAGTTGTTTGCAGCGCATTGAATTGTTATGAAAAAATAGAGATACGACATTTTGTTTGCCTTCACAACACTTTAACCGATAGCGGCATGAAATGACTAACAGTTACACACACAAGCGCACGAGCTTAATGTGTGTAAATTTATTATGAATGTCAAAGTTTGAACGCATTTACTTTATTCATTTTTTTTTAGTGTACAAAAACCCAATACAAAGAAAGACAAAAAAAACATCATGTATTGTTTTATTTATTTCCTGTAAATATATGTAAATTTTCGGAATTGAAGTCGTTAATCTGCAACTGCTGTGCATCAATTAAATATTGATATTTTATGTTTAATCATTTCAATTAAACGAAAAAGGTCGCCTTTTTATTTAATTTGATTACATTCGCTCTTCTCCAGCATGAATTGTACGTAATCAATTAAAATATTAATTAATAAATCATGTGAAGTGGAAGTAAAATGTTGTCGCTTCTATGGTTTGCTGAGTGCTCTATTTAAGGTTATGTGAAACCCTGAAAAGGCAAACACAATTTCAGTGCGTCAATTTGACAGGTAAAATGATGAATAAGAAGAATTACTACATTTGAGAACAACATTCTGAAACCTGACCTTTTCAAATTATAGCCTATTAGATTTCTGATGGTTGAATTATATTTCAATAAAATTAAAGCAAAATCCATTTAGTAAATTTTTTGGGAAAGTCCAACAAATCTCCATGAGAGAGAGGTGAATCAATTATCAAATCACACTTTAATTTATACAAATACAAGAAGAGCTTTTCTTTTCCTTATAAGGAATTATTTATTAATTGTACAAATTAATTTCTAAATTAATTAAAATTAATTTTATTGAATTAATAAAATTATTGATAAATTAAATTAATTTCTAAAATACAACTATTTAAGCTGAAGCAACTTAAGCCTTGAGATAAGAATTATAATTTGTATCCACCCATTAGTTTCGAACTAACGAATATACTGGTTCTTAGAAAACGAGTACAACAAACGAAGTCAAATCTGATATTTGATAAATTTTGTTTATTTAAAACATGTTTTTATGGATAATCTATGTCTAGTTCAAATTATAATCCTGAATTCGACAGTTAAAAACTAGTTTCCAAATAATGCAAATGAGTTGAACCGACACTATGTTTCGGATTCGTCAGTTTGGTACTAGTTTGCTAATAGAAATATTCTATATACTTTATAACTAGTCCTAAATTCGTCAGTTGAGAATTCCACAAAGAGAACTACTGGGCATGCTGAACTCTGAAAAAAATCATTGCATACTTTTAGATCGCTTTTGTAAGCCAAACTTAGCTTTGCGCTTCATTAACGCAAGTCGCAGCTCAAAACTAATATGCTCTTTTCGCTTTTACAAGCTCAACAAATAACACAATTCGATCAATTTAATGTGAGCATATCTCTTATGATTAATGAACTACTGGGTAAAAAAAACGACACATTGGCAGAGCAAAACAGATGAATCAAGCAGCAAGTGCTGCACAGATAAACATTTAAATTTAATTATTTGCACAACGAGTAAAATGCAAAAATAAAAAAAAGTGAATCCAAAAAAAAAGGGGAAAAATAAATAAATAAAAATAAAATTACGTCCATGAACATGTATCATTCATTCATTCGTTCATTCACTTACTCACTCAATCGTTCATTCATTTATGCAGGACATTAAGAGCGGAAACACAATTTAAACACATACAATTGAACACTTTAAATTGCGTTAATTTGATTGACGACGCATGTAAAACGAAGATGAAAATTATTTAAGCCGCAGGCAAGCACAAAGTTTAACAATGAAAGCCGAAAGCCGAAAGCGGAAAGCCTTTAAATGTCAATTGTACGGCGGCGTCAGCTGCCATTCGACTTTGTATATGAGTTGATTTGCAGATTGTAACAGCGTTGTGTTGAATTCTTCCTTTTTTTTGGTTACACATATATATGTACATACACATATTTAGATACAAACATACATAAAATTATACGGCACATTGAGTCAAAATGTGCTGTTGGCTGTTATTTGAACTTGACTTGTATTTCTATTGCCAAATTGTGTGTTTTGCATAATAATAACTCAGTTAAACTCAGTTGTGCGTTGAGGCAACCAAACAGCACGAATCTCATCGCAATGAACATTGAGCAATAACCACTGAGCACTGAGTAAGCCGCAAGTTGTACAACGTTGTACGGCACTTACCCCACTTACCCCACTATTGAACGTGCTCGTGTAGCTGATATTTTACTTGAATATTCCCTTACTTTTTCTTACTTTCGCTTTGCATAAAAACGATTGCTGGGACAAATAAAAAGCACCAGTGAAAGTAGTGCAAATGCATAAAGCACTAGATGATGATGATCATGATGAAGGTTGTAACCACAGCTTCAAATTAGCCACAGCAGCATTGTGTCGACACAAAATTCAACCAGCAAACACACACACACAAACAATTTCAAGCTCAAGGCAAGCCAGCATATATGTATATGCATATATGACCACGCCCATTGTGTTTTGCTATTGTATCTCTATTCCGTTGGCTACTGTCATTGACGCCAATTGGGAGTTTTGTGGCTGTTAGTGCAAATATGTTTCCACTTGTTCGCAAAACTATAACCATTACTATATTTTTTTTTGTTTGTTGCTCTTGCATAAAGTACTCTCTCAATATTGCGAATGACTTCTATGCTAACTACGACACGAATTTGTGACAAAGTCCTATTTGCCGTTTGCGATACTCTATCTTACTTAAGCAATGTTCAAATTACCATAGCAAAATTTATTTTCATATCTCGTGGGCAAACAATTTGCACGATTTGTTAGAAGTCTTGCAGCAGAAACGATTACAGATTCAAAATCTACACAATATGCAAACAACTTTAAATGTATCTGTGTATCTATGTGTGTGTTCATGGTTTTGCTTTGCTGTCCACAATCCGACACTGAGATAACAATAACAATAGCAGAGACGTTGGCCGACGTACGACGTATGTTTTTGGCAAGTGTGGAAAGCAAAACAAAAATACAAAAATACAAACAAGCAAAACAAGCAATATTTTCTTGTTCTTGTACAACAACACTGATAGACTTTTAATTACGAAAATCTTCTTGCATTATTGACTCAAGCAAACAGTTTGCCAAAGGCTATAAACCATACAGATACAACTACAAGACTGAAGTAGTTTGTTGCATTCCAAATTGCGTTCTACAAGTCGAAAAGCAAAGCTGAAAAACTGAATTGAATAAAGCGTTGGCTAAGAAAAACAAACAAATAAAGAAAAGCATTAAGAAGTACAAAATCAAAGCTTGGAATATGTGTGCACAAAGGTTTCAACATAACAGTTTCCCTGCAGAAAATCATTTAAAACTGAAGGGTGCTTTAAGTGGTCTTGTGTAAGCAGCAGCAGCAGCAGCAGCAGCAGGAGTGTCCATTAAGCTATAAATACATTTTCATTTTTTTAGGGAAAAGATGCCTTTCAAGCATAATTTGAGCCTTGCCTTTGATTTGCACATTTCAAAGTCTTTTGCAGTTGTCAAGAATTATGCTAAAGCTTTCAAGCATTTCCCCGTTTTTTCCAGCCCTTTGTTGATTTTGTTTACAACTCTTTGTGCCGGTTTTTCTTTTTTGTTTTTTTTTTTTTTTTGCAAGCTGTCTTTCACTTTTTTGTGCCGGGGGCAATTTTTTTACTTAGCATTTTGCATAGTCAATTAAACATACAAACTGACGGGTGGAACACAAAAGTGAATACCAACAAATGAAAGGAAAATAATTTACAATTCGACCGTAAGAGGGCACTTTAAAAGTTGATACAGTTTTTAATCATTAAAATGTAAAAAGTTGTAAAGCAGTAAAAGGAAAAAAAATGAAAACAAATTCAAAGGAATAAGACCTCTTCTAATTTTAATTCACTGTAGTAGAATATCAATCCAATCAAGCTTCGCTGTAGATACAATTTTCTCAATTGAATATTTTCTAGTAGCAGATTTGCTTTTATATTCTTTAATCATGGCAAATGCAACGAAGCTTATCTTAAATTGTCCAATCAGGCAAAAGTTTGGTTTATTATTTCCATAATGCCACAAGAAACGCAAAAGTACACTTAAATTCAAGTAGCTGCAATACAGAAGAAGCCAAGATAAATTGTATTCATAATAAGATAAACAAATTATGCTATTACAACAGCAACGGCGTCGTTGACGACAAGGATGTCGACTAATGAAGTTTATTAACTTGCGTTAAGCTTGTTTGAGCATGATTTGCATAATATGCTAATTAGATCTTTATAGAGCATTATTTTGATAAATCATTCATTTGTCAAAATTTCAAACGTGCTAAATTAATAACAACAAAGCACATTTAATTAAAACAAAAGTCACACTAAAGAACACGGCGCATAATTAATATCCTAAAACCATCGTTAACATTTAACTTGCAATGCAAAGTGCACAAAAAGTGTGAAATAACAAAAAACAAAAACAAATACAAATACAAAATAATGTCATGTCATGTCAGTTTTTCTTTTGTGACACATTACGCTTCTTCTTCTGCCTCTTCTTCTTGCGATTCTTATGCAAACAAGCAAGCCAATGTTGTGCATATATGCTTTACAGGTTATGTATGTCATTTAAAACGAGCAAAAAAGTAGAAATCACAATGTCATGGCTGCTAACAAAAAGCTAAAGGATTTATGTTTGCTGTTGTAGTTTCCGAAAGTGAGGTGCAAAAAAAAAGATTGACACCTACAAAATGAACAAAAAGTCAAACACTAAAAACAACATATTGTATCTGTGTCTTAACCTCTTGTCACTCGAACATGTGCACTGAAAAAAGTTCTTAAGCTTTTCAGAAATTAATGTTGACTTTTATGGGCATCTGCGGTGTGTCTTAGATGGAGCAACGGTTAAACAGTGTGGAGCATTCTGAACTAACAATTCGTTATACAACTATTTGATAGTATTATCGAACTCAAACGCAAATTGCACATTATTAAGCATAATAGAAAATACATCAATACAAAATATACAAGACGTCATGTATACGACTTGCAGCTCTTGAGATGTATGAAGTATGCGAGACAACCTCAATTGACACAATAAAAATGGTCAATTGGAGTTACTGAGTCGATCTTTCATATATCGTTTATGGCATGTCAGTTTGCCACAAAACTAATGCGTCTAAAATATTCGGCCAAAATTTTAAGTTGAAGTGATAAGAGCTCCAATGCCAGATTCACTCATCAGGCCACGGAAGTCTTAGCTTAAGCTTCAACAGTATTCAAACTATATTTTCAAAGTCGGTAGACATTATTTCTTAAAAAGTTATCAATTGATTTTGTTCAAATTATAATCACTGCTTTAAAATAACATTTTTTAGTGCTAGAAGGAAAGGTTCTTTTTGGAAAAAGAGTTTTTTATTGGCAGCACCGCTTATTCATGAGCTTAATACATTCTCTTCCAGAAACAATTTTGAATTTAAAAATTATCATGTCCTAGGTGAGAGACCAATATTTTATGAGGAGTCAAAGGAAATGAGTTCCTAATTAGCGGAATTTTTAAAACTATCAACAGACAATATCACAAACTTCAAATGTGTATCTTATCTGACTTTCATTGATGAAATAAAATATTTCATTTCATATATTACATAAAAATTTATGAAAATATGTCTTTTTGCATTTCGAAACCCACCTAACTCTTTAAATCCCTAGAAGCTCGAACAGCTGCTATATACGACAGTTGCAAAAGCTTCTGAGCACCGTAAATAATTGTACTCAAAGAAAATATTTAATAAAAATTAACTTAATAATTACCAAATATAAAATCAAATAGAATTTAATTTTAATTAGTCAAACGAATTTCAAGTCGTTTTTCTCTACGTGTATTGAACAAGTTTACATAAGCGCACATATGAATTTACATTGTTTACACATTTTATTAAAAGCTTCAAAAGGCGACCAAAGATGGACCTTGTCGTAGATCATGCGACAGCTCTTTTGCAGGTAACTGCACTGCAATATACCCGTCGACATGACGGCAGAGATTATCCTTTGCAAAGGATCAAGAATTGACGACGATGTGACTTTGATGTTGGTGTTGGCAATGGCTTAAGCAAGTGCAGCATTTACAATTTTTGCACACAAAGTCATGTTGGGTTTGGCATTTATTAAAAAAAAACAAACACGTAAACATATATATTACCAACAACACCTACAACAACAACAAAAGCTATTGTTGCTGTTGCTGTTGCCACTGCTACCGCTGAGCAAGCAAATGTCAAAAAGATAAAATTTATCAATACGAATATTTTCGCATGGCACGACCTTTTCGTGCCTGTCTCATTCATTGTGCCAGGATGTCATGCACTTCTCTGCTCAGCTCTGCTTGACTGTGCTCTGCTCTGCTCTGCTGCGCTGCGTTGTGCACTTTGTTGCCTGTGCATGACATGTTACACTTCTTTGTATACACAACCATAACAAGAGCAACAGCAACAGCAAAAGCAAAAGGAACACCAACACCAACAAAATCAATTTTATCATGAATTTTCTTCTTGCGTAATTTGTCTGTTAATTGGATTTTCGCCAGCTTTTCAGTGACAGACATTTAAAAATCCTTTGTTCGATAGCAAGTCATGCTGGCCGTGACAACAATTGTAATCATTTTTGTACAACGTAATAATTATTTGCTGCCATTGAAAATCAATTTCCTATCGATTTCCTTATAACAGAATTTTCTGAGCAATCAACGACATTCGACGACGACGTCAACGACAACGACAACGGTGAAGATGAAGTTGAAGACGTCGATGCTTACACCGTCGTTGACGACGACGAGTACTCTGCCGGCGATAACTTCCGAAAGTCATGGAAATTTTGTTGCAAATTTATGATTTCATTTGTGAATAGCGTGTCAGAATTTTATTTGGTGGAGTGTGTGTGTGTATGTGTGTTTGTGTGTGTGTATTTGTGTGCTGCTGTAGAAGGTGCCAGCTCAATTTGATCAAGTATTTATATTAAATATTTGCCTTTTAGCTTTTTTGACTGTGCAACTTTGACAGCGAATATTTTGTGTAAATTATAATCAAACGCTTGGCGCGAAGTGAGTACACAAACACTAAGGAGAACTTACAACATGTACTCGTAGAGAACGCTCACACCCACACTCTCACACACTCACACACTTAAAGAAATTAGTTATTTACTTTGTGAGAAGTTTGTTGAAAATCGAAAGTCGTCAAGCACACACGCAAAGTTCTTGATAATGTTTGCAAAGTCTTTGTTGCTTATTGAATTTTGAGCGCTTACTAAAGATTGATTTTTACGGTACAACGTGTAGTATGCGTATTAGGTTGAACAAATCATTTTTGCTGCAAATCTAAAGGCTTAAATATATGCCTCAACCTATTGGCATATTAATACACAATTGAAATGCTAACACGCGCGCCATTTTCTACTTTTATTTTGTTTTTTTTTTTTTTTTGTTGAGGCGCATGTCGGAAATATGTTAAACATTACAACATGCGCGGCGTGTCAATTGTCATGCTATTTCCCATTTGATTTGTGCGTCATGACGTAAATGACTAAGTAAGACTTTGACGTGCAACAAAATAATAAAAATAAATAAACAAACAAGTGTATGTATATGTATCTATATATATTTACATACATACACATATAGCAAACAGTAAAACATCAAGCAATCAGCCCAATGGTGTATGAGTTTGTATGCCACGACACATCAAGCAATAATTCAGCTAACCGACACAGTCACTCCAACTGAAATGTCTGATGGCTGACATGATGCTGTTGACGAGCATTCAAACTCAGGTCTCAGCTCTCAGGTCTCACCAGCCGTAGCAGCACGAGCATGTGCCCTCAGTTTCTGCGGCAGGTGCAGTCATGCGTGTGTAGACAATTTTGAAGCCTTGACTTGACTTAAATGCCGGCGCTGACATTGTTGTTGTTGTTGTTGTTGTTGTTGTTGTTGTTGTTGTTGCTACTGCTGCTTCTGCTTCTGCTGCTGCCGCTACCAAATAACACATATTTGATGTGACAGTTTCTCGCTGGCTGCCGCAAACTCAATGCTTGCTTCTGTATTTAGTTAAGAGTCTTGTTGTTGTTGCTGCTTCTGCTGCTCCTGCTGCTGTTGTTGACAAAGACGACGAATGTTTGTTATCTTCCCATTTTTTGAGTCTTCGCTTTTTTGTTTTTTTTTCTTCATCATTTTAAAAAGTATAATTCTTTTATATTTGCACGCAATTCGCACACTCACTTCATGCCACGTTTAATTACGTGTACAAACAGCATGACAGGCTTTGCAAGTAACGAGCCAAGTCAACTTCATTGCAGACGCTAGCAAGCTCACAAGAGCCGAGCAAGTTCTGGAGCATTCATTCAACACATTCTTACCAAAGGCAAAGGCAAAAGCAAAAAACTGAAGACATCAACATCGCATAAAATTTATGCTCAACGCCAAACATTTCCTTAACGTAAAATTTAATTTCATGCATCAAGTTATATGTCTGTGTGTGTGTGTGTGTGTGTGTGTGTTAGTGTGCCCTACTCATAGATACTACGCACAAACATAAACAAATACGACGCGTATTTTATTAATAAATTAAGCAAAGGCTTTCTTACCACGCGCACGAGGAAGTGGAAATAAGTAAAGTATCTGTTTGCTTTGCCTGTGGTAGAAGAGGCTGACGCAGCAAGTCGGAAGTAATTTGAATTTTATTTATTTTGTATTATGGCGTGGAAATTTTGCGTTAATTCTTGTTTTTGTTTCCTTTTTTTTTTTTTTGCTTTTTGTATGAATTGCGGAAATATATTTCATAATTTGAAGCACGCGACAATTAAGAAATAATCGTAATTTTATTTTCTTGAAGTTTTCGCTTCTTCTAAATTAAAAAATGTTTACTTAAATCAAATACCGGAAAACAGAATTACAGCGTTCTCTTTGAACAAATTAGCATTTTCTCATGGTATATGCAACAAAAATGAGAAAGAGTTTTCGAAACTTGCCCAACTCTTAACTAAGGAGTAACAATCATATTTAAGTTTAGTTCTATAATTATTTTCTAACTAAAATGTTCTGTATTGTGTATTTATTTATAGATTTTTTTTTTATTTATTATTTATTTTTTAATCTATCAAATCCGTTGTTTTTTGTATAAAGTCTTCACGCTGAAACGCGTTCAAACCAAAGTCTTATGTGACAACTTTATAGAAGCCCTTTGCAAGATTGATTGAGTTGCTTTTAAGTTATTATTGATAACACAGCCGACCAAATGTCACAGAGGTGCTTAAAAACAACTTTCAATCCATACCTCAATACAATCAAACCCAAACAAATTTTGTTAATATAATAAATCACTTTGCGAAAATGTTTTTCCGTTCGGCCAATTAATCAAAAGTGTAATCTCTTAAGAAAAGCAATAAACAAAATTATGTTTGTGCTATAAACTAAATGAAAACAACAGCCGGAACATATAAAAAGTATATATGTAAGTCAAAAATGTTCAACGCCAAAATTGATAACTTCGAAACGAGCCAAGAATACGGCACGAAAAGCCGTTTCGTCTAACAAACTCATACGGCAAATGTGGCACATGAGACAATTGTCGTCCTTATCAAACACAATCAATTAAGAACACTTTAATTTTCGACTATTTTATTTATAATAATGTCATCGAGGGGCAAACATAAAGTCGGGGCCGATGTCTTTGGTCATTTGTTCTTCCTTTTTAGATTCATGCCATTTTGAAAATAAATAACTAAATTCGCCATAAATCCTAATTTATTAGCAAGTTTGAGTGCTTGAAATACAATACAAACAAGATGAATCCAAACGCACACATAAGCAATTTAAATGTTTATTTTTTGTAGTTTTCTTGTTAAAATGCAGCAAAGTTGTAAATTAAATTTGCATATTTTTGCGAAAGCTAACAAGCTAAAGAAAAACAAAAAAACTCAATTAAATTCGGTCAAATTATACAGTCGAGTGAAGAAAAAACGATATCAAGTATACGCACTGTTGAAGTTTTGCCGTTTCGTTTTCAAATCACTGCCTAAGCAGCGCAACCACATTGTTAGTTGTTTAGTTTTTGTTAGTTTTCTACTCGTCTGTCTGTCTGTCTGACTGTCCATCCGTCCATGTGTCTGTCTGACGGCTGTTTCATCGGACCGTCAGTCCTTCTGTCTGTCTGGTGGTGCTGTTGTTGTTAGCTTTGTTTCTAGTTTCTCATTTCTAAGTTTTCCATATAAATTAATATACAACTCAACGAGCAGGAAATTTTAAAATAGTGCACGTTTTTTTTACCCCTTTTTATGTTATATTTTCTTATTTTTTGTTTTTGTTTTCTTTTCATTTAGCAGTGCATAAATTGAGCGCAATGTGCATTCAGTTTGAAAAAGTCCATGGAGAGAAGAAAAGCAAAGGCAAAAAAAAGTAAAGAAAAAAAGAACAGAAAAAAGAAAAAACAGACCAAGTCAAGCAACAAAAATTGAGTCAGAAATAAACAACAACAACGAAATGTAAAAATAAAAAATAATAATACCGAAAATATGCTCAGCACAGCAAAAGTTTTAACAGCACAAGCCAAGAGTGACTGAGTGAAAGCAGGAGCACCAATTGCCACTAACTAGCACTGAAAAGTGTTGCAAGTTGGACCAGTTGAGGCTTGGTAATGTGGCAGACCAGTTTGGGTCAGGTGATGGAGACAAGGTAGTGAATATGGGCTAAAAAGCAACGGTGACGGATGTGTAGAAAATACTTGTAAAATGATGAATGATGACTTAGTGGCAAGTTCAATCGAACCAGTTATGTACAATCGATACAGATTAGCTCTGCTCAACAAGAAAAGTCGGATGAGTCGAGTAGAAGGTTTTACGATTAAAAAAACTCTTTTGGAGCATAAAAGTTAAGAAGGGTTTTCTGGATTGAAGGGCACGACAATTTGTGCTAATTGTTTTCCGTTGGTCTGAAAAGATGCTTGGCTCTAAAAATGTAACTGCATACATATGACTTAACTAACCCGAAAAGAGTGACCGCAAAATAAAACGCTGTGTCATCATCAGCAATTTCACAACAATAACAACTCGTATCACGAACGTGAAGTCATGCTAGCAATAAAATAGAATAGAATGGCTAGAAGGCTCCTACTGTTCTGCCGAATGCGTGCAATCATGCCAAGCACAACTTGTCAAATTGTTTCCTGCGCTGGACAATCAAAGTCTGTCCAAACAATGCACATTTTAGTGCACCACCCAAGAGCACAATTTCCAAATGTACAAACTTGAAAGTGAAATTTTCGCTTTTCCACATGTTTTTCGGCACTGCAAGAAGGCCAAGAATAAAGAAAAACTTTAAGGAAATGCAATGCCCAAAACAAACCAAACAAAAGCCGGAAAGTTTCAACAGCATTGCAGCATTTTCTTGTGAATTTTATAAATTTTTTTGTATTTTTCAAGCACATTTTTTTTTTTTGTGAACTGATTAAAACGGTTTTCATGCTCAGTGAATAGCATTTTTGACGATTAGCTTTTCCACATTCAGCTAAGAACAAAACTTGAGGTTCTTCTCGCTTAGTTATTTGTGCAAAAATGCTGTTAAGGAAAACTTGTTAGGGCCACAGACGTAGAAGCAGACGCAGCAAATGCAAACGACGAGAAACGACGACGCTTGCAAAGTGCCGCGGAAATTAAAATTGAAAGCTGAAAATTAAATCGCGGGGTCGACGGCGTCAACGAGCAAGACACTTATCGAAAGAAAGAGCAAAGTGGAGAAAGAGCGGTTTATATATAAGAAAGAAAAAAGATAGAAATCGCAGCTTAATCAGCAAGCCAGCGGGAGCAAAAGTTTCGATGCCTTCGATTCGATTCATTGAATGTGCGCGCTTGAGGGAAATGCTTAAAAATTAAGTATGCAAGCAAGCGACATGAAATCAATTAAGTTTGCAGACTTTAAGCAGACATGAAAAGTCAACAGAAACATTTATGCTTATAATTTTTACATTGAAATTCAACTTATTAATAACAATTATTGATTATAAACTCGTATTGAGACAATAAAAGACACAAAAACAAAGAAGCTGTGCCCAAATGTACTTGAGAAATAGACAGCTGCTCATTGTGTTTATTTGTCTTGAGTATGTATGTGTGTATGTGTATCTGAGTACATGTGCTTCTGATATTAATGCGTACATTCAAGGCTCAAGTTGGGCCATTAGCAAAATTTAGCACTCCCTTTCAACTGCTGCACCGTCAAGTGACTTTATATAGACTGACTCACTGACTGACTGACTGACTGACTGATTGATGTGTTGAGCATGATGTGTTGGGCGTTGAGTTTATTTAACCCAAAAGGACATTAAATGCCATTAGCTAAACACAAAATGGTTTGATTGTTAAGCCAAAGCAAGTAGTAAAAAGCAAAGAATTTGTGTCAAAAAGCAGCTTGAAATACTTGAAATATCAAGCTCAGCGCTCAGCTGTCAGCTGCCAACGCAAAATGAGCGTGTTAAGTAAAGTTGACAATTATATTACCGAAAACTTTTGAAGCTAAGCAAACAAACAGAAGCATAAAAACGCCCAAGCGATTCAAAAGGTCAACAACATAATCATGACATACTTCGAGGCGCACTTATTGAATTATTCAGCGTTCAAACAAAATGACGCTGACTATGCTTAACTATTTTCGAACAAAACCTGTGGTTAAACACTTGCCACATGCGGCAATTAACGCCTTTTTCGAACGCAAAATAAATATTGTAAATACAAAAAAAACAAAAACTGCTCAGTTAAGCTGACCAACTAACGATGAAATGTTGTTAATAGACTCATAAAACTTACAACAACAATAAAAACAACTAAATACGAAAATAAAATATCCGTCGGTTGCGGCATGAAACTATTTCCGGATACAGTTGAAGTTTTGTTTGCTCAACGGCCAAGCGGCATTTACATACATGCATATATGTATGTATGTATATATACTTACATATGTATATGTATGTGTGTCGCAAATGACGCAAATATTGACAGAAGAGCACATGAACGAGTCGATGCCATAATAAATCGACATTTGGTTAAGTTTAACGCACACGCCGCAATAAAAACAAAAACAAAAACAGAAAAAAATACAAATAAAATAAAGAGACACGAATAGGCACGTTAGCCAAGTGAATTTCCGAGCCTCTGAGTCTGGCTACCTGAAGGCAGAGCCACTGAAGCGCCAGCACGCTTTCCTTTCGCAGGCTACGAAATTGTGCCAGTAACAAATTAATACATTTTACAAACACACACACACACACACATTCTTATACAATTTAACGTTCGCATGCATACACGTGTATCATCAACGATGTCGTCCTTGCCGGCATCCACATCAACATCGTCATCACCATCACCATCATCATTATATATGCTCGTATCTGCGTTTATGCTATATTTATTGATGTGCTTTTACACGCCACAAAATGTCAGTGGCATGGGTCGGTCTATCTATCTAGCTATCTATCTATCTGCCTTTAATCCTATCTCGACCTATCTCACTCTATCTGACATTGGCATTATCTAACTGTCTCGCTTGCAATGTAGGTTTGCTGCTTGCCTGTCTGTCTGTCTGGCTATCTGTCTATTTGTTTGTTTATATGTTTGTCAGCCTGTTTATTGGTTTATCTGCACTCTGCCCGCACTGTTGACAAATTAGAGGTTTTCGAGGTGTGCCATGTTATAAGTTCAATTTGTGCTTATGTTTGTCTGAACTATAAAACATATTACTCAAGAGGTTTTTAAACTTCAACGCTACACAATGGACACAACACAGGCAACCGCATTACACTGTGCATAAAACATAAATACAACGCTAAGACTTACTAAAAATAAAATGCTCTAAGATCTCTGAAATTTTCCTCACGGCAATTAAACTTGTTGTGAAATTTTTGTTGTGTCCTTTTTTCGCAAATTATCGGTCATTTTATATGGTTTACACTTTAGTAGGCAACCTTTTTTTGCGGTGCATGCTGGTCAACATAAGATTATCCATAAAATAAATAGACAAATTGATTTTAATGGAATTGGATACCCGACTGGGACAACAGAACACAACAAATTTCAAATTTCCTTCTGTCAGTCACAAGAAGTCTTATCACAATATTAAGCCCTTGAAAATACTTACACACACACACACGCACGCACATACACATTCGAATAAAATGGACTTTAATGGCGAAATTAAGAGCATTTTTAATGGTTTATATGTGTGTATTTAATGGCAGCAGTGTTGATAACAAGTCGAAAATTCGAAAGAAAAACAAAAGCGCAGAGCGCGAAAGGAACACAAACGAGCAAGAAAAAAGAATATGTTGTTTTATTTTCGCTATTGCCATTGATATTGCTGTTGTCTGTTGTCCGTTGGGTTGTCAGCCACAACGAGACGAGCAAAGCACGTGCTGCTGTTCTACAACTTCTAATGACACTTTGAACATACGACAAGAACGACAGAATTTCATAGAACATCAAAGCATGAAACTAAAAACGAAAACCAAGCAAAACAAAAAGGCACTGCAAACTATCTCTTTCTATTGCAAATACAACAGCAACGTGAAATGCACTATCAACTGTGTGTGAGTATGAGTAAGAGTAAGAGTATGAGCACGTGTATCTACACTGTATGTTGCAGTTACTTGTGGCAGCGAAAATGATGTTGTTCGCTGTCGTTATTGAGTGTGTCTCGTGCAATGTTTTACAAGTGGCAGTTGGCAAAACTAATACGAATTATACTTAATTGTACTTGAAAAACAAGCAATGCATGTGAATTGCACACGCTTAGATACACAGTTACAAAGACACAGAACACACAAGATGATGTCAACTCAAATCAACTCAACTCAACTCAACTTGTTCACGCGTCATGCTCACTGAAGTCAAACGTTTTTCAAGCACTTTTGTAAAGTAAAAATAACTTTATACATACAGATACACACACGCATACATACACACATATATACACTAATGGGCACTTGCATAAATGCACAAATGATTTATTGAGTTATTTCATTTGCTTACCTTAGTCAAACAATTTGTCGTTTTTAGCCAAATACATTTAAGCTGCAAAGAAACGGAAAGATATGTTATTAAAATCGAATTTAAGATATCAACAAGAACATTTATCTAATTCTGTGCACATCTTTTAACTTTATAGAAAGCACTCATTTGTGCACAATTTGGCTGCTGCTTTAAGTAAGTTTATTTTCGTGCACACCAACACGAACACACACACACAAACACAAATACACATAGACGATACATTTAGACGAGAAACAAATTAAAATTAAATTATTGCTTTAAATTGGACACAAGACGCATGCCGCACGCCGCACGCCGCATGCCCTAATGCGCGCCCTTGCCTTGAACATTTGGCTTGCTCAATTTAGTAAATATTACCTTTGGCTTATTAAATTAAACAGGAAGTAAGCAAACAAAACACATGCAGACATGATATTAAGACAAGCTGACAAACAGTCATTTAAGCAGATACACCGACAAACAGACAGACAGACAGACAGACGGTGGGAGTAGCAGACTGGCACTGTTGCTTAGTCAGTCGAATGTCGAAAGTGTAGCAAAACTCACTAAATGTTGCAACTACTCCCTGGTGTTGCATTATACGTCTATGCGGCTACATTGTGTGTCACACAGAAAGCGAGAGCAAGACGAGCATGCCAAGTGTGCGCAAAAGAAACTGTCTTATGCATGGCCCGTGGAGGCAATTGTTTCACGCCTGCCGTTACTTGCCTCAATGTAAGACAGGATACGTTTATGGTCTAACGTTGAAAGCAGCATCAAAACAGCAGGTGATAAGTTGGCCGTGTAAGCGCCAAGTAATATAAATTATACTTCATTGTTTCACCTTTAATATCTTTTACGTATACGTTTGCCAGCCCGTCTGACGTTCTTCTACACGTAAAACAATTTTCTCTTTTTTCACACTTCAATTGAAAATCAATTGCATTTTTTTTACTGATTTCGCTTAGAAATCAAGTTGAGTTGAAGATTTTCAGTCTTTGATAAGATTTTTGTTTAACCATAAGTAATACTTTGTATCTTTTGCCAAGTGTAACCAACGTTTCCCACACCAATAATGCGTCACTTGGCAATATTCTTGTTTCGCTTCATGCTCGTTAGCTTATTATGCTCTATACGCTGACTCGCTTGCATTACGCTTTGGCAGAATTTTGCTTTGTGTGCTGTAAAAGGTTTTCTGCTGCTGCCAGTCAAGTTACAATGCCCGTGCTTATCTTCGTCTTCATCTTCAATTTTACCTTCATCTTTAGCTTTGCTTGTGGTTTTAATTTAATTTACTTTATGCAGGAAATCGCGTATACGCGCCATTGTACGGCAGCGCAAGTAAGCAGCTAAGCGGCAGGCTTTCACTTTACTTTTGTAGCCAACTTGTAAATCAATCTCTTAAGTGACTTTTGATGCATTATACAATAGACCACGGCAACAGCAACCGCAACAGCAACCGCAACGGCAACAAAGATTTTTATCTTTGTTTGGTTTTCATTTCGCACAATAAGTAGCGATAAGCTCAAAAAGCATTTCCAATAACAACAACAGCTCAAATAAAGCGTAACCAGTTCTTGTTTCCCTGCCATTATGCGTGCTTTTTCACATTCGATTGCTCACACCAACTGTGATCAACTCAATTCAATTGAATTCAGTACAATTCAATGCATTGATTAAAATGAAATAAAATTTTAAAGTGAACGCAGAACAACAACCAGCAGCCAAAATGCCAATGAAAGCTTAACAAAAATTCATGTGTGGGTTACACTTAGAATACTTTCGACTTACTTGCGTGCGTACAACAAATGTGTGGGACCAACGCTGCCACAATATAATGCAAATTAGGCGTAACTAATTCGTCTTTTTTATACTCTTGCAAAAAGAGTATATTAACTTTGTCGTGAAGTTTGCAACGCAGAGAGGAGACATCTCCGACTATATAAAGTAGATATATTCTTGATTAGGTTGACGAGACGAGTTCAAATCACGATATCCGTCTGTCTGTCTGTCTGTTTCAATGCGATTTCCACCCAGAGTTTTGAAGTTAGCACAAAAATTTAAACGCAGAAAACTTTCTTCTTTTTGCAGGTATTTGGTATGTAAAAATCAGTTTGATCGTATGACTATAGCAAAATACTCCCATAGGTAGGATCGTTCAAAAATTATGTTTTTGCTTGAAAACCCGCGTGTTTTTGGAGTTACCGACTCAATATTTTGCACAAAAATTTCTTTGACGTAAACAAAGTTACCGTGCAAAAGTGGTCAAGATCGGGCTACTATAGCATATAGCTCCTATAGAAACGATCGGTTAAAAATATTATTTTTGTTAGAAAAACTTTTTTGTTCTTGAAGATAAGCAAACCAAACTTTGCTATTAAGTGTTTTTATTAATGCCTGACTATAATCCAAAATTTTATAAAAAGCGGACATGAGAGTGTGGTACCGCCCATACAACTAAAAACTTGAAAATGGGACTTCTCCATAAACAGACGAGATACAACATTGCAAAATATAATGAAGTATGACTTCATTGACTTCTTTAAGACTAATGAGAAAATGGGCGTGGCTACGTATATGATTTTTATTGGAAAATTGAAAAAAAATGAAAATGTTTGCAAGAGTATATAAGTTTCGGCATAGCTGAAAATAGCTCCCTTACTGGTTTTGTCTTGCACAGAGATATTACATACATACATCTTTTGCATTGCGCATTTTGTGTTGATGATGATGGTGGTTAAAGCGGTTTTTATTAAGCTGAAATGGCGCATGATGTTTAAGCGCCTCGCTCGCTGATAAGCTCTATGCGTGAGTGTAACTGATTGTGTAAGCGCACAGTTGAGTATGTGTCAAGCATGTCATTCAAGGCTCATTGACTGTAAATTGTGCGCGCCTGATGACTTTTGTATGATTGATATGTCAATTTCGTGCGTATGTGAACGCAACATGTGTGACGAAAAAGAAAGGTAGATGAACAAAGAAAATACCGTGAAATAAATCTGATGACAAAGCTTTTCAGCAATCGTACTTATATATCAAATATTCTTAAAGCACTTTCCAATGAAACGTGATTTTCCAAATGGCATGGAGATTGCTACAGTAATTGTTAGCACATGCTTTAAGCAAAAACGAACACAAGAATTGTTAATTTTTAGCATAATGTGCTGCTAAGCACAATTGTTATTTTCGTACACTCTTCGCTCATTTCCCCCTTCTAATGACACTGATTATCTTTTCTACAAAGTATTGCTGCCCCCCCAAGTGTGTCAAGCTCATTATGAAAACGACCGATTCTTAACACACTCGCACACTGGCACACACACACACAGACAATTCTTCCGGCTGCCGTTAGTGCTTTGCGCTGCCTTGCCTTTGCTTTTGCTTTTGCCTCTGACAATCGACGTCATTAAACTTGCGTATGCATGTTTATACATTTATATGATTTTTCGTTCCTTGTGATTATTCGTTTTTGTTTTTTTTCCGGTGTGTAAATAAATACCACTATGATTTATTTTGGATTTGGCCGCACATTGTCAATATTTGTTGAATTCATCAAAATTGCTGACACAAGCCGACGCGCATGTGACAAAAATACCATGAATAGCGGCAGCAACACTTGAAATGTTCGACGAAAGTCGAAAATCTTTCTGTTAAAATCATCAAATCAGATTTTTTTTTGTGCCTAAAGAAATATTGGAAAATCGTAGCAGATATTTATGGTTTTGCAGACTAAATGAAATACAAACGAAATTCACGAGTAGTGGACGCACGTTTATAGGTAGGTTGTTCTAAATATATATATTTACACACAAATACATATAGATACATATAGATACACGTACATATATAATATACGTAGATAGTACTTTATCCAACAGACAGATGTGCAAGACAAAACGTCCATTTGGACCGTCAGTTGTATAGACAAACAGACAAGCTACACAAACGCAAACAATGCGTGGCAACTTTAAGAAACGAGCACGCAATGAGACGTAACAAGAATCAATATGTGAAAAAATTATTTAGCCGAACAAAACAATAAAACAAAAACAAAACACGTGTACAATGTGAATGTACCCTTTTGTATATTTTTTCTCTTGGCGGCATACTAGGCCAACCATAGACAAAGTGTACTGAATTCAATACGCATCACAAACACACACACATAATGTTTCCAACGATACTAAAGCGTCGACACACATTGGGGTATTTGAATCCATGAGCTGCCAAAACTTAAAAATAATAATCATAATCGAATATATTCGCCCTAAATATAAAAAAATTGTGCATCCGACATTATTTCTCAGTTTTATTAAAAATTGCATCAGTTTAATAATCTGTGAGGGGCACCAATGTAAAGAAAAGGGTATTTTGTGCTAGTTTTAAAGGGCTATATTTACTGAACCTACATAGGAAGTTTCAGCTTCGTGCCTCTTATAGCTTAGGAGGTATAGCAACTATAAGAAAACCGCTTTTTGAGTGGAAAGGGGGGCAGAGGAAAAAGTTGTGGTTGTAGGGCACCGTTGAATGTATTCACCATCGGATTTTCATGTTTTTATCTCCTCTGGTGTTCGAGATGGATTTTTATGGATTTATTTTTAGGGATTAGTGTAAAAGGTATATTGTCGAGACTTGTCGGACTACTGAGGCTAGTGGGCAATATGCATTAAACTTCTAAGCACCCAACACGGCAATAACATTTTTTATGTTCTCACAGCCATTTTTTATTGGTTTTCTTGATTTGAAATGGATTGTATGAAATTTTTTTCTAAGGTTTTACTAATTGTTGCTCAAAAAATTAATTATTTAATAAATGACGATAAACCCCAACATGGCTTTTAACAGATAGCCTAAATATTCTGTATAAGAAAAAAATATTCAAAATATTCAAATCTAAAATATTTTTTAATTTTGGCCAACTTTTTGATTCAAATACCCCTATGTGCGATGGCTGCAACAATTAGTGGCAAACAGAAAGATAGAAAAGTTCAAATTTTATTTTGAGTCAATAAAATTTCATTTTAGAATTCAAAATAAATAAATAAATGAGAAATTTGCATCAAAAGTTAAATAAACAATAAACACTTTTAGCTATTGGAATTTTGTGCATTTGAAAAATTCAAAATGTAATAATAAAAACAAAAATGTAATATTGAAAATGTTTTGAAATCATGTAAAAGAGATGTGCATTAGTGGCGGTCGCAAGAGACACATTAATTTTATTTATGCGTATACGTGATTGGGTATACAGACAGACAGACAGATAGGTGCTGTCAAAAGAATGCTAATATTTGTGCGATTGCGTACATGTGTATGTGTGTGTGTGCTCGTGTGATTATATGTGCCACAGCTGTTTTATGACTATGCTTAAACTGAACTTATCTGCGGTTATGTAGATGAATGAGTGCACATTTCTCACGCTTCAAGTGTACGACAAGCGCACGCTTATTCGTCCAACCGAACGTACGACTGCCTGTCCGACCATCGATCTATAAATCGAATATGATTTATATACTGCAGTGCAGTAAAGCGTACCGAACAATATGACAAGTAGTTGGTAGCTACACTGAGCGAAAAGGAAAAGTGACGCAAATTCCGTATTTTACACGCATTATAAATTGAAAAATATATTTGCAGTTCGAAATCATGTTATATTACAGAGATTTTTCTCATGCGTATACAAAATAAATAAAGTATCTTGTATTTAAGTACAAATCCTTACTAATGGAAAAATCTCGATATTTATTATTATTTTTTTTTTTCCAATCTTATTATCTTCTTAACACATCTGTCGAACAAAATCTTCACATAGGAAAATGAACTAAAATATTACTTTTTTCTTTAAATACATTAAACTTTATTAAAAAATTTCATTGTGCATTATTTGTAAGTATCTCATCCGCGCTACTTGACACTGTGGCACAAACAGCAAGAAAGAAAAAATTAAATAAAAAAAGGAAGGAAAAAAAATGATTAAAGCGAAAACCCAACAATGGTCACAAAAAATATAACGCAATTTCTTTACGCTTCTTGTTCTTTTTGTTTTTTTTTTTTTTGGGACAAGTAAATTTTACATGCGAAGTAGCAACATCACGTTCGATTGACGCGCAGCATGCTATCATTTTGGGAATTGTAGTTCGTGTGGTTTGCTGCTGTCGCTACACAAGTCGTTGTCGTTGTTGTTGTTGTTAGTGGCGGGGCTGGTGTTGGTGGATGTGGTGGTGTTGGTGGCATTGTTGTCACTGCATGACAAATTTGCACAATGTCGAAATGAAACGCAAGAACTCCTTCGAAAGCAAATCAAGCGAAGGAGTATCAAAGAAATTTGTTTAAGAAAAACTTGCGGCACGGACAACATCAAATTGATGAGACATCATCAACTATCGACATCACTCGAAGTGCGATGAATTTAAAGTGACTGTGGCTTGAACTCTAATGCCACACACACACACAGAAATTCATTCACTCACTCATTCACTCACGCACGCACGCACGTACACACACAGTTGAACAAGTTGCGTTTCTTGACGTAGTGGGATTTGATTTAATGCATTTATTCATGAAATTTTCGAGTGGCACTGATTACGTACAACTTATTTCGAATCAAAAACGAATTGTACAAGATTCAAGTACAGTTATAAGCAAAATAAAAAGAAAATGCGTATTGAGATAATAAAATGAAAATATATACGTATATATTTTTTAGATTTTTACGATATTTCGAAAGTATTTATGGGCAAACAAAATATTTGTCAATAGTCATTGAGTTGCAGATGCTTTCACTTTATGAAAATTGCCTCCGTCCTCAATCAAAATCAGATCTTTAAGTAGCCCAAACACTTCAAAACTGCTGACGCTGACGTTGACTTTGACCAATCGAATCACGTCGAATCATATAAAAATGTAAGAAAAACTACGACAGAAGGCCGGATTAACTCATCGTAACAATTTGCTGTGCCATTCGCAATTTATTTATTTTTCTGTCATAAAGAATTTTCGGTCCTTCAGCCTGTTTACGAATGACAAACGATAACAATTCAAAGTCATTCGCTTACTCATTCGGCCAAGTCGCTTAGTCAGGCCAGTGCGCAGTTGCCATCAAGGATTTCAGCAATTCGTAGACCAAAGAAAAAAAAAATTAAATGAAAAAAAACATTTAATACACGTGAAACAAATGGCAAGTCAAACTCTTAAACTTTATAGGTCTTTTATTGCTACGCTTTAGGTTCATATTGTTTTCATTTTTTTCCCTTCTGGATGACTTTTTTTTTTTGTTTTCCCAATCACTGATTTCCAATTGCATTTTTATGTTTGGTGAGACGAACTGGAGCCAGGCAGGCGAATACACACACAAACACACACAACGCAATCATTTTGAAAAAAGAAAATCATTCTAGGAAGTGACTTTTCAAAGGTTCGCACCGCTTTCATTTTGCTATCTCTCAATAACTTGGCGCCAAATGTTTCTTTCTTTTTATTTTTCATTGCTGCTCTTTAAAACCAACGGAATGACCAAGTTTCTATGTCGGACATCCGCAAAGCAAACCAACATATACCATATGTATGTAGATACTTATATGCTGGCACACGCGTGTAAAAACGTATGTAGATATAAGACTACACTGCTCAAAATGAATGACATATGTGTGTCAGAGTGCTGCGTGAAAATAGCAAAGGATTTGTCAGGCCAAGAGACAAATTATTTAAAGATCACAAGAAGCGTGAGTTTTCAACCTTAATAAGACTCGTTTGCAAAAGTACTCACTGAAGTAACTTTAAGTAAAAGTTTTCTTAAAGAAAACACAACATTGCTAAACACAAAAAACAACTTGCACGACTTGTCTTACAAACTTTCCGCACAGTGTACCGGCACACACAAACAACGACAATTTGCACAAGTTTTGTCCATTTTTATTGCTACTTGCGTAGAGTTTATGTGCGACTTCAAAGTGCTCTGCACGCAAAACATTTCATATCAAAACTTTACTTGCAGAATCTGCACATAGAGAAGAGTTCGCAAAAAAAAAAACAGTACTAAACAACAAAAAAAGTCATCTCAGCATGAACCAAAGTTTATTTATTTCGATTTTACTTTTTGACGACACATCAGCTTTAGCGTATTAGTTTTGGTATTTCTTTTCAATCACTCTGAAAAAAATAACTTCAACACACACCACACGTACAACAGTTAAGTCATTCAGTCAGTCAGTCCCTCAGACTCACTGAAGTCAAAGAGAAAATTCTTCTGCTTCAGTCAGTAATGACAATTACGAAACTTTTGCCATAAAGGACTCTGGTGTATACCATGAATGTCTGTATTATTGGCTTATTGAAAATATTCGTACATATGCGTATGATTTTATATAATCGTTTAATTAGCAGCGTGGAGGAACAGCAGCAAGTACAAAGAAATTACGAGTACTTAGAAATTGTAGAATTCTTCCGCAACGTTTACTTTCATTTGCACATTGAAGTTATTTTAATTAAGTACGAGTTGTTCAATGTTCAAATGAACTTTCTAAATGGCAAAAGTTATTTATAAAATCAAATGAAAAATAAAAGTGGTAGCTTTATGCCATTGGTAAGTATGTATGTATGTGCATATATAATAGTTTTTTCATCTCATTTATACTTTTTGAACACACACAAAAACTAATTAAATATATTGCTGTAGGATTTGTGTACATTTAACTATGATTGAAAATTGTAGCTTTGGTCTGCAAGAGCGAGAACAACTGCAATTTTATTGAGTTTGTAAAAGTTAAATTAGCAACAGATTGAACTTTGAGCTTGCTCGACCAAATAAATGAATGAATGAATGAATTATTGGGTTGTATTGGTTGGTGGCTGGTTGAGTTCATGTGTGTGTTGAAAAAGTTTAGAAAATAATATTGAAATTACTTTGCAAGCTCTAACTGTGCCTGAAGTGCAATAAACTAGATAAAGTTGTTGTTTACTTTTTTTTGCGAAAGATTTGCATTTTCTTTCTTATGTACGCTTATTACAATAATATTTAATTATTATGCACTGGCGAGCGTGTGCGGCTGTAAATTTAATTTTACCGCCTAAATAAACAAAAACTCAACCAAACGACATTTCTAGGTTTTAGTTTGTTTGGACTTTGACTTATGTCTGAGTAAAGTAAAAAAGGAAAAACGTACGAAAAGAGAAAAATTAAGCCGGCCAAGAGGCAAACAAGTCATTAAATTTGCAAACAAACCGAAGCGCATCAGCACTGAGTATAAGCGTAGTGAAGACAATAATGATGGCAATAATGCTGGATGGCACGCATTAGGCACACAGCGCAGAGCACACATGTGACACAAGAGAAAATTAAGCTGACAAAAATGAAATGAATTGTCATATTTAGCATGGCATTAAGATGTGAAAAAAAATTTAAGAAGATAAAAACGAAGTGTGCGAAACTTATTGTGGTCATAATGACAAAGAAGCTGCAAAAAAAAAAGGAAAAGCGATTATAATGAAAGGCATGAAAATATGAAAAAACATTTTTGCAATTTACATATTATGCAAATTATTTCACTTTGTTGGCAAACAGTCATCAACCGACATAATAACTCTGTATATAGTTATAAAAATATATATGTGCATAAGTATTTGTACACACGCCGACACGCATATAAGTGAGTAAAACTTTAACGAAAAGAATGAAAATTCTTACCACTGCAGCATTTTCCACTATCTGCTGCCTTGCTTGCTTGCTTTATATGAATTTATGCATGAAGTGTGCCAAGTTCAAAACCAGAAACTGTCACTGACAAAGTTCAACAGCGCCGCACACAAGGATCTAAGCAAGAGTAAAGCATGCTTAACTGCATTAAAACGCTAATAAGAATTCCACAACAACAACAACAACGACAACGACAGCAAAAAAGAAAGTAAAGCAAAGTGGTTTGACGTAACGTAGCGTGACACACAACACAGTGAACAAAATACTGGGGAGGGGGAGGGCGAAATAAAAAAGCAACAATACACTCAAGCCAAAAGGCAAAAGCAAAAATGCATAAATTATGACACAAGTGCATGGCTTAGAAGCATTAGAAGCTAAAGACATGAAATTATGCATGAATTGCGTTAACGCAATTTTGCGGCGTATGCGTAAAAGAAATTTAATAATCACAAGCAAGTTATTTGTGCCAATAAAGCGTTGTCAAAGTGAAAGACTGAAGAATGTTCTATACGATACATGTATTTCAAAGCCATAGAAACGCATGTGTAGCCATAAGATTGCTTGCAAAAGTACGCGATCACGGCACAAATTGTTCAAAATAAAAAACAAACACTTTTGAAAAAAAAAAAAAACTTCAGCTTAGTGCAAACTCAATGGTATGTGCAACTACCACTAGCCACACATATAGCAAGGACAACAACAACAACAAGCAATCCATTCGCTAAGCGCAATTTGACAGCATACACTTAGTAAACCACAACGAAATACCAAACACCGACAGACACCAGACACCAGGCCCTTTTGACCCCGTCAACACTATTATCACCTCAGTGTTACTTATGGTCTTGTAGCCATGAGCCATGAGCTGAGGTTGCACCAATGCGGCATCTTTTATATTGAAATCACTGAGGCATCTAATCCACAGTGAAGCTCTAATAAAATGATGCGTGTTGTAACCTCTTCGTATTGCTTCGTCGTTTGCTTTGCCATGTTGCCTCTAAACTTTTCTTCGCATACTTGCACACCATGCAGCGTTCTCTAACTGTGTGCATGTGTGTGTGTGTGTGCCTTTGGTTCGTGTATCTTTTTGCATGTGCATCTCTTGTGACTGTCTGTTTGCAAAATTCCAATGCTGCAGGCGTTTTTTTTCTGCTCATCTTTTTCTTTGCTTCTTTTTGCCATTTCCAAGTTCACATGGCAACCCAGCAACATGTAAATTTCTATACACTCATACACACTGACACACACACAGTCAAGTGCATATGCACACGTACATATTTATCTGCACTATGCACGTCGGCATTATAAAAATGCATGCATCATTTTTTTATTATTAAAAAATGGTGCTCTTTTTATAGTTTGCATATTCTGTCCGTGCGTGTAATTGGCAAAAAAAAAAAAAACAAAAATGCTAATGGCCATTAAATTAAACACGTTTTCAACACGTGCACATTTTACTGCATTGTCAGCTCTTTTTCATCAAATATTTTATGATGTTTAACTTTTTATATTACATATTTAGCGCTGAAATAGTTAACACTATGAAAACCGACATTTTACATGTCAAAATATTTAATCGATAACTCATCAAGTTATTTTTAATAAAAACAAAAGGAGGAACTTTGAATAATTTACGAAATTTTGATTGGCTTTAAACGAAAATTTACTACTAATATATAAATTTAGAGCATCTAAAATCTCCTCGTCAATATTTTATCGTTAGCACATCATAAGAGCGCTAATGGAGCTCCACTCATCTCCATAAATTGATTTGTGGGACTATAGACTATCCCAATCTTCTACATCAGCTAAGGTTCTGTTTTCCCAGTCGTGTTAAAAGAAACTTCATTTCTTTGTTCATCTATCTATACTTAACATGACCCTTTCCGAGTTTTTTACTGATTAAAAAAAGCTCGGGGAAGTAATTGTATTTTTTTGTATCGTAATATGGCATATTTGGGAGTGTTCGTCTTTTAATGTAGCCACAAAAATAACAACTAACCCAATTGACTCCAATTTCAGGGAAAACAGTCCAGAGTCCACAGTACTGTCTTTGAAGTCGAATGAATGAAACAACAAAAGGTATTAGAAATTTCTTTAATAAATATGTTCAGGATATGCTTTCATTTTGTGAAACATAAGAGAGTTGGTATACTTTCAACTGATGTATTTAAGGTTGCCACTGAATTGGCCAAATTTTCAAAATTTTAAATCACTGTGCCAATGAAAAGTAAGACATGGTTAGAAATTACGATGACTGAATCTCATCTCAAGGATGAGTAATAGCATATTAACAGAGATGTACAAAATACTTTTCAAATAAAATACAAAATACTTTAAAAAAAAAGTATTTAAGTACAAAATCCGCAAATACGTATTTTGTATTTGTATTTTAAATACAAGTATTTTAAATATGTCACAACTCTGGTCACAGCACAATGACAACGTCGACCTTTAAATATTTATTTAATTAATTAATTGTATTATTAAAAGTATTTTGTATTTTATTTGAAAAGTATTTTGTACATCTCTCTCTATTAATAATAATACCCATGTGAATTGGGATATTCCTAATAAAATTATGATTATGATATAGTGCGCACAAATGAAAAGTAGCTAATATGGAACCGAAATTCAAATAAAAGGCTTTCGAGGAGTTTTCCCAAAAACATTGTTTAGTTATAGGTAGAAAAGGTTCATAAACAAAAATATGAATGGGAAATATGTATTTCCTAAAACTTTTAATTACTTTTTTTGGTCATTCAATATTTGGGCACCCCTTTGTGAAAAGCTAGTAACGCCCTTGCATTCAGGGTATATTAAGACCCAGAAGGAGGACAAATAAGTCGATCTAGCCATATCCGTCCGTCTGTCCCCACCATTGGTTCTCGAAAACTAAATATCTAGAGACTTGAGATTTGCAATATTCAAGGAATTTTTGCCATACCTACTTCTTCCCGCACAACCTGCACCACCCCCTTTTTAAAAAGGTCAAAGCTTGAACGCTAGATGAGATAGAAACATAAATATCGGAATGTAGATGCAGTACACACAACCTTACAAAGTTCTACATATCATAAGCCATAAAAGGTACCAAGCGAAAATTTTGCAGACTCTACTGAGTATTTAAAACTGTATGCCACAAAATACCCCGTCTCTAAGTATGGTTACCCCTCGGAAAACAATATGTTCATGGACGATCTCAGATAAACATTTTGTTTTTAATTTAGGGCATAGCTACGCCCACCCGACCATGCCGATTTACTACTGTCTTTACACATAACCAGTAAGGGAGCTATTTTCGGCTATGCCGAAACTTATATACTCTTGCAAACGTTTTCACAATTATTCTTATTAGAAAATCCTTTTTTAATTTTCCATTAAGAACCATATTCGTAGCCACCCACGCCCATTTTCTAATTTGTCTTTATGAAGGCAATGTAGTCAAACTTCACTACATTTTTCAATCTTGTATCTCGTCTGTTTACAAAGAAGTCTCATTTTTAAGTTTTTAGTTGTATGGGTGGTACCACGCCCTTATGTCCGATTTTTATAAAATTCTGGATTTATGCCAGGCATTAATTAAAACACGTAATAGCAAAGTTTGGTTTGCTTATATTCAAGAACAAAGAAGTTTTTCTAACAAAAACTGTATTTTTAACCGATCGTTCCTATGGGAGCTATATGCTATAGTAGCCTGATCTTGACCATTTTTGCATTGTATCTTTGTTGATGTCAAAAAAGTTTTTGTGCAAAATATTGAGTCGATAACTCCTAAAACACGCTGTTTTTTAAGCAAAAACATAATTTTTGACCGATCTTTCCTATGGCAGCTATATGCTATAGTAGCCCGATCTTGACCATTTTTGCACGGTATCTTTGTTGATGTCAAAAAAGTTTTTGTGCAAAATATTGAGTCGATAACTCCTAAAATACGCGGTTTTTTAAGCAAAAACATCATTTTTGAGCGATCGTTCCTATGGGAGCTATATGCTATAGTCATCCGATCAAACTGAATTTTACATACCAAATACCTGCAAGGAGAAGAAAATTTTCTGCGTTTAAATTTTTTTGCTAACTATAAAACTCTGGCTGGAAATCGCATTGAAACAGACAGACGGACAGACGGACATCGTTATTTGAACTCGTCTCGTCGCGCTGATCAAGAATATATATACTTTATATAGTCGGAAATGTCTCCTTCACTGCGTTGCAAACTTCATGACAAAGTTAATATACTCTTTTTGCAAGAGTATAAAAATAATAACAGAAGACAATCAACTACAGAATAAACAGTAATTAATATTGGCACTGCTTTATCATTATTGTTATTGTTGCAACATTGAACCCTGTTTTACCAACGATTTTGAACAATATTTAAACTAGCAATGTGAAATATACACATTTCTTAGACTTGGGGCGTGGAAATGATTACCGTGTGTGCAGGTTATTGTATATGTTAAAAGCGAACTTATTTCTTATTTGCTGTTATAACTATGCAGTTGTAGTTTATCTTATTTTGTCTTCTTTCATTAAACTACAATTATTTATGACGTTTAAATAGACAAATAAATATTGCTTGCTGAAGTGCAGCACATTTTCTTTACTAAAGTTGTAAACATTGTTAATCTCCGCACTTATAGAATCCTCTAAAACCAACCTATAACATGAGTTCAAATTGGTGACAATTTTTTTACAACTCAACGACAGCAAAAACGTCCAAAAAAATTGTATCTGCATAAAAATCCACCTGACAAACCAAATGGCCAACATGTTGCGTTAGATGAATTGTTGTTGTTGAGAAAAAAAACCAAATAAAAAAGTAAACGAGAACAGCAAAATAAAAAAAACAACAAAAACAAAAAGTTCAAGCCGTAAAAAAGCACAACGTGCGTTAGATAAACAACCGAGTGAGTCAATGGCAGCACGAACGAATGAATGAATAGCTGAATGAATGCACGGATTTGCTTGCAGGCTACGTCCATGAATGACAATGCCACAGCACAATTTTTAAACTGAAAACTAAGCCTAGATTTTTTTTATTCTTAGTCAGTTGATGCATTTATTTGGCATCAGCAAAACAACAAAAAAAAGTGTATAAATAAATGAGCAAGTGTATTTGTGTGTGTGTGTGTTTGCCTTGGTTAGTTTTTTTTAACGAGTTGCGCGACGGATGTGGACAGACAGCGCCACCACTACAATGCCAAGCAACGCAGATACTGTTTGCATTCGAGTGTGTGTGTGTGTGTGGGTGTATGATTGGGTGATTTTTTTAAATGAATATTAGTTTTTCAACAAGCGCATAAAGTTTCCAACGATTTATTCTATTGGACAGACGACAGACGCACATCGATTTGAATTGAAACAATTGTACAAAAAAAACAACGAAAACAAATCAGAATAGAAGAGGAAGAAAAAAAATAGAAATGGTACAAAAACGTGATTGACTCATTTTAGTATTTATTTTTGTGCGCTACGTGTGCCGTTAATGAACTCGTTTTATTTTTCTAGCCTTAAATAAACATACACGGCACTATTAGCTGTAGCGCAACATACAAAATCAAAGCGTTGCTTTTTTCGGTTCTGCCTTTTTCATTTCGTTTTAATTTAGCAGAATTTCCATGAGTGCCAGGTTGCCAATCAATGATTGTGCAAATCAAAGAGGCAACGTGTTGGTCGTGTTCGCTGCGCAGACAGCAGAGAACAGCAGCAACAACACCAACAACAACAACCATAACATCAAAAGCAAACATGAATTTGCTGAAGCAAAAAGTTTTTCCTATTTCAACGCTAATCATTTTATTTGAAAAGCATTTAATATGCGCGGCCATATTATTCATGTTTATAAAATGTACATTTAATTGAATATTAGCGCGTAAAACAAACGCACACATACACAGTTATATACATAGATACAAACAAACAAGCAACCTTAAGGCAATTAAGCATAACTAAATTGTTTTAGGCACATTAGGCATACAAAATATGCCATTTTCTATAGTATTAAAACGCTTATCGCGAACGCAAACATAGCACACAGACCCACACATACTCAGACACACACTTAAGCCCGAATGCAAACACACATAGCATATTAGAGATACATAGATAACTTTGTGTGAAAATGTATATAATTTAAGCTATGCGTTTGTATAAGTCAAGAACCGCGCGTCTTTGCAGAAAACAAAAGAAAAACTTGCGGAATTTTCAAAATGACAATAAGTTTTCACATATAAGACACATACCACACACATATGAACGCATATGTATCTTTAGATACATGTATCTCTGCTTGCCCGAACCATTGTTCCGGCCAAAAAACTTACGCAATGCTAATGACATGCCTATGAAAATACAACAATTCGTTGGTGTGCCTCATATTTCGCATATATCGTATATTTTAATAACGAGCGCACACGCATAGTTTGCGTCAAGTTTTTGCGAAAAGTATCTGTGTGTAGCAGCAGCTAAACTAGCAAATAGTTTGTGTTAGGCAAAAACTTTTTAGTCAACTTGTCGAAATGTATGCGTATAACGAATGCCAAAGAAGTTACGCTACTCTTCTCTACCCAACTCTCGTATATATATGTACAAGTCTTTTGAAGAGCAAAGACAGAAGCAGAACTCAAGCAAGAAGAAGAAATAGTAGTAGTAGTAGTAGAAGTTCAAACAACACCAAACTCAATCGAAAATATTTACTAAGTAAAAGAAGTTCGAAAGCTGGATTCATGTGAATGTCTTTGGCAAATAACTAAGCTGTTCATTTTCACAAAGTCACACACACACACAAACTCATACACAGAAATTGTTTTTGTTATTATTTAGTTGCTTTCAAGTCAGCCAGTCAGTCAGTCAGTCAGTCATTCAGTCAAGCAGCAAGTGCTTAAGCTAAGTATATGTTAGTGTGCACATGTGTACACACTTTGGCTTTACATTGAGCAGTGCAATTTTTTTCTTCTTCATCTTTTGCTGCGACAAAGTCCAAACTCACAGCAGCCACAACAACAACAACAACACAGCCAACAACTAAGTCAAACTAGTGGAAAAAGAAATTATATATCCTTAAGCTCTTTTTTGCGCAAATAATGAGCTTATCAAAAGTATTTTAACGCAGACTTTCTTTCATTCATGCGCTTCTCCTCTCCCATGTATCTACTCGGTCTCTTGTTTTCTTCTCTGTACCGCTGGCGTAAATATTTCACATGCTCGAACGCTTTGCCGTCTGTGTTTTAACCGCAGGCGTAAGCAAGTTATTTGGCATTTTTTTACTGAAATTGTTCACTTGCTGAGAGCATTTGAATATCTATGCTTATTTGCGGCCAACTGAGTTTTCACTCTTGACTATAAAACTTATTCAATTATTTTCGCTAAACTTCATCTAATTCGTGTGAGAATCAGCTTATCGATAGGCATGCACATTAGGTAAATGTTCGAAGTAGAGTTAAGTTAAGTTTGTAGAAAGAACTGCCAAGGAAATATTTTTTTCACTTAGACTTGAGAACATTGAATGTTAAATGAGAAGAAAGTTCGGTTCGTTGAAGTAGTAAGCAAAATCAACCACACACATTATAAAAGGGTAACCCAAAGGACGGAATTAAATTCTTCGTCATTTGTGCAATAAAAAAGGGTAACTAACAATTAAAAGAAAAGGATAATTAAATGGGTGACTTTATTTTATGAAAAGTTAAGTAAAACTTTAAATATAATTGGCAGAAAAATTCACTTTCGTTGAAGTGGTAAACAGAAGCAATCATATATATGCAATAGATTCTGTCTTTTGTTTATCTAAATCGAAACTAGTAAGGAACTGAAGTCAATAGTAGTCGACTCCTGAATTTTCAATTATGAACTGTTTGGAGCGTTACGACATTTTTCAATCGAAACGGATGAGGTGCAGAAGAGTTAACATCATCAGGTTCGAAAAAATTTTGTTTCTATCTTCTATCCGTTTGTCCGTTAGTCTATCGGTTCGTCTGTCTATTTGGATCATCGGTTGGAACCGGCAATATCGGACCACGAGAACTGGCCCCCATCAAAAAATAATAAGAGAAAAATTAACAAAATTAAAGTCATTATATGGAAAAGTGTTGTTTGCCTTTAAATATAGGGGACAGAAATACCAAAACTAGTCGTTCCACATACCCAGACCAAATGTCTCAAAGCATTATTGAGATCAGATCACTGGAAACGGTACCTTCCAAACGAAATTCAGACGAGGAAAAGAAGCAAATTTAATTTGTTGGTATGGAAAACTTTTTAGTTTCAAAACCAAATTATCTTGAAACTTCATACTTTGTTCTTAGAAAGGGACAAAAGCCTATTTTGATCAAAAATAGGCATGACACCGCCTACTTACAGCTAAAATCATTAATTACCAAGTGTCATGTACACAATGAGCATTAAAAATTAAAATTGGTATATAAGATGGTTAGATAAAAAGAAAAAGGATTGCAACTACAAAATGGGCATAGCACCAAAATGGGCGTGAGGAGTGTTTAATCTTCAGAGGTCACTTTCTTTTTAATTTTTTTAATTAATTCGAATAAATGTTTTGTTTTCGTTTTTACACTTTGTAGCTTATTGTTCAAAGATATCTTAGCTTTATAGCGATCGAAATGTATGTAACACTCATAAGGCGTAGCAGGACCAAAGTACATACAGCCATGGCAGGACAAATTGCACAAATTTCAACAATGACTTCGGCAAAACCATGAGTGGTCATATAAATAGCACACTTATATTTCGATTGCTAACTAAGACAATTTATCCAATGTCTTTTGTTTATTAGTAAATAAATATTATTTTCTTTTCATTTCAATTGATATTGTAAATGAAATTGGGTAGAAAGTCCCACTGATTACTTAAAAAAGGACGTTTTCATTAAATTTAATTTCATTGGAGTTGACTTGAAGTTTCACAAGAGAGAATAGAAAGAGCATGGCCACGCCCACCTCCAACATACATAGATAAAGTTTAATCTAAAAATTTTCGGTAAGCCCATTATTGAACAATTCCGTTGATCGGACAGCAACAATTGGCTTAAAATTGATTCTGTTTTAAGCTGTTGGACATGCTTACTAAATAAAAAGCAATTAATGTTAACCGTTTTAGTTACACAATAATAAATATTTTGGCAAATAAAAATTCGCTTTAGCAACAACAAATCACAACAAAGCTTAAAATGATACGCCAAAATGGAGCAACGCTAAGCGCCTTAACATTAAACTAAACCCAAATCAAACTGAAAGAGGCGTCATCGCATAAAATGCGCAAAAACTCTAACAAAGCCAACAAAAAAGGAAAAAATAAATAGATGCTCTCAAGCCAAAACAACAACTATTACCACACGCAAAATGTTATTTAAATCGAATTGCTTCCTCTTTTTTTTATCAAACTAAAAATCGCTTAAAAACTTTTGACTATTTGTAATTCACTCCCAATGCAAGAAAGAACGAACGAATGAACGCAAAATGCAAAGTAAATACACAAACCAAAAACGAACGAAAAAAGCAAAAAAAAAAGCGAAAAAATTTGCGAAAATACGTTTTATTTTTTTTTTTTGGAGAGAAGTACAACTTGGCTGAGCTGCAGTTACTAATGCAACTTTTAGGTGGCAAAGCGTCATTCTTTTGCCTTTTTTTTGGCATTTTTTGAGTAATAACCAAAGCCAAAAGCAAACAGTTTTAGTTCACACAAGTGAACATACAACACTCCATCACACACATACACATGCACATGCTCAAAGTGAGATTGCAAGCAAATAACGCGCATAAAATGCATTCGGAAATGTGCGCTGAAATTGACATGAGCTGCGAGCTTTTATCATACATAAAAGGTAAAACGATTTGTGGCAAAAAAGTTTGCCAACAACGTCAATATGACATTTGATGGCGAAAGTGTTCGCTTTTTTAGAGTGTACGTTTATGTATTATTTATGCAATTTATAAATATTTTAGCGCACAGTTTTTGCACAACACAAATCATTAAAAATGCATGCGTGTTGAAATTGTTATCAAATGTAGCGTGTCAAGTGCATAAACTTTACCAAAAATATATAATATTTTTCAGAGTATTATTTCGTTGAAAATATACCACAATTGCTTTACAAGCAACCTACAAGTATGCAACAACTTTTTTTAACTATCAAGGTTTTTTTCTGACTCTTTCTCTCTCTCTCTTCTTCTTCTCTTTTATAGCCGCAACGTGTATTTTCGGCATATTAACCTAAGTGGCTGCGTGCATGAAGTGCACAAAATGCAAAATGCCATCAACAGATCAGATATTGTTCATAAATGTCACCACAACGACGACGACAACAACAACAGCAACAGCAGCAGCAGCAACAACAACAACAAGAGCGTCAACGGCCACAGCAGCCACATTAGCAGCAACAGCAGCAGCGACAGTTGCCACAGCGTTGACAACAGCAGCCGCAATGCAAAGTGTTGCAGTGGCAGCGGCCGCAGCAGCGACCATAACGAACGGCACAACGTTAAGTGGCCTCGAGTACAACGGCTTCGATCTAGGCAGCAGCAGCATCAGCAGCAGCAGCAGCAACAGCGACAGCAGTGGCATCGACAGCAACGACAATGTCATATCATACCAATACATGCATACGCTACAAGCCAACGGCAACACACATGCATTGACAGCAGCAGGAGGCGCAACTGCAGCGACAACAACAACAACAGCAGCGGCCGCCGTAGCAGCAGCAGCTTTAAATATTGCCACCAGCAGCAGCAACAATACCAGCAGCATCAGCAGCAGCACCGGCAGCAGTGCGAGCAGCGCCACTCTAGCGAATATTTCCGGTTCACTGGTTGAACATCTATCGACGACACTTTCATCTGCTGCTGCCGCTATCATCGATACCAGTGGCACAACAACTACAACAACCACGAATGGTTGTTCAGCACCATTAACGGAAACATTGCACACAAGTTATTTCGGCGTGCAATTGGCCGTGCCCGAATGGGAGGCGCTCCTCACCGCCATCGTGCTGTCGGTCATCATTGTGTTGACCATTGTGGGCAACATTCTGGTCATTTTGAGTGTTTTCACCTACAAACCGTTGCGCATTGTGCAGAATTTCTTCATCGTTTCGTTGGCGGTGGCAGATCTCACGGTCGCATTGCTTGTGTTGCCCTTTAATGTCGCCTACTCGATACTCGGACGCTGGGAATTCGGCATACACTTGTGCAAAATGTGGCTGACATGTGACATACTCTGCTGCACATCGTCCATTTTGAACTTGTGCGCGATTGCGCTCGATCGCTACTGGGCAATCACCGATCCGATCAACTATGCGCAGAAGCGCACTGTCGGCCGTGTGCTGTTGCTCATCTCGGGCGTCTGGATCTTGTCGCTGTTGATCAGCAGTCCGCCACTGCTCGGCTGGAACGATTGGCCGGATGAGTTTACAAGCGCCACGCCCTGTGAGCTGACATCCCAACGTGGCTATGTGATATACTCATCGTTGGGCTCGTTCTTTATACCGCTGGTTATAATGACAATTGTCTATATTGAAATTTATGTGGCAACGCGTCGTCGGCTACGTGAACGCGCCAAGGCAAACAAGTTGAATACGATTGCTTTGAAGCACAGCGAAGCAGAAGCAGCCATGGCTGGCTCTGCGGCTGGCGGTAGTGGCGGCGTTGCTGGTGGCTCAAGCAATGGCGTGGGCGGCAAAGGTCAAGCTATTACATCATACTGTGCGAAACTCATTTGTTGCGGTCGCGACACGTCCAACTTTGCAGCGCCTATGATACAAAATGACCAGGAATCCATCAGCAGTGAAACGCATGTAAATCACGATGGGGATCCGCAGCATCAACAACAACAACAACAACAGCAGCAACAACATGGCGGTGAGCATCGCGTTGTTGTTGTGACACAAATGAAAAAATCGCGACGCGCAAAAATCAAAGATTCCATTAAGCATGGTAAAGCGCGCGGCCGCAAACCGCAAACGTCAGCGACAGCTTCATCGTCAGCAGCGGCGGCTGAGCAACGTCGCACATCGCAAAATGATTGCCAGAAGCAAAAAGACAAAAGCAGCGCCGAGCAACTGTTGCCCGCTTCCAGCAATGCAAATGCCAAAATGGAGGCTGCCGATGCCAATGAAATATCCACGGAGAGCGGCAGTGATCCGAAGGGTTGCATACAAGTGTGCGTTGGCACTGAGCATCATCACAACAACGACGATGAGAACACGATGCTGAAGATAACGCCGCCGGTCTCATCAACGGGCGCTGCTTCGTCGATGACCACCATACCGCTGCAAAAGAAACCCTCCGGCGTCTATCAATTCATCGAGGAGAAGCAGAAGATCTCATTGTCCAAGGAACGACGCGCAGCACGCACGCTTGGCATCATTATGGGCGTCTTTGTCATCTGCTGGCTGCCATTCTTTCTCATGTATGTCATTCTGCCGTTCTGTGAGAATTGTTGTCCATCGGATAAGTTCAAGAATTTCATTACATGGCTTGGCTATATTAATTCCGGCTTGAATCCGGTTATTTATACGATATTTAATCTGGATTATAGGCGTGCGTTTAAGCGTCTACTTGGCATTAAGTAAGCCAATACGAAGTTAAATGTTTATGTTGAAAGGCGACTACTCAAGCGCTCTGCATAGCTCGACTTGAAACGGATTTTGTGTCCAAATGTCTCATCCACAAAAATTCCGTAGTAATTTAAACCGCACAAAAGGATGTGAATTACAATTTGGACAAAAGTTCATTAAAATCGAATTCAAAACTCACACAAAAATTTGAAATTGTCTTTCAAAAACATAATTGTTGGTTTTATTTTTTAATCTTCTTAGTTGCAAGTCTTGAACATTTTTAAAACCAATCACTTTTACAACAATTCGAAAAACTGCTGATCAAAGCACTGCGAAAGAAAGGTGAAAAACTGCAAAACCATTTCGTTAGAATTTTGTTTAGCAAAGCTCAAAGCAAAAAAGTAAATGACCATTGACCCTAACAAAAAGAAAAATCATTTACTATAAACATGGCTTAATGGTTTCGCACACGTGCTGCTCTTAATCTGAGTGACCGAAATGCGTAGGTGGCCAGTTGTACATACATACAAATAAACAAAAACAAATGAGTTAGAACGCTATCTTCGGCATTGCTGAAGATTGAATACTCTTCACGCACTTGTTCTAGTGTCAGGCCCATTTTTTCGTTGGAATCTTATTTCTCCTTATCTAAATACGAACTAATTTTCATTTTTGTTCTTCATTGGATTCCAGAGATAAGAAAATTCATCATTTGTGTGAAGTTTCAAGTCAATTGGTACAGAAATTAAAGGATTTATAAATGTTCAAGATCCTCTATGAATTGTACCCCTTCTAGGGGTACTAGGTCTAGGTGTGTACGAAGACTACACAAATGGGTTTATACAACGTATTAATTTAATTAGTTTCTCTTCTTCCTTTTATTGGAACGTAAGGATCAATGATTTGATTGCGCAAAAAAGATAACTCTCTGAAAAATTCAGTTAAATATAGCTACATACATATGTAACTATGGGAGTTCGTATATCCACAGAGAGCCGATCAAGTCTATATCAACTCGGCTTGTCATGCTGACCAAGAATATGTAATGTCATCTTTAATGTGTTACAAACTTCATGGCAAAATTATAATGCAATTCACTGCGTGAAGAGCACAAAAACCCATAACAAAAAAAAACACCAGAAGAAAACAATGAACAAAACCACAAATACAAGCATCCTTAACGAACCCCCATAAAAAAAAAGAGTTACTAAGTTGTCAGTTTAACTGCTGAGCTGTGCGCTTGTTTACACCTGCAGCCAGAGTCAAGCTCATGAGGTTTTGCCTATTTAAACGCTTTTTGTGTGTATGTGTCGAATTTTTAGATGATATAAAAACCAAAAAATACATAAATGGATTTTTTGTGTTTTAAATGTAGTTGTTATTGTAATAGACAAAATGCATTAACTATAAATACTTATAATTATGAAAAATATATTTAATATATATCTGTATACATACATATTTCTAGCAAATAAAACTTTTCAATGGTCTCTCAACTTGACTTGTTTCAGAAACACACGTACGAAAAAATATTTAAGAAAATTAGAAGAAAAAAAAAACAAAAATGGTGGCAAATAATTACCACACACACACTTACACACATATAAATTTTTACTTCAAAAGTAAATTAAATGTTACAAAATATGAAACCCAAAATTAAATGTGTGAGTTGTTCTAACATAAAAAAAAAAATGAAATAATAAGTACTTCCAAAATGTTATGAGTAATTAAATTATTGTCTGTTCGTTTTATATTTTTTAAGGCAAGGCAAACAAAAAAAAAACAACTACTACTTTGAATACGCTTTAATTATTTAAATAAATAGGCATGAAAAAGTTTATCATTTAAGTCAACGCTAAAAGCAACAAACAAAACCCAAAAATTAAATTATTAATTAATAATTAATGAAACAGTTACAAATACAAATACTTGTTTAAAGTTATTTAAGTGTAATTCTCAATAAAAAAAAAATGTACTTGTATATTTTATTGCACGCTCAACTGCAATGTAGTTTAAAAACGAAAACCAAAACCAAAATAAACAAATATTATGTATAATTATGAGGATAACGTTAGTTAAATTAAATAAAAATGTGAAAAATTTAAATAAAATTATGACTTTATGAACTTGTTTCAAATTAATTGAGGACTTTAAAAAATACGCACCTGGTTAAGAATTGATATTGTACATTCTTCGGAAACGTACAATAATTTGAATTAGCATTTTCTTTCTTATCATTATAATCATTCAATAGATGGCCACATTTTTTCCCACCCACACACATCCATCCGCTTCAAAATTAATTATTATTAATAAAAATAGCAATGCAAGGCACTAAACAAAAAACACGTGATCAGTATCATGGCGGCTGCTAGACTTACGCCGACTATAAAGATATCCGTACATCACTTTAAATCTTCATAACATAACAAGGCTCGCAACTGCATTTCAATTCACAATACATAATTACATATTTAAGACGCGATAACAACATTTTTCTACACATGAAACAAACTAATTTATCGTAAAAAATCACTATTAAAAAGCGTCACATTTTACCATTAATTTGTTATTTTTACCGTTACTTGACTTGACAGTGCCTCCAATTTTGCTTAAAACTGTAAGAAATATTAGTGCTGAAAAGTGCGTTAGTTTTGGTCATGTGTTCCGAGCAATTCCAATTCAACTTTATTAAAATTAGTCTATTTTTTGCTTTATGTGTCATTGAATATTAAGCAAACATAAGACACAACAAGAATATCAAGGAAAAATCACGAAGCACCTACTTTGTGTTTTTGAGTGTAGTTAGTCCCATTTTTGTGTTTTTATCAGTAGTGCCAAATTGGGAATTTTCTGACTGCCCTTGGACATTTTTCAGACTCGACAGCCACTAAAAAAGAACTAATTACGAGTTTAGAAATGTTAAAATTCGTAATTTGAATCAATTTAAAAAGTATTAGATTCAAATATAGTATAAGAACAAACAACAAAATATGACATTTTTACTTATGAAGTAGCTAAAAACAGCCATGTTGCTTCAGAAAAATTGGCATCACTGTTTAGGGAAGCGTTTGATTTGTTTTGATTTTCGAAATTAGACCCGCGACTCGTGTTTGCGGAAAATTAGAGGAAACGCGACATTTTTATTACACACTTTCTACCTACCTGCCTATAATTTGCTACCTGGTGGACAACAAACGCGTTACCGCGAAAAACAAAATTATGATGACCATCGGTGATTTGGAAACGAAAAACGCTAAAGCGTTATCAGTCAACAACAGTACAAGCAACAGCAAGGACATAAAAACCAGTAGAGGTCACAGTGAGCACACAGCAATGGACAAACCTGGCAATCGAAATTCCAATGAAATTGCGTCGCAACCAGATACCGATGGCGTAGCCGTCAACATTGAAGCGAATCTCTCTTTACGCCTACAAACATCGCAGTGTTCCTCACTATCGAATGAAAGTGATCTATCGCTGGCACTGGAACGAGATTTGGACTGTGTAAGCAGTGACTGGGACGAGTTGCCTGTTTTCGAAATACGCGAACTATCGCCTATCGGCCGTACGCCATCGCCCATAGACTCTTACAATTATAATGATTTCGACAATAACATGCAAACACCGACACGCACATCATTAGACGAATTGACACATATGCACATTCGACATCCGTGCCAGGGTAATCCGAATTTTGTGGCGCTACACGACATCGATGCACAAATCAGTCCGCCCAGTGAAGGCGGCGGCCATGCCTGCGACGAAGACGAGGGTACGCTCAGTCGCAACAGCAGTCTGGAAACGATTTTCGAGGGCATATTTCTGGACACGCCGACTCGTCTGAAAATCAACAGCAACAGTGACAGCAAACTGAATGCACGCCATACACCAAATCGCAATCAATCTCGTAGTCGCGTCAATCTGCTCGAGAAAGTCGCCATGAACCGCCTGCAGGCGGGCAAAGAAAATCAAACCCCTACTGAACTTGATGATAATCAAGAAACGCAGCAACAGTTGGATTATGAAAAACGTGCCACATTCGTGACAAAACAGTCACGCAAATCGCTTGCGGATGTCGTCGAATTGTCCCTTTGAAGCCAAAACCGAAACATTAATGCATATCAGTTCTTTGCATATTAGATACATTTTTAACACATTTACACGTTCTCAGTGTATGCCACATTTAATATATGTTTTATTAAATATCGAATTTAACAAGTATTTCGCGTCGCCTTATGTATTAAGCGAAATTTACTCTAATGTTAATATAAAATAATGATAATAAAACACGCGTCTTTCCATGTTCAAAACATTTAATTTTTGTCGTTTTTTTTTGTGTTGTGTAAAAATATAACATTTGCTTTTGGTTTTTGTATTACTTTAAAATGCGAATCTTATATAAAGCTCCAAGTATTTGGCATTGCAAGTTTTAATGCTGCAATTTTACATACTTAAAATAATTAAAAATATATGAATATATATACAGAAATACTAAAAAAAAATGTGAAAAGAACATAAGAGTAATGAATGTTGAACACTTTAGAATTGTCGGACGTACAAAAGGTAAACAAATGGAACTTAAACTTCAAAGTTAAAAAATTTGTATAGCTCTTCAACGAGCACCCTTCAAGGCTTACAAACTAAGAAGATCAAATGAAGATCTAACTAAAACTTAGCCTAATTCCCTGCAAAAATAAACGAGTTTTAAACATTTTTAGAATGACGCGATGCAGCAAAGATTTTCACTTTAAGTAGACCGGGATTGACATCATTCCACCTGTAAACAAAGCAATGGACAATATAAAACTTCAAATATCAGTCAACAATAAAATATATTCTCACTTAAGATTGCGCTCTTTAAGCCGCGATTTAACTTTGTTTTTTATGGTGGACACCCCGCCAGCGCTATGCAGGCCACGACCAGTTATGATGAAAACATGTTTGTATGGCCGCATGGCCTGACGCAATGCCGTAATATGTTGATCGAGAAATATATCAAGGCAGCCGATGGCCTCAAATACATGCAGGTAGTGCAGATCGAGCAGATCCGGATTATTTTGGGTATATTTGTGCACCTGCATAATGCAATTTGCAGCGCGATGATTGTACATATCGATTTTCTTCTTGTGCAGATTAGCGATTTCCGAGTAATAAATAGCTGCACCGCCATTGCCCTTCTGTATGGCTTCTTTAGCCTTTTGGTAGCACTCGGCTTTCAACTGGGAATGATGTGCGGCCATATTACGCGTCTTTTCGAAATCATGTAAAGCATGATGTTTACGTTCCTCGCGTATTTCGGCCGCGCTTGCATTGTGGTTGTTGCTTATTTTATTTGTGAATGTATCGACATCATCGCCATATGTCTGCTGCAATTGTTGTTGCTGTTGTTCAACCTGTTGCGCTTCAGCTTGACGATTGAGCTGCAAAAAATTAAGTTGATTTATCTTAGCACTCTACATTTCTATGTTACATAGAGCTCCACAACACATACGACAAATTACTTTGCATGCTTAATCAACAATTTTCAAAGCTAAACTGTCATATGTTCTATGCACTACCAAAGGAGCATTTAACGTTCGCCACTTTGTAAAATTGATTTAATATTCTTACCACTTCATGTTCTCGCTTGGCCCGCTCTATAAGACCGTCCTGCTTGTACATCAACTCCTGTTGTGCCATACTACAACCGTCTTTGACACCAAGCACCTCGAGCGTTTTTATATAGCAATGACCTTGCGCTGTGTATACATCAAGCAAAGTGTCGCGAGGTATATCCGGAAACTGTTCGCACAATTTCATTTTCGTTAGATGGGTTGCAATATCATTGGGTTTGGTCAACTCTGCCAAACGTTCGTTTTGTCGTTGCTTATCATCGTTGTAGATACTCCACGCCAGTTCCATGTCAAGCAACTCATTAACATTGTGCGGCGTTTGTGCGCAATCTTCGTATTTTGGATTTTTCAGCAAGCGTGCGAATTGTTCATCCTCACGTAATAATTGCTGACGCTGCTCTTCCATTTGGTTGTAAACCGTTTCCATCCAGAGCATGTACAAACTCTTGGCCAACGAACGGGGCATAAACACAGTCGTTGCATACTCTTCCGGCAGACGCTCTCCCATCGTCAATTCCGACTTAAAGGTATTACAAAGTTGAGTAACAAGATTCTCGCCTAAGTTAAACTCTAACAAACTATCTTCAACGGCATCCATTTCGTTGTCGTCTTCGTTTGGATCGTTATCATTACCAAAATTGCCGCCGCTCTCTTGCGCTGTCTGTAACCAATTTTGAGGCAACGGCATATCGAGCGCGCCATTACGTATGTCACGTATTTTGCGAGTATGTTCCGAGTATTGTTCATCACCAAGCACAAAAGCATTTTCAATTTGTAATTTCATTTCACGCAAATTCGTATTCGAACGCCGTACACGTTGACGTTGTGGCCGTGCTGTACTTAGCGAGTTGATTGTGGGTGTATTCAAGCTAGTATTCGGTATCGAAGTATTCAATTGTGTTGCCTTTGCACCACCATCAGACGCCTTCTGTTCCGTTACACCAAAACAATTGCAATTGAAGTCATCTTCCACATCAATTATGTGCGTGGGCTCATTGCTCAACGCTAGTTCATCTTCTTTAAGCAGTAGATCTACAGCCCAATCAACATCGCCATTACATTTTACATATAAATCCCAAAGGTCTGCAACTTGTTTATTGGGATAGATCTGACGTAATGAGACAAAGCCAGGCGATTCATTTTGACAATCAACACGATGTCGACGCAGTCCATCACTTGTGTTCGCTGGCTTGTTTTCTGTTATTTTCACGGCGCTTTTTTCTTGCTTAATGATATCCTCGTTGACACTTTCACGTAGTAATTCAAGCAATGACTTTCCGCCATTGTTAGGTTTTGTTGTGTTTCTCGGTATCTGTTCCTGTTGACTTAACTGAGCCCAATAAATTGACGCCTCATCTTCGTATGCTTGCCAATTTTGATGCGATTGTTGTTGTTGCTGCATTTCTGTATTTGTTTCTTCCTCTGCCTCAACTTTGACGCGGTTACGGCTTTTCGAACGTTGAACTTTTGGTGCATTCGGATCAACATAGTCAGCCCAGCCAGGTTCAGTTTTTAGCACAGATGGCACTTGTTTTACGATTGACATATCTTCAAATGCACTGGATAATATTTGCTCAGGTTGACTCTGCTCCGATTGTGGTGGTGTCGCTGACACTTTCTGCTCAATTGGTGGCCATAAACGCTTCTGTGGCAACTTTACAGTGTATTTAGTTTCTTTTAGCATCTACAATGCACAAAAATGTAAAAACTCATTTATTTATCAATGTTTAACCACCACTAACCTTTAACAAATCATTTACGTTTGCTTTCTCATATCTTGCCAACGCGTTCTGTATAGATTCACGTGTTACTTTGTGCGTAGACTTCATAGACAATTTACTCACTGAGTTGCACCAACTTGTATTCGGCTCAAGCAACTCGATTATATAGCCATTTCTTACTGCTGTCTGCACATAGGGCATCATTTCCCACATCTGAGTATTTGTATTGTCAATGACGATGGGACTGCAACCAGCAATGGCCTTGTCACGAGCACGTTTTTGATTCCATTCATGTGCTTCCGGCAACTTATACGGGTTAAATTTATAATTCCCTCTGCTGTCTATCCAATAATCGTCTGTACTGAAAATGAAATCGCCAATGTCGTACTCTCTTGTATTGCCTAGGTTCATTGACTCTCTAATTAAGTTCTGCGCCAGTGTGCTCTTGCCGACTCCAGATACGCCGCGCATTAAAACCATGACTCGAAAGCCCTCTTTTATTTCATCGCATATTCGGTGAAAAACCGCATTTCCTTTTACAGATGTGGAACAGTTATTAAAGTAATCGGTTGTTGGTTTTCGTGTTTGTATTTTTATTGACTCATCAGTTTTACGCGGAGACGATTGCCTTTTGTTGGCACTTTCATGAATGTTGTTACTGTTGTTTTTATTCTTTGGAATTGCTCCCTTCTGCGGAATTTGAAACTCATCATTAGACCAATGCAAATTTTGTGTCGTGTCAGCAGCATTTCCAGTTGTTGTTGTTCCTCCTTCTACTTGAAGAACATTTGGCGGCAAATTTTCGCTGTCGTTATTTTCCAAGCTAACTAGTTGATCGACACAAGCTTTGACTATTTACGTAGTTATCAACATCAGCCATGACCGTGAAAGGGTACAATGAAAAGAGATTAGCTTTAAATGCGCAATTGAGTCTTGTATAGAATTCTTGTTACCATCCCAATTGTTGCTCTGACATAAACGTCTGACTTGCTCTTCCGTTTGTGTGATAAACACATCATTTAGCTGGCGCACAATGCGCACTTTTTCATTTTCATTCAATTGCATTGTAAAATGTTAGTTAAATAAACGAAGGCGAAAACTAGTGAACATCTCCAAACTGCGGTTTTTTAACTTTAACTACCTAATCAGTAATAAGTGTTGCCAATTTGACGATTTTTGTCTTTCGTTGGTCATTTTTAATAACACAGTCGATAACAAAATTTTGGCCATTTTTTTAAATCTTTCAGCAATTTTTTTTCAGTTTAAATTGTGTCCGTCGTCCATTTTAATGGTTTATTTACATTTGTATGCGTGCAAACTTTCGTAGGCGAAATGAGCAATGACCTACACTTAACAGCCAGCCGTATTTGTTATAAGCCCCTTCAAACTGAATATGAAATGTTAGCACAGTTGCCGACAACCATTATACGATGTCAGTGATAGCAGATAAACGAATTGATTAGTCGTGTCAAAGGGGAATTAACAGACAAATGGAAAAATGATCTGCTTTAAATTTCTCCAACACCAAAACAGAGCTTTTATGTTAACATAGTGGTTGTTTCTGTACTGCTATTATTCATAAACATATGTCTCATATTTGTTAGTAGGCTTAGGCAATTAAATGGAAAATTGAACAAACTTCAAGAACAGATGTTGGACATGAATTCACTTCTAGTAAATATTAGAAAACAACGATGATGGGAAGGTTGTACACATGACCAATATAATTAAAAATATAACAATAAAACATGTATAAATAAAAACACCTATATTAAAAATCAAATTTGAGTCAATAATCAATTACTGTAACTTACAGTTTAATTAATAGAGTATCAGCTACGTTAACAGGATCACGTTTACATATTATTTAACATCAGCTTACAACAGTCGCTTAACGTACATAGTTCGTGTAACAACAAATTATACCGAAGCTCTTCGTGTGATAAAAATGTGCCCACAAACTCTTCACCATACAAAATATACTTGCATAAGCATAAAAGTATCGACTTATAATTTTCAGCTTATGAAACGAACCGTGTAGTAGGGACTTGATAAGTTTCCATTGTGATGTGAGTTTCAAAGAATTAAGAAGAAGAAGTCAGCTGTTGACATTAAAAATGTAATAGCTTACTTATTATTACGAGGAGACATAGGCCAAGCGAGCACTTTCTGGCACAGAAGTTGACACCATTTGTTTCTAATGAAACGGAATAAATTACACATATGTACATATGTGATGTTAGCAGCTCGGATTTGGGCTCTTTGTTTTGACACAAATGTTTCACTTGGACACACATTTGAGTCAGTTTGCGATTTGACCTGTCCCATTGGCCAATTTCTTAATTTGTTGGCGTTTTTCTTGTTAAAATTTTACAATTAGTTAATTAATCATGTAATATTAAGACTTTATCCATTGTTGTAGTAAATGTTACAAAAATAAACTTCCAATTAAGAGTGCAAATGTGATTATCATAAAAAGAGACGGAGTTGTAGAGGTCTGTTGCATTTGTGTGTTGTTGTTGATAAACTAATTAAATAATGTTCTGTTTGCAGAGAGGAAAACGTACGAAACGTTAATCCGACGCGATGTATTTTCCCGTTGGATGGCCTAAGAGCGTTAATCTTGCACTGCCTGGCGAGTGCGCAGAAATAAGACACATTTGCTGCGATGCTGTTAAAATACTCGTCGCTGCCATTGGCGATGACTTCCTGGGCATTTGGTACGCTAATCCACTTATACCAATTGCATATTATCGACGCGATGCAAAGTCTATGGAGACGTATGGAACGAATCGTTTGATTATATGGAAACCAGATTCGCGGCAATTGGCGGTGCTGACAAATGCAGGCGCTTTGTTGCTGTACCAATTGGATTTTGATGCAAATGGGAGCGGAATACTCATGCAAGTCGACCCACCAACAGCTAGCTTGAAGCGTGACTCGGCAGAATTGTTCATCAAAGAGAATATACCACGCTTGAGTCTGCGTGAAGGCTGCAGCATATCTCTGGGCTCTGTGATCGTCAATGTGTGCTGTATAAGTCTAACGGAACTGTTGCTCGCAACAGAACAATGTGAATTAATACGCATTATGTGGACACAATTAGAAGCAACAGCTGAGGCGGCAGCCGGCGAGGTGGAAGTCGGCGCAATAACAGCGATCAAATTGCGCGAAATACCTTTTTATGTGCACCAGCAGGCGCATCTCAAGTGTCTGCCGCCGATTGGTGACAATGCATACGTAGCCTCGTTGGAATACTCACCGTTCATAGGCGGTTGTGCAGCTGTCTTCAGTGATCGACGGGCGGCATTTCTTATTGCGAATCATCTGCGGTTCGAGACGGCTAATATGCACGGTTTCTGGGTGCCGGAAGTGGAAGATGCCACCGTGTGCAGCGTAAATCATAAATTTCGATTATTGGCATATGGACGTTATAGTTCAGATGTGGCTGTCTATTCCATAGAGGATGCTACAGGTGGCTTGGAATTTTCTCATCGATTAACTTTACACGAGAATGTCATACCTGGGAGTTTGGGTGCCGTCAACGAGCTTAAATGGAGTCCGGATGGTTGTGTACTGGCAGTAAGTTGGCAAAATGGCGGCTTAGCACTGTGGAGCACCTTCGGAGCACTGCTAATGTCATCGTTGAGCTGGGACTTTGGACTGCATGTTGATTTGTTAAAGAATAATCCGCTACAATTACGTCGCATGGAATGGTCCACAGAAGGCTACCAGCTGTTTATGACCTGCAAGCCGCGTACGCCTAAAAATGAAAGCGATTCGCACACAAATGTATTGCAATTGAACTTTGTCAAGAGCGCGCTGAGCATGAATCCATGTATGGCGACCAATTCGCACATCTTACTGCAAGGTGACGATTGCCTGTATCTGAATCAAGGCGATAATCTTGAGCAAACCTATTTTGGCGCCAAGTTTACATTCCCCAACAACAGCACCGAGACGCCGCCTGAAGCTGCCGCAGGTGTTAATGAGGATTGCATGGAGTTGAAACAATCTTTGGACATTGCCAGCATTCTTTCAGAGAGCAAGTACTGGTCCGTGTTGCAGCTGCCGCTTAACTATGCGGCAACCAACTGGCCCATACGCTATGCAGCCATCGATGCGCAAGGTCTGCATTTAGCGGTTGCTGGGCGCACAGGCTTAGCGCACTACGCCATGCTCACAAAGAAGTGGAAACTTTTCGGCAATGAATCGCAGGAAAAGGACTTCGTTGTTTCCGGCGGCTTACTCTGGTGGCAGGACTTCATCGTAATGGGCTGTTACTCGCTGCTCGACCGCACCGATGAGTTGCGCTGTTATCCGGCCGAATGCAAGTTGGATAACCAATTCGGTCATAAGCTTCAAGTACGCGCACCTGTTATCTGTCTGAATATATTCCGCAATCAGTTGATTGCACTTACGGCGGATGGCATTGTCAGTCTTTTCACAATTTCGAAACGCTCGGCGTATATGTTGAACATCGAGTGCGCCTATGAGTTGGACGTGAAGAGTATTTGTATACATCCAGCCTGCATTGTCTCGCTTACGGTCACAAATCTCAAGAACGAATTATCTGCCGCCAACAAGGCCAGCGCCGGTGAAAGCGCGGAGACTATTATCGTAAACGTTTGCGGACGCATTCTAATGATACAACGCGATGCGCGCACCAACGTAGTCAACGCGCTGTTAGCCACCTGCTTAGCTTCGTGCGTCGAATGTTTCTGGCTCTCGAATACGCTTGACACATGTCCAATGAGGGATTGCCTTTGGTTGTACTCAGGCGCGCACGGCATGCGCGTCTGGCTGCCCATACTGCCGCCAGCCAATGAGCAACTGCCGGCGGCATCGACACAGCGTCTGCATACGTTCATGTCCAAGCGCATTATGCTCTCGTTTCCATTGAAACTGTATCCGCTTGTCATACTCTTTGACAATGTAATCGTGCTGGGCGTTGAGAACGAGACAACCTTGTATACGAACGAGTCGGACTCGCATTTCGCATTGCCTTTCTCGCTGCTGGAGCGCAAGTCGCAAGTGTACCTGCATAAAATTCTACGTCAGCTCATCAAGCGCAATCTTGGCTATAGCGCTTGGGAAATAGCGAAATCATGCCGTGCGCTGCCCTATTTTCCGCACTCGCTCGAACTACTGCTGCATGAAGTGCTTGAAGAAGAGGCCACTAGCAAGAATCCCATACCGGATGCGTTGCTGCCAAGCATACTTGATTTTATACGTGAATTTCCTGTGTACCTGCAGACGATTGTGCAATGTGCCCGAAAGACGGAGATCGCGCTCTGGCCCTATCTCTTCTCCATGGCGGGTAAACCAAAGGAGCTCTTCCAGCTGTGCTTGCAGTCCGAACAGTTGGACACCGCCGCCAGCTATTTGATTATTCTGCAAAATCTCGAACCATCTGTCGTGAGTAAACAGTATGCCACCATGCTGCTCGATATTGCGCTACAGAATCGTAAATGGGAACTGGCCAAGGACCTTATACGTTTTCTCAAAGCGATTGATCCGAATGAGATCGATTCGCCACGTTCATCTATGGTCATCAATGTTAAGATAGCGCCGCCAGCACAGGCTCAGGCACAGGTGAATCAAAATCCCGATGTCTTCAATCTGATCTTGGGACCCATTGCACGTGAGCGTAGCTATTCGACGACGGTGACCAGTAATCTGCCGAAAGATAAAAAAGACAAACCGCCGCCTGTACTTAATACGCCCGCGGCGCCGGCTGGCAGCATATCAACTGTAACAATTGGCTCACCTACGGAAACGACGCCACCGAGCGTGGCCACAAGCACGGGCGTGCCATCGGTGGTGCGACGGAAGACGGAACGCAGCAACTCAACTAAGGAAAAGAAGGAGACCTTCTGCATTGACTTCATATTGCAGCGTCATGCACGCACTTTGCTGCAGCAGCATAAACTTATCGATCTGGGTTACATGTGCGCCTTTCTGGACTTCCATCTCGTCACCTGGCTTTCGCAGGAAACTGAACGTGCCGCAAAACTCGACGATTATATTTTAGCGCTGACGGCGTTGCACGTTGAACTTGAGCTGCCGCCGGCATTTCCACAGCGTAAGGCTTCCAGCGGCACATCGGATGCCATGCTCGATTATAATCAACTCCAAAGTCAATTTCAACTGGACAACCGTTGTCAAACGTCCAGTCAAACCTCCGAATCGGGTTACTTTAGTCTGGCGCACATGGATACGCCAACGAGCATGCAGAATGGCAATGGCGCGCAATCGCCGCAAATACCCAGCATCAAGGAGCATGAAGAATTGAAGTTTAGCTCCTTGCCGGCGCAACCAAATAGTTCAAAAAGTGTGACGACCGCCGCGTCCACTTCGAATGGTAACAACTTCATCAAGACGCGCTCCCACTCGCAAACATCGTTCGAGAACTTCCGCTATCGTCGACTTTACTCGCTGCCGGATGACGCCTATGCGCTTGGCTTAAATGACATCTCCAGTGATGTGATTGCCGCCAACAGCAGCAGCGGCATTAAGATACTTAATGACAAGCTGAGCATCAAGTTGCGTTACTTATTACAGCTTTTCATCGAAGCAAACTGCACGGACTATGCGCTTGTGCTCTCCATACTGCTGCAAGATGCCGCCTCAATTGGTCGCATCATAAATGTCGTCATACGTTCCGAATCGTTGGCTGCTTGCAAGCGCATCGAGTCGGCGCTGAAACATCTCACGCATTGGACTTTCGAGTGCGGTGAATGTTTGTATCGCACGTTCATGATAACATTGCAGCCGCACATCTATCACCTGGATCAGTACATAAACTCGACATCGACGCACGATTCAAGCAGCGGCAGCCTTGGTTCCGTCAGCGTCGGCGCCAATAAGTCAAGCGATGCAATCGACAATGTCAGCAATGGCAACGATGACGCCGGGGTTGGCCATATCGATGCCGCCAACAATATTGTGCCAAATAACCATCATCTTCATCACATGGCCAATGCCATTAACGGCAATTGGCCGCTGGACAAGTATCCGCACGAGCATCACCTGCAACACGCGCGACTCACGCGTCATGGCAGCCTTGAGTCAAGCGGCAGTCAATCCAAGTTGAAGCTTGACAATGCGCAGGCGCGTCGTATGAACGCCACCGGCCAGAAGGATGATACCGGCGGCTGTCACCTTATGTAAACGGAGAGCAATTCAAACTAATTTAAGTATACTCAAGCAGAACGTAAATCGCGATAACATTATAGTATTGTAAAGAAAAAAAAAAAAAAACTTACTTTGTCGTCTCGATTCTTTGTGTGTGATTTTGTTTTTCCAGCGCGCAACGCTCGTCGTGGGCGTGGCACATGCAACGAAATCTAAAAAAAAAGATATCATATTTTTAATACTTATTTAATATACGTAAAACAATTATACATATGAGAAAAATAATTAGTAAAAATCAATTGCTGCAATATTTGTTTAAAAAAATACATACATACATATATTTTTTCTTAAAAATAAAACTAAAAGTGCAAAAAACTTTTCCAACATAACCTCACAAGCTATAAGGCAAATTGATAGCGGAAAGCACATACGCATTTATGTACGTGTGTGTGTGTGTGTGTGTGTGTAGTTGGAGTACAACTTTGTACAAATGGCAGTGTCGTTCGGTCGGTCGAGGGCAGAACTTCAAGATGATTTCGTCTGCTTTTCTATATTTCATTGCAGACACAGTCTTCGTATTCGGTGGTACCGTTGGAAATAAGTTGCCACTTCAAAGGATTAACTTGTAAAAATTCCGACATCAGAGCCAAAGAGACAAAGCAGCAGCAGCAGAAAGTTTTCACATAAAGCAACAGCAGAGCAGAGCATTGGCAGCGGACGAACACCAATGGCAACCATTTGGACAGACAAGGAAAAGGATGAAGGGACAATCGGCAAGACCGAAAAAAGAGACTGATGTCAAAAGGATGCAATGCAATGGCAATTGGTAGGGCGTGCGTTGTTAGGGGTTCATGGTTGGTGTTGGTGTTGGTGTCTTGTCGAAACATGTTCGTTAAACTTTAAATTGGCAAAATAACCATTGTACGTCATTGAGTTGGATTTGTTGTTGTTGTTGTCGTTGTTGCTGTAAAGTTAATCACTGTGACTTGATTCATTATTGTGCTTACTCAATGGCACACGATTTTTGGCTGCTATCGTTCGTTGCAGGTGTTGTGCACAGATTGGTGGAAATGTCGACGACGTTGACATCCTGTTGTACATTTTACACACACTGGCTCTGAAGTTTCTAACGGTAGTTCCAGTAATTCACACAATGAAAACTTCAAAAACGCGCAATTCTGGTAGCAGCAACTTGGCCAACTGCACGGCTGTCAATATTGGTGACGTCCAGCAACTGTAAAGGACAATAAAGCAAGTTTAATGCTTGTTGTTATTGTTGTGGTTGTTGTTGCTGTTGTTGCAACTGCTTACAAAACGTAATCACTTCAATAGTGCAAAGCGACGTTGTCGCATTATTGGTTTCGTTCAGTTCAGTTCAGTTGGGTTTGATTGCCGGGTCAGATGAAACTGGCGTCCATGTTGGTGGCGGCCGCCAGTCAGCTCGACAGACATGTTGTAGCGTCGCAGTAATGTTGCACAGCTCAAAAGCTCCCCAGGGTGTAATAAGTGCAGTTTTGTCGTTGTATATTTACAGCATGCGCAAATATATAGTTTGTTGCTGTTATTGTCACTATTGCTGTTATTATTATTGTTGTAGTTGTTGCTCTTATTGTAAAAATAACTATTGACAAAGCGTAAGAAGCAGCAACGGCAGCCGGCAACTGCAGAACGACGAGAACGACCATTACCAGAGCATACGAGCGCAGTCCTTGCTGAGTGTGAAGCGAAGTAAACGCAGAATAACAAAACTGAAATTGTACGAAAAAAAACTTTTACAAATTCTTTACATTGCGGTAGACGATGACAACAACAACAGGATGCTGAAATACGGCAGACAATAGCAAACCGACAACAACATGATAATCGACACCACAAGACATGTACATGAGATTCGCCGTGGCGGGCATTGTCAGAAGACGTCATCTCCAACGCTGGTCGTCCGTCCGTCCGTCAGTCAGTCGTTGCTTGACTGGCTGTTGATGAATTTTCGGGTTGCCTAGCGATTGCGGGTTTGTCATTGCAGTAGCGCGTCGGATGCGCCGGTGGCGTCGGCGCGGATGTTGTTTGCGGCACTGGTGTGTCAGGTAGTGGCGTTGGCGTCGACATCGGCGTGGGCGGTAATGATGGCGTTGGTAGACACAATGGTGCTTCAATATTTGTCTGGCTTGAATGGCAAAACTTGTTGTGGTGTGTAATAAAAGTCGTTGTTGAAGCGCTGAATCTTCTGGCAGCTCAAGTGTATAACAACACACACACACATGCTCATGCACAAAAGTTGTAATGTCTAAGCTGCGCATTATTCAAGCTTAAAATTGAAAATTGCGTGCGCACAAAACAGAACTCAAGAATTCAATGTTGCTGCATATTAAAATCTGCAAACACTTGAAAAACCTTTTGTGGTAAATATTAAAAACATTTCTCAAGTTCCCGGCTGCTTGCGCCTCCCTGGTTGGAAATAGATTGGCAGCCATGCTCACTTGTTGGCGCAATTCATTTATTGAATCAAATACTGTTGAACTTTCTAATGATAAATGTACACAAAAAGAAAAATGCTTTGTTGCATGGATAACTTGATTTAAATATTTTTTTTTTGTTGTTCAACTTTCAATTTAATCTTAGTTGCTTTTAATTGCACTATCACAATTCAGTGCTTCCAGTCTGGTTCGATTTATGCAAAAAGGTGATTTGGTCCCCTTTGTGGCAAGCTGGCTACGCCCTTGTATGAAATTATCGATAATTGTACAATTCAAATTTTTTTTTGTGGCAATCTTAAATTTTTTAGCATATTTAATTAATATTGTATAATTTACTTATTAGAAAATAATTACATTTTACTCTATACAAAGAAATTCGTTGAAAGAAAATTCAGTATAAGAAAACACCGAAAGCATTCCATAGAAATTCAATAAGGCTCGACTCAAATTATATATTGAAAAATTGTTTCCAACTAGAAACTAGTAATGACGGTTAAGTCGAGTATACTCGACTACATAATACCCTCCAAACACGGTAAGTGGTGACTGCCGGAAATCTTAAAAGTAAAAATTATATATTCGGCTTTTCCCAATCATATATTATTTGAAATATCAACACAATGGGTGGAAAAATGGGGATTTTATAACAAAATTCAGTTTATAGAGAGCGGTATTTTGTGGTATGCAGTTTTATAGATGCATATTTTCTGCGCCTGCTTACAAAATCAGGTTTGTACCTTTATAGTTTTGGAGATACATATAACAATTTTGAGAAGACCATATTTTGTGGGGAAATGAATGGGAGTAGCAAAAGTTGTGGTGTGTAGTTTAGTTGGGCTATACTTACTGAGTCTACAGACCAATTTTTATACTTCTATCGCTTCTGGTATTCGAGTTATAGCCATTTGAAAAAGTGGTCGGTGCTGGTGTGGGGTAAAGAAGCCTTTAAATTTTTATACTCTTGCAAAAAAAGTATATTAACTTTGTTGTGAAGCTTGCAACGCAGAGAAGGAGACATCTCCGACTATATAAAGTATATATATTCTTGATCAGCACGATGAGACGAGTTCATATAGGCATATCCGACTGACCGTCTGACAGTCTGTTTTAGTGCAAACTCTTAGAGTTTGAGACATGTCGGTAAAATTTTAACACAGAAGTTCTTCAGATATGTCCAGTCATTGTTTCTTCGGATTCTTTGACATAGACTAAGATACACTTCAAAAATGGTCAGGATCGGGTTTCTTTAGCATATAGCTCCCATAGGAAATATCGGTTAAAAATACTGTTTTTGTTAGAAAAACTTTGTTCTTGAATATAAACAAACCAAACTTTGCAAATACGTGTTTTTATTAATGCCTGACTATATTCCAAAGTTTTATAAGAACATAAGTTTTATTGAACATAAGGGCGTGGCACCGCCCACACAGCAAAAACTTAAAAATGGAGTTTCTGTGTAAGCAGAAGAGATACAAGACTACAAAATTTATTTGTTTTGCAGCTTATATGTTTTTTAATGAAGTGCGCATGATCTTTCAGAGTTATTTTTGTTTTTTTTTGACGCGAGAGTTTTTAATTAACTTGCGGCATAAGGTTAAGTGAGCGTCGGGTTGCCCTGATGGCTGTTTTTTTTTTTCAACAAATAAAGAACAAAGAAGGTGAAAAAGTGTGAAAATCTGATTTTTGCATTTAGAATTCTGCGTAATATGCGAAAAAATACTCGCGGCCATTTGCTTATACATTGTACCTTTTGGTACAAGGGAATATTAGTTTAGTGCACATCGAAGATGTATGTAACACCCAAAAGGAGACATCTCCGACTATACAACGTATATATATTGTTTCTCAGTTTCAAAAGAGAAGTCGATTAAGCCATATCCATTTTTTAGTAGGAACGCGTCGATCTCGGAAACTATAATATGTAGAACCAAAATTCCTTCGCAGGTCAATTTTGTTATTCATTGCGTAGATCAATTTTTTCCTACCTCCTGGACTTAGTGTAGAATTGAGAAGCAAGTAACTGAAGCCACCTCGGGTTAAAAAGTTATAAATCGGTTGTCTTTTGAGATAGAAACATCAAATTTGGAGTGTATATAGCTGACTTGCACCTCAACAAAATAGAGAAAAAATAGGGAGAAAAATGGGCGTGGCCATGTCTCCATATAGTAAAAATTTAAATTGCTTATATCTCTAGAGCCATTTATCGTACAAGAATAAAACTTTGTATGTATGCTTTTGGGACTAAGTGTAATAAGATTCAATCATAAAATGAGCATGACCACGCCTACTTACAGCCAAAAAACATAATATCACTGAAACGAATTGCATATCACTGAATAGTATTGGTAGTATAATTGGTATGTATAATATTGAAATGCAAAGAAAGTTCAGGGTATGTCGAAGTCGAGCACTACAATCCTTAATTTTTTTCTTTTTTTACTAGTAAAAAATGTTTTTTATTGGTTTTCGTATATGTTTTAAATACAGTACTGTTTCGAAATAAAACAGCAGCCAGAAATATTGAATTGTCGGGACTACTTGATTTTTAAACTTTTTTTTTCTTAAGTTAATAACGACAATAAAGTTTTGATAGTTTTAAGCAAATTATGTTTAAAGAAGATTTTTTTGTTAATATTACAGTCCAAATGACTGGAACTTGCGGATGATCGAGTGACTGAAGCCCGAGCACTTTAGATTATCGAAGCTCGCGAAGAAGCGAGCAGTCGATTTCATAGTTTTGTAGTGCGATTGGTTTAATGTCAATATCAAAAGTGAGTTGGCTTGTATAGAGCCTTGAAAATGACAGAGAAAGCAGTGTGGGATTCATAGATATGGACATAATGTATTTTACATTTCTTTAAAGTATTGAATTTCCTTACTTTATCATATTGTCGACAATTAATTATATATATTTTTTGATTGACCGTTGCTGTTTTCAAAAGTCGACAGCAACCGCACACAGATACTCATTGATACCGAAACAATTGATTTTGGCTAAGTTACAAACAGTTTGAATTCATTCAATGTTAACAATTTTCAACAATGTTTACTTCGATTTCTAATTTATTTGTCCATTATAACATTACTCATTGAATTTGATTATTTTGATTTACATGATCTTGTTGAGTTTTCAATATTTCGTTGTTGTTGCTTTTGTTGCTGTCATTGTTTTTGTGCCACTTGGTTTTTTCAGCTTCGACAAATCCTTGCTTGTTAATTCAATTTTGCGAGCTAAAAACAATTTCATCTACACAGCTGACACTGTGTTTGTGTCGGACTGTCGGACTGCCTGACTGTCTATCTGGCTGGCTGGCTAGCATTCAATCCTTCAACGAATCCTTCATACAAAAAAATTTATATACTATAATGCTCGAACACACAGGACTCAATACAAATGCGCATGCAGCGCTCAAAAACATTTATTATATCTGTTGAGCAGCGATGGCAGCTGCAGCTACACTACTCGCATAGATACATAGATGGATCTATGGGTATAGTATGTGTGTGTGTGTGTGTGCAAATACTTGTATTCGCATTTCAAAAAATTTTAAATTGTACATTCATTGCATTTGCATTTTACAAGTAAATCCCTGTCTGCCAATCTAATGCACGTTGCAACTGAAGGCATATCGGCGTAAGCGGTGTTGGCAGCACAATGAAAAGCACTCGTTTGCAGTCGACTATCTCGCTCTAGCAATCTGTATTACAAACTTCTCCTTCTCCTACGACGGTAATACTCGAAGCTGATGTGATGCGCTTGCTCTTCACAGATAGCAACTTGGCGCCCACAATGAATGTGCTCTCTCTGTCTGTGTGTGTGTGTGTGTGTGTGTGTGTGAGGGTCGAACACTGTTGTAAAAAGTCTATTCTTTTTGTTTCAAAACTTTGCAACTTCAACTTTGAACTGAACACGAACAAAAAATAAAACACATAATAAAACTGACAAAGGCAAAGTGGCGGCAGTAGGATGAAGAAGGCGCTAGACAAATCAGCAGATGAAGCAGCAGCAGCGGCGCTTGTGAAAGGCACCAAAAACAAAAACTGAAATAACAAAAAAGAAAAACTTTCAAAAATCACGGAATCAAGTTGAGCTTACAGAGCGATGCACAAACACTCAAACCACTGAGCCCTGATGATGCATTGCGCTTGCTGTTGTTGTTGGCGTTGCATGAAATTTTTGGTGCCATAGTTGGTTGGCTGTTGTTGTTGTTGTTGTTGTTGTTGCTGTAGTTGTTGAATTGCTTTTTGCGAGCATGAATAGATAAATATGCCGGCAGACAAACCAAAGTGCAAAAGAGAAAGCAACAACAGGCGAGCGACATAATCAGCGTCTGGCTGTGTATGTGTGTGTATCTGTGTGTGCCTGTGTGTGTGTGTGCGAAAATGTGAAATTTTCGCCAAGCCACAAATTCGCTGCGTGGCTGACTGAAGAATTTGCCATGCGCTTCATTTTCTTTTGCGTACGTCTGTCGAATTTTATTTATAACGCAGCAAGGCCAAAAGCTCATCATACAATGGCAATGTTAATGGCGTCGCAATGGCACAATCACGACTTTGGCGAAGCGTCACAAACAGCAACCGAATTTGCTTTGCCTTGAGGCGAGGCAACGCACGCTGCTAACGCCTCGCTGAAGCGGTAAAACGGACGCCAACCGAAAGAATGGGGAGCAACAGCAGCGCATCACCTGACACACACAACTACATACATACATATATAGTTATATTAAAAGGGGCGCGCATAACTCACACACATGTGTGTGTGTGTGTGTGTGTGTGTGTGTGAAGTTTTACTTATTGTTGAAGTTGTGTGTTAATATATGTGCATCTGTTTGTATTGGCGCTCTTGTAATGCCATCGACAACGGCTCGGCAAACGCACATGCTGCTATTTACGGCCAAAACGCCCACTAACAAGAACAAGCAGAAGCACAAGCAGAAGAGCTGTGCTGTGCTATGAGACTTTAGCTGGCGGCTCGCTCAGCTCTTTATCACGTGTCAGAAACAGTTTTGACTTTGAGTTTTCAAGCTGTTGTTGCGGCCTTGTTTTCATAGCCATAAGGCGTCGGTGTCGGCTTCGATTCAAAAACGACGCATAAGGACACCAACAACAACAACAACAGCAGTAACAACAACAACAGTGGCCGTTGTCTGAAATCGCACAAATGCCAAGTCAAACCACAAATGCTGAGCTAAAGTTGTTCGTGTATGAAGCACAATGGCCGTCCGTACACTGTTATTGTGTTAGAGTTTAAGGCGGCAACAACAACAAGAACAACAACAAGAACAACAAGAATGGCAACGACAACGACATCAGCAATGGCAGCATTGACGATGACGATGACTGACCTCTTGAACCGATGCATTAGCAAAACAAAAAGCCAGTGAACCGGGCCAAAAGCGACAGCTCAGCGTCAGCTTCAATAACAACAACAACAACCACAGTAGCCGCTTTAGTAACAACACACGTTTTATTGCCCAGCACATGCACACACGCATGTTCTTTCACACACACACACACACACACACATCGAAGCACATAAAGCGCCGTTCATCGTTGCCTTCTATTGCCTTTTCTGTCATTGAGGTGCAAAGTTTACCTCATTAATTCATTAATCAATGTGCGTCTGCTTTGTTTTGGCACTTTTCGAGGGCAGCACCTGTAAATAATGGCCTTTGTTCTCACTCAGCTCAGCTCACATCACAGCACAGCAGAGCAGAGCACAAAACAAAACGACTCAGCATGGCGACTTGGCGCGATTTGTTTCGACTTGGCTCAACTCATTTTGGTTTGGTTTGGTTGGGTTTGGTTGGGTTTTGGGCACAAATCCGCTTACGTTTCGCTGAGCAATACACGCGCGTGCAATGCGTTTGATGTCCTGACAGTCATCCTGCGTCTCATTTCTTTTTGGGCCTTTTTTTTTTTTGGGTGCCTTGTGAACGGACGTTTGCGTGTCTGCCTGTGCCGCTACATGTGCCTAAAGTTGCCAATGAAGGCGACTTCAATGAAGATTTATACGCCTTATAGGGGTCGCTGAGTGCATGTGTGTGCGTGTGTGTGTGTGTGTGTGTGTGTCAGTTTCATGATATTTTCGTCAATCAGCAGGCGTAAATTAAATTTCTTTATTTCAACTACATGTGTGTGTGTGTGTGTGTGTGCGTTTTTTGTTGTGCTTCCTGTTTGTCCATTTTTGTTTGTTTTTTGTTTTGGCTAAGAATTTATGCAAGTCACTTCCGTTCCATTGCGTTACTTCCTGGCATAGCGCAAAGCTATTTAGTTTTACAGCCCGGCAGGCAGCCGAAAAACTTCATTTCCGCTCTTCGAAACATGTGCCACAGATCATTAAGTTTTCTTAAGCTGCTGTTGCCACTGGCGCGTTGTTAGCAGCTACCGCAAAGTCCAAATATTATCTAAGTAGTCGCACTTACATTGCTATTTTCTGCTTCTGCTTCTGCTTCTCTGCTCTTCACTTCACTTCTTTTTCTTTTTTTTCACTTTAGCTTAAATGTTGTCTTTATTGTAGCCATTGCTAAGTGTTGTTCTTGCACTTGCTTCGTTCGTTGTAGATAAACTGCAATTTCGGCACACGTTGCAACACCTGCTATTTTAACATGCTTAAGTTTAACTACCGCCAAGCACGTTTGCTAACATATGTAGAACGTTTATGCAAGCCAAAGCAAACGACTTCGTCTATGATGCTGCCTCTGCCGCACACCCACAAGGCTGCTTTATATACACGGCATAAAGCTTTGTAGTCTTCAGCTTTTTCGGCAAGTGCATAACATTTAAGTGCCGTCTCGTTGTATCTCATCTCATTCATATGACTTTTCTCCCGATTTTCCAGCTGCACACATTTGCTCCTCTTTCTCTGCCACTCCGACTCCCACACCCACTGCCACCTTTTCCTTTGTGTCGCTACACATGTCGACTGACAAAAGTCATTTATTGCAATATTATGCATATTTTTATTACAGCTCTCAGCTACATAAATTCAACATTATTGAAGTTTATGTCCAAAAAGGTCGTTAAAAAGTTTCAGGTGCTTAAACGAGCAACTCTTCCCGCGCACCGCACCGCATCGGTCTGTTTGATCATTAGTTTATTGTGTATGTTCATTCAAACCGACAACCGGCAACCGTGTGCCCTGTGCCCGTCCTTCTGCCCAGCAGTTTTAAGGCATTTTACTGTCATCTGTCCATGTCGTTAAAACAAGTCAACAAATTACTTAAATGTCATGTCTGTCGGCTCAAGCAGCTATGTGCCATTAAAAATGCCTAAGATGGAATTATCATGATTTTTGATGGTTGCTTGCCGAGGTGCAAATTTCGGCATTGATTTGGAAGTTATTTTTCTTTTGTGGCTTTCAATGGTTTTAATGAGTTCATTGAATAGCACAATTTTGTTCAATGAACTTAAGTTACTTTAAAGGTTTTAATCTGAAACTCATGAAAGAAAAGAATCGAGTTGGCAAAAGGTGTAAAGTATTTAGTTACTCTTGGTTTTAATGTACTATGTCGATGGGATTTTTGGGGTGAGGAGACAATCTGTGTTCGCATATGTGTGCCAAACAGCTTTTATTTTATCAGCAACGTGCAGATCTTTGTTGGTTTCTACTACTTGTGATGTTTCAAGATCATGGTAAAATATGAATTCAGAAGGTAAGCCGACCCATTCCCGTTATTACGTCGAAACGTCGAAGTGACAGCGAGAATTAACGATTCTCAGACAGTCGGTCTCAAGATTAGTGCTGGAAAAAAAGGGATTTTTGAGTTTGTAAACTCCTAAACTATTCGATCTGAATGTGAACCGCTTCATCTTCACATGGCTGATTTGCAAAGAAACCAAACAAGTCTAAAAGGAAACTGAAATAAATTACTTAAGTATTTTTGATCACGTTCTTTTAATTGGTTTTTCAACTGTTGGCACAACATTTCATTTATTCGTTTATATAATAATGTAAAAAATATAATAATAATATATAATATAAGAAGGTGTAATATAAATAACATGCAGATTAACTTAATAATTATCTGGCCTGAGGGAACTTTATGTATGCAATGCCAGCTATGTAACAATTTACAGCCTTGTGTGGTCAGAGACTTTAATTGCCATAAAGTTCACACTGTCCATTGAAGCAACAATACGTCAAGCCGTTATTCCATGCCAGATTCACGTAAGTGGCGTAGAACAGTGGAATTAAGTGTCGTAGAAGAGATTTCAGGTGACAGAACGTATAAAGATTATTGACATTGACGAATAAAGATTATTATTGATATAAGACATGCTTAAATGCTAAACGGGGCATGGAGATCATAGTTAGGTGAGCAAAATTATCTGGACAAAATTTCTGGTAGTGCGTCGTGGGCCATTGAAACTTATTTGTCTGAGGGGTTAGAAGAATCAATTAAACCAACAGTCAGCCAATCAAGAAAGTCTGTACCTAAAACAATCCTACGATGCATCAGAAATGGAAGCTCTATGGGAAAGAGCCTGTCATGGTCTGAAGATAACCTGGTACTAGGATTTCCCTGTAGAGGCAATAATGCGCAAATAAAAGAAATTGCTTCTAAACTGACGCATTCTGATCTTGGCGTTTTTTGTATTGTGGAGACCATACACAACAACAATATTCGACTTGAAGAGGTCATTAAATTCTTCAGACCAGCGTTTAAAAGATCCAAGAACACTTTTCGTCTTATCAACGACAGTTGAGACTTGTTTGATGAAGCTCGTGAGCTCGGGACCTCGGGATCGAAGAGAACATCTAGGTCGTTCAAAATAGAGACTAGTTCTAGTGGGACATCATCCATAGAGTAAGTAAACAAATTAAGTGAACACCAAGAGTGCAGAGTGTTCCGATTAACCTGCAATATGCTATAAGAAGCAGGATCCCAAATTTTTGTACATTGCTGTTTATTCTCACAAATATTAACCACAAAAGTTGTGACCAGCTATGACGTGTAGTAACTTGTTGTGCCGCGTAATGAGTAATGATATTGACTCTTGTGCTATCTGTGATTCTGTTAGCCTTGTCAAACTGTGACTTTGTGTGACTGGCGTCAGATTAGGTCGGTAAATCCACTCGCCAATATTTGTGACGAGCTGTGATTATTTGTGACCCCTTGAGACTGGCGAAACAACTCGTCGGTAAGCAAATTAGATTCTTATCTAAAAACTGTTGATTTCATTGTTTTTATTTTTATTTTTGTGGTTTGACAATTTATTACTTAAATGAAACTTCATTTTGTTTAATGTTTTTTTTTATATTTATTTCGCTCATTTTTGTCTTCATTTGAAATTAATTTTTGTGTTTTACCAAAAATCAAAACATTGTCGGTCATTTGTTATAATTGCATATACAGAATGTAAAGTTGAAAAAAATAAATAATTACAGTTTACATAATTAATTAAATGTACATATCTTTGAGTATTAAACTTATAAACAAATGGCTTAAACTGATTTTCACAATTGCTCATTAACAACAACAAATGCTTGACAACAGCAGCAACAACAACAACAACACAAACAAGTGAACATAAAATGGTGGATAAAAAAATTTTTATTTGAAATTTTATAAGTTTATATTAAATAACTGCAGGTATTAAAATTGTTTATGGTTAATTAATTGTTGCTGTTGGTGTTTGTGTTTGTGTGAATGTTGTTGTAGTTGTTATGTTATTGTTGTGCCGTTGTAATTGATGCGAACACTTCTGAGTGCCGTTGATGAGGAGTTTCGAAGTTCTTTTTTCTCTTCCTTTTTTTTGTTAATGCTTTATTCATATTTAATTGAATATAAATGTAAATTAATGATGCAGAAAAGGGGAAACAAGCACAACAACAAAAAAAAGAGAAGAAGAAGAAAAAATTATAATAATTCCTGCTGGGCTTTTGTTGTTATTTCATTTGTTTGTTGCTGCTGTTAATGCAATTCCACTCGCAGTTGTTGTTGTTATTGCATTGTATTGCATTGGCATGTGCATTGTGCATAATTTGGCGCACACACACCCAAACACACACAATCACGCACACACACACACGCGCATGCTGAATGCATTTGTGAAAATGCACAAGTTATGTAATTAATTTGCATTTAACTAAATTTGCATAAATAAATATAATCATTATTATTATTGTTTTTTTTTAATTGTTATAATTTAAACATAATTTAAATAATTCAGTATTTAACAAACATTAGCGTCAACACATAAAAATATACTTTGTTTTTTTTTTTTTAGTTTTTAGTGTTTTATAAAAACAATTATTAACGTAAAAACAAAGAAAGCAAAAAAAATATTAAATAAAGTTAACTTTGTTTGTTTTACAAGTCTTGTGGAGTATTTTAGAAATGCTCTCGCTTTCGACAGTGAAACATCGCAATAAAGTACTGAGAAATAAAGTAAAATAAAAGCAAAAAGTTTTAAGTTTTATTGGAACTTAGCTCACAATCAATTGTTCGGTTTGTTGGTATCAAAAAGTTTTCTTGTATTTGTTTTTTTTTTATGTCCTTTTGCTATCCTTCTTTTTTTGTTTGCTTTGTTTTTGTTTCTTCTTCTTCTTTTTATATTGCTTTTAGTATCAAATAAGTTGCTGAGCGCTTTGAGATTTGCACTAACATTGATTTTGCTTTTGCTTTTAGTTAAGTATTTTAGTATCTGCACATTACTGATTATCTTATGGTCAAGTATCTTTTCTATATATATATATATATATATGTATATTTATATATATTTTAAGTTAGCTTTAAATCTTTATTTTTTTGTTTTTGTTTTTGTTGTTGTTGGATTTGCGCTACTTTTGTTTCATTTGTTTGTTGGTTGAGAGGAAGTGGTTGGCTAATGTTGTTGTTGTTGTGGTTGTTGTTAGTGGCATGGCAAGGGCTTGTGTTGTTGTGGTTGTATCATTGGGTTGTTCTTGTTGTTGTTGTTGTTGTTGTTGTTGTTGAGGAGCAGGTTCACATTTACCTTTTTAGTAGTAGTAACATATAAGCATGCATATGTATGTATGTGTGTATGTATGTATGTATGTATATAAACACTGATGAGTATGCTTATTTAGTTGCGAGTATCTTTTTGATTTTCTTTTTTTTTTTCTTTTCATTTTTGGATGTGTTGGCATTTTATTATTATTTGAATATTTTTGCTGTTGCCTTTTTTGAGGGTTTTACTTCATTTAATTTTCGTTTTCTTGCATTTCGCATTTTACTACTATTGCTAACGTCAAAGCTACTACTATTTATAAGTTTCTTTTTTTGCTTTTGTTCTGCAACTACTAATTTTTTTTTTTGTTTTTTTTTTTTAGTTTTATTTTGGTTTTTTGGTAACGACAATTAAATATTGCAATTGCTACTTTAAAATAGTTTTTTTTTTATTTTTGTTTTTGTTTTATTTTTATTTTGCTTTTCTTTACGCTTTTGCTTGCATGTTTTGTTTCTGTTGTTGCCTTCATACACTACGCTTGCACTGCAATGCCTGCTGTCTGTTGTCTGCTGTCCGCTGTCCATATCCGTTTCCGTTTAATGCTTTCATACTCAATAACCAACTTTGCTGTGCTTGTGCAGCAACTTCCGCCTTCGTACTTTTACGCTTAAACTTAGTTTTATGTATATAGATATATATATATGTGTATATATATTTTTATATGTATAATATTGATAACTACAAGTTTTTTATTGCTTTACTTTTACGTTATGGTTTTTGTTTTTTTTTTTTTGCTTCGGGTTTTCTTTTTGCGTTACTTTTTCAACTTCATTGTTTTTATGTTTTATGTTTTCAGACAAACACAATTTTTCTTGTGTGTCTTTCATCAAAAGTATCTGCTTTTTTTAATGCTTTATGCGTGTATATATGTAAATATGTATATTACTTCTTGTTTTCATTTATAGGCTTTACTTAATTCGGTCTTAGGTCTTTTAGATTTTACTTCTTACTTCTTTTTTCGAGTTCGCGCTGCTTTGCTGCTTTGTCAGGGTTTTTTTTTTGTTACGAAATAAATTAGGTACATACTAAAAATGTTGTAGGTTCGTTTTGTTTTTGTTTTTGTTTTAGATTTCGATTTTTTTGGGTTGTTTGACTTTTTATTTTAGGGTATGTTCGTGTGTGTGTGTGTATGTCTGTGTTTTGTAATCATTTAGAAATAAAACGTTTCGCCGTTTTTCATTCGACATTTGCCAACTAACGGCAATTTTCATGTTTTCAATTGCTCAATCTGTGTGTTTTTTTAATTATATACTCTGCTGCTTCTTCTTTTATTTTGTATTTGTATTCTGCCGCGTTTTGTTTGTTGTAACTAGTTTAATTTTTATTGCAAGTACATTTTCCAAACCGTTTTTGTTTGCTTTTAATTAAATTATAAGGGATTTTGTTTTTGTTGTTTTCGGGCGCTGTTCAAACTGTTCAAACTGCCATGTGTTCCAGTTCGAGTGCGAGTGCGAGTTTGTGTCTTTGTTTTTATAATACTTTGTTTTTGCGCTCTAATTTGCCAAAATGCGTGAAAAGCACACGTTAAAAAAAGGAGTGAGCAAATCTCAACTGACGCCGCCGACAATGAGCGTCTAAATGGTGGAAAACTGCTGCAGAAGGTTTAACGGAAATGCCAAACCTCATTTGCCTTTTTTGATAACGAATCAAAACCGAAAAGTTTGCTCAAAAAAATTTCGCAGCCATAAAAGTTTTTAAATAATACATAAAGTGTGTTTCCTTTCCAAGTTGGCTTGGCCTTTATTTTCGTTTTTTATTTCTAATTAGACAGCATGGCACATGAAAAGTTTCCGCTTTTTCGACAATTTTTAGGTCAAGCCTAGGCCAAACTTGCATTTGTAGTTTTGTTTGCTTGTAAGCTCGTAAGTTGCTTTTGCTATCGGAGTTGGTCACTAGTTGTTTGTCATTTCAAAAAAAAAAAGATACTAAGACTCTTTACATATGCCGCGCCACCTGCTAAACGTTGCGCTTGCAAGGCCAAGCCAAAAGTATCTGGCAACGGAATCGCTTCAACAAAGTTTTCATTTTTCGGACTAACAACTTTTGCCACAGCGCGTGCTACAACTACAAATAAACGACACAAGACACCCTGTAAAACGCTATGATATATGTCTGTATGTTTGCTTCTGCTGTTTCTGTACTCAATTCAAACTTTTAATAGTGTTTTGTTGTGTTTTAGGTTGATTTTTGATTGTTTCATCTTTCATACGCTTCGTCATCATTTCTATTTTTTGTTTTTGTTTTTGTTGTTACATTAATAATTATAGTAATAATCGTAGATACTCTTAAAAATATACGCGTTTTATTTTTCAAAACTGTTCAAATGATTTTCTTTTCTCGTTTGTCAAACATCTTCTTCTTTCTGTATTCATTTGGTATAAAAATTTTAACGATAGTTATTTTATGTATGTATGTGTGTATATATATATATGTATGTATATGTATAGTTTATGTTGTATGTATATTTATGTATAAAATACTCACATTCATTTACGACTACTAACCACGTAACTACTTATAAATATACCATTTTGTTTTTCTTTTCTTTTGTTTTTTTCCGTCAATTAATAGTATATATTTTTGCCTATTATGCGTTCAATTTAGCGACCATTTTGTTTTTTTATTTTTTTTTCATGGGTTTGCTAATACTCTTCTTCTTCTTGCTTAGTGTATAATTTAATTTAGTTGTGTGTATTTTTTTTTACTTTTTTAAGTTTTTTTTAGAAAGTAACAGTTAAGTTTTAATTTGTGTTGCTTGAAAAAAATACAATACCATACAATTTTCCTGTATCGTTCACGTTTCGCCTCTGCCTCAAACGCAACACACACACGCACATGCTAATCACATTCTAACCTAACAGTCTCGCCAAAAACGAGTTCAAAACCAACAATTCCTTTCATTTCCGTTTCATATTTACAGTGTACAAACTAAGACTAAGAAAAGTGTATCTTTGTGGGTAGACGAAAGTAACTGAAATTTTTTTGAAAAGAATTTTGAAAACCATGCGTTTTTTTTCTACCATTTCCATTTTTTGGTTCTTCGCCAAATTTTATAGATTTGAGTGTAAAGTGTTGTAAATACAGTTTTATTGCCAACAGTTGAAACTCTAAATTTTGCAAATTACTACTTTGATACAGATTCGAACCTTCGGTTAGATTATGAAACTGGTGTGCTCTTTTATCTATGCCAAGTATCTAAAAATCCACCCACACTTTATAGTTTTTTTTTCATATAGAGAGGCAACAGTTTAGGTTGGAGTAAAATATAAACTAAGACATGGTTAGGCGTATTCAAAAGCTGTGAATTCTGTGCTCAAAAATGTCTTTATTTTTAATAAAGTTTGAAGTCTTCCAGCATTAGTTGCTATGATAAATATAACTTCAATGTTGTTGTTGCATGTTTGCAGTAATGTTACAACTTTTGAACGCCATAGTAGTTAACTGAACATAAGTTGTGCTATCATAATTATTATTTAACCCTTTTTGTTACTTTAAATCGAACACATATTGAAGAAAAACAACATTCTTAGACAGCAGTTCAAGTGTAAGCTCGGAAATACTTCGACTTTTCTGTTCATTCAACTTTAAATTTTTTTGGGCTTGATGGGCCGTTTTTTGAAAAATTGGGTATACACTAACTTCAAGTCTTTAGTTTTGTTAATTTTTTTGCTTCTCACATAACGTAAAAACGTAAAATGGACGAATTGAATATACATCATATATGCCAAATCTCTCTCTATATACCATATGCTTATTAATACTTAGTAGCTTGTATAAGTTTTCTTTTTTTCTGTTTACTTTTTTAATATATATATATATAATTTTATTTTATACTTGTTTTTGTTTATATCTATGCCAACTATGAACTTAGTTCTAGCAACTTTTACGTCCAATGACGTCTTGTTCACTTACGATTGTTTCTTGCAATGCTCAAACACCAAACTGAACTCAAATATATGTACGTAGTACGACAAGTGTGTGTGTAAGGAAAGAAAACTACCTAGAACCTAAGAAAGGAACACAAAACCCATAAATATAAAATAGTGAAATAAATAAATGAATAAGACAACAAATAATTATCAGGCGCTCAAGCAATTTTCTTTACTTCAAATACAGGAATGAGAAGTTATGACTATGTATGCACTATAATAGTAATAGTATCTCTATTAATAATAACGACAACAACGAACTAATTAGTATTGCTTATCAGAAAGTAGTTATACATGTGTATTTTGTTCAATTTTCATCTTTTGTTTTTCTTTTTGTTTTATTAGTTACAACTACAAAACTAACTTACTTAAAAAACACGCTTAAGGTATTTAGGATGTGTGTGCAAACGTTTCGTTCCTTCGTACGATGTGTGTAACTATGTATATATATATGCTTTATAATGTACGAGTATATTGTATCTAAAGTAATATAGTACAGTGTGCTCGCACATGTCACTGGCGACGAGCATTAAAATGTTTATACCTTTGATTCGAGTGTATTTCTATTCGCTTTCTTTCGCTTCCGTTTCTTATTTCTTATTTCTGTTTTTTATTTTTAAAATATATTTGCTTTTAAATAATTTACTATATGCTAAGGGGGTTTTTTACTTTTATGAGTATAACAAAAAAGTACAATTAAAAAAAAAGTTATAAAGAAAGCAGAAACACGAGGACGAACTTAAGAAGTTTTTCGGTTTAGTGTTTTTTGTCTTTTAAGTTAAACTTTCTTTCATTTGTAAATAATTAATAGTTTCCTTTTTACTTATTTATTTTTTTTGCTTGTTTTTTTTTCGTTTTTTGTTTTTATTTTCGTGTAATTTAGTATTTAGTAGTTTATTTTGTTGTAGTTCTTAAGACGGTGGCATTTTGATAGACGCAAAAGTCATGCGGCTTTGTTCTCATACTTGTTCTTGTCATTCGTGGCGACATTTTCTGGTTGTCCTCGGTGTTGCTGCTTGTATTATTATTGCTTTTGTAAAAGTTTCACGTCAATGTTCTGCTTGTTCTGCCGCTTGTAATTGTTGTTGTGCGTGTGGGTGTTGTTGTTATTGTTGTCCACCTGCTGCTCAGCAGTAGTACCATGAATACATTCAAGGTGTACCAGAAACTAGTCGTAAAAGTGCGACCATAACTGCTGCTGCGACTCAAGCCGTGTGTGCCATCGTTCGCGGCCGCTGAGCTGCGACTGCTGCGTGCAGCGCCTTCGATGATGTTGTTGTTGTCCAGCTCATGCAACACCGGCAACTCCAAATCGTTCATCGGCTGTGACTTCTCAATGTTCGTGGACGAGGATGCGGCCGAGGAGGAGGCGGGCGGTGAGGCAAGCAGACGCTTGGGCTTGCAACGCTTGTGTTTCTTGAAGGTCTTTGTAATATTTATGCTGTAGCCTTCAAGGAACTCGGAGCCCTGCGAGAAAGAGAAAGAGAAAGCATATGATTGAGTAAAAGAATGTTACAGCACAGGAAAAAAAATTATGTATTTTCTAAGCCGCATAAGTAAGACGAGTAAGAACGGTGGGTGTATGAGCATGAGTAAGAGTAAAAGTAAAAAAAATATAATAAATTACAACATTAATTAAATTTTTCTTACGCTGCTTTGCTGACATTCACACACACACAAACACACACACACACAGACACAGCTAAACATACACATACACATACACAAAAGTCGAAAGGAAATTGAAAACCTTATTTATGCCGATGTCGTCGTACGACGCCAGCGTCAACGTCGACGCCAACGTAAAAGTCAACGTCATCGTTGTTAGTCCTGTGCTCCTCACCAAACGAGCACCCAAAAAAACATTGCATTTTGTTCGCTCGCCTGCCATACAAAACTTGAGCAAACAGCAAAGCAAAATTTTGTGTTTTAATTACGCTGAATAAATTTGTGTTTATAAATAGCAAAGCGACCCAACCAACCAACGAATGGACGGACCGACGGACGGACGGACGAACGCCCGAAAATACAAACGAGGCGTGCCAGATGGGCGGCTGTGTTGCCATAGGCTGCTGGGAATGTTGTGAATCATTGTAGAATTGTGCCACTTAATAATACAAACGTTGTTGCTGCTGTTGTTGTTGCTGTTGTTGTTGCTGTTGGTGTTTGTGTACGATTTGTGCGCTAAACTCAAATATTATACACCTACAAATCGCATTTCATACTGGGATTTGTGTAGGTGTAACTGTGTGTATATCTGTATCTGTGTGTGTGTGTGTGTTTTTGTGTGAATTTCCGCGCGCTTGATGGCATCTTTTGGTTGCGGTCAAAATATTTTACAGACCAGAACAGCAGAAATTTTGAAATCTCATGCGGAATTGTAATTTTTTGTGTTGTTTTTTTTGTTTTTTTTTTTATTTTTTAAATTACGTATTTGGATTTTGTTTTGCTGCGTTGTTTTTGTTGACTTTGGTTTTGTCTGTTTGTGTTTTTGTGTGGGTGGTGTGGTTGTTGTTGTTGTTGACGGACTGACTGACTGACTTCATAACGAGTGTTTACTAATAATATTATGCAAATCGCGAGCAAACGCCCACTCAAGCTCACAGACCAATAATTCTTCCTATTTCGTTTTGTTTTTGTGTTCATATTGAAATGTTTTCAGTTTTTTTTACATTTACCACAGCGTCGCGGTCAGATTTTTGTCCAACATGGCGTATGAGCGTGTTAAATCAACATTTTTGCTGTCAAGTGTTTTGACAACAGCGCAGACAACCTTAAACGTTTGTCCTTTTTGAATTGGTTTTTGAATTGGTTTTGTTTAAGGGGTTACGTCTCCTTAGAATTTAAAAAAAAACGAATTTTTTTTTTTCATTTTCTCATCCGAGATCCGAAGAATATTTTTCGAGTTATAAAAGAATTAACGGCAGCCACTCTGACTGGATTTTGAGGAAATTCGCACTGCTTCTTTATAATTATATAAATCTAGTGCTTAATCGAAGGACTTACATTTATTTTGAAATTAAAATTTTTTACTGTTATAAAAATCAAAAAATTGAAAAAAATAAAGCAAAAACCTTCGATTAAACACTAGATTTACTATTTAACTACTTGTGTTTTAAATTTGAATGATTTCGGGTGAACGGTTTAGAACTTATAGTGGTTTGTAATAAGGAGCCAATATATATAACTCTAACTTTTTATATTTTTAATATTTTTTTCTGAAATTTTTGTGAAATAAACTTTAATCAAAACGTAATAAAGTTGAATTTTTACTTTCATAAAAATGATAAAATTTCTATGAAAAAAAAAAATATTAAAAATACTCGTTTTTTCGCGACTCTAAGGAGACGTAACCCCTTAAATGCTTCATTTTCTATCAATTTAGACAACGAATTCCTTTTGGCATAAAAACAAATGTCGCTTCATTAGAATTGGCTTGAATTTGGCATTTTCGTTTGATAAGTTTATCTTTTATACACATGATGATGATGACGACAAAAAAACGGAGAAAACAGCAAACAAAAAAAGCGTAGGCAACCATGACTTATTGACTTTTAGCCGGAAATGTGCTGAGCAGTGTGAGAGAGAGAGGGTGCGTGGGAGGACAGCAGAGTGGCAAAGATATGGGAAAAGTCGACATTTAACGCAATAGAACGGAAAATCGATGACAGTTCAAGCGTTGATAATTTTTCGCACACAGTCAGTTACAGACGCAGACTCAGACTCAGGCGCAGAGTCGACTCGGCTCCTCCACAGAAATGGAAACAATTTCAACTTAAGCAATTTCCGACAATTTCCACAAAACTAACATACACGCAATGCTCAGCTAAGCTAAGCTGAGCTAAGCAAGGCAAAGCAAAGCTAAGCAGTGTCAACTCAACTCAAATTGACTCCAAAGCGAAATGAGTTGCACGCAGGACGCACATCTGTGTGTGTCTGCGTGTGTGTGTGTGTGTGTGTGTAACTTTTGCGGCATATATGCTGTGAAATTTAGCTTGAGCACAAGAAAATAGTGCATAGTATCCCATATGAGCGCCCATCTATCCTGGCTGTCCTTTCTTTTCAAGTCTAAATAGTCACATTTGCACGACGTCTGCCCTTTTTTCTATGCTGCGTTTTGCTTCTATCGCTCGGTGTGTGTTGTTGCTGTGTGACCCATTAGAATGGTTCACAACTGTGCTACGTGCCACAGCCGAAAATGCAAGTAAATTGCAGCATTTACTTCTACTTTGTCGTAGGAGGCGGCATCGTCAAAGGAGTCATAGTCATTGAGCGCTGGCGGTTGATAGCAGCAGCAGCAGCAGCAGCTCGTATTTTGCACTGATGTATGTTGCATTTGGGTGCCAATCTTCAAGCGCGTATATATCAGTGTGCAAGTGTGTGTGCGAGTGTGTGTGTGTGTGCAACCACAATGCAATTGATTGCACTTTATAACGTGTGGTTTCCGAGCCACATTACATTGCATTGGCATACTGAAGTCTTTGCCATCATTTTGCCGAGCCCTGCCGTGCCGTCTGTCTGTCCCATTTGTTGCCTAATGCCTTTTGGACAACTGTGAGGCATTTAAAGCGCAAGCTCAAGCTCAAGCGCAAGCTGCTATCAACAGAGCAGCGCTTGAAAAGGCATACCATATACCAAATGATTCTGCCGAACAAAAACAAAAGCAAAAACAAAATACAAAATAAATAAATAAACGAATAGAAAAACGTACAAAATGAATAAATGAGCACTTGTAGTTTGTTGCTGTTGTTGTTGTTGGTGCTGCTTGACTCCATGTGCAGACTTCAAATGGCAAAAGAAAAATTGCTCTTGATATTGTCTAGCAATTTAGCTGATTAAGCTGATGGATGTAAAAGCGAAATGCACGAACGATTATATAAAAAGAAAGAAAAAAAATACAAAACACCGTAAAATTGTGCAAGAAATAAAGGAAAAAAGTCGACAAAGGACGCAAGGATACGGAAAGCAGCGAAAAAGGGTTAATGCGATTTAACAGATTTTGCTCTTAAGCCTCAAAAAATGTTCGGTCTTTTGTAAGTTGGCCTTTCTTGCTTGTTTGGCTTTCTTTCGTTTTGACTTATAATTTACGTCTATCAATCTCGGCCTTATGCATTTTTCATTGTGCTAGAAATCAATTTTATTTCATATCTTAAGTACGTATCTCGAAATGCTTAACATGCTACTTACCGGCACTACATGATTCTTGGCGCCCCAGCAGATCGGCTTGAATGAGCCCTTGCGCGTTGCCTCCTGAAACTCATCGAATTGATTCTCCCAATCGTACGAGATGAGACGCGCCTCCAGTGTCATGCCTGCCAGCTCGGGTGGTGAGGATATTAACACCGGATTCGAATCGCTGCAAATGGGAAATGTCGTTTAGATTTCTTTTTTTTTTTGCTTAAAACATTATTGTCAACTTTGATTAAGACTTAAAATATAATTTAAATGGATTTGCAAAGACAAATAGTCAATGAGGGTGGTGAAAGTAGTGTAGGTACATCAGCAGCATCATGATAAGCGGCTACCCTCAACACGACACACTGGTGTCTGAGTCAATGCGTAAGCTTTGTGAAATTAGTGAGCTGTGAATCCCCAAAGTTGAGCTAATTAATCTTTTAGATTTTCATTTCTGACGCGCACTCAAGTACGTTTTTACTTTTTACTTATGAAACGAAACTGGCAGCATTTTCTTTTACTTTCTTTGCTGTTTACTGTTGTTGTTGTTGTTGTTGGTGTTGTTTCTTTTCTATGCGCTTCCGTTGTAGATTTTCGCCCCCGAGTCAAAAAGCAAAAAGCAAAGAAAATACCACATAAAAGTGTAGTAAAATTCTTAAATAGCAAGCGGTGTGAGACGGCAGAGTGACAGCGGTGGCGGCTCTGCAGCATCATCGTCATCATCAACGGCCGTAGAGTCTCACCATTGGCAGCAATAAGTATATACCGCCCTCACAATTAGGCTAATTAATTTTGTGTGCTTCGTCGGCTCGGGAAGGGAACGGATCGGCACGGAAGGGAACGGAACGAAAGGCAACGGTTTGGTCTTTGTTACCACATTTCGAAAAATACAGCTTTAATTTCCTGTACAGCAGATACAAATACAGCTACAGCTACAGATACAAATATACACCTAAACAACGTGTACTATATCATTTCTTTTACAATACAACTGACGCTGACGCGCTTAACTAGACTCAATATGAAGTCCTGTGCTGGCGCCTTTTGCTTTTGTAATTGTTTGTGTCTCTGTGTGTGTGTGTGTGTGTGTGCGGTTGTGTATGTATGCGTGTGGCATCCTTTGGAAGCCGCAAACAAATCTCTTTTAATTAATTTATGATTCTTTGCCTCAATCCGCGTTGTTATATTTCGTGCATTGAGGGTTGCCTCGTTGCCTTCACGTGAAGCACATCTGTATTGATAAATATTCGCGCGGCATGAACGAAGGCTTGAAAGGTTTGCTTGTCCGCTGTCCGTTTCGTACATTCATTGGCGGGGGTTGTTGGCACTGGCTGTTGCGTCAGTCCATCGTCTGCTCGTGCTCGACCACTGCACAGCATTTATTGCTTGCCACAACAATTTGCGGTTAAAAACATGAAAAAAGCAAAACATATTGGGGTTTGCAGATTGATCGCTGTCTGCCAAATACCCATGACTCCTACATTGGCTTACGCTTACGCTTACGCTGGGCCAACCCTACATTTAAGCCAATCAAATATGCTCGGTTAAGTAGTTGGAATCGTCGTCGTCGCTGTCGCTGTCGTCGTCGTCAGCGTAATAACAATAATAATAACATAATGTAAAATATGACATATTTTGCTATTTGTGCACAGCGGAGTGTGTCATAAGTGCTTTTGTCTGCGGTGGTTGCGTTTTGGTTCATTGGTTCATTGCTTTTTGGCTTTTCTCGGTTTGCTCATTTATTTGGTTTTTAGCTCTAATATATCCGGCACCCCGAAACATTTCGCATTTTGTTTATTTCTTTTTTTTTTCGCTTGCCAATAAAGTATACGCGCAATAAATATAAATGAAATAAACAGATGGAATTAATGCAAAACCATGTAACCACGACATGGCACGACGTCATCAGTCGCAGTCAGTCGTACGTTTTGTCATGGTATTAGGAACAAAGCATTCAAGGACATGAGCGTTTGTACAAAATGCCAGAACGAGCACAAGGGCCGGAAAATATTCTACAACATAATCTGCACACACAGGCTATCATATTAGACAATATGCTATTTAATCAAGAAAGTATAAAATAACTTTTGATGGTTCACAAATCATGTTTATTTTGATCTACGAGATCCTGAAAAAAACTACAATACTCTTATGTTACAGGGGAATACACTGCACATACGTCGTTTTAGCGTTTGAATTTGTGCTCTTGCGACTGTCGTATGTGCAGTGTGGCCTTGTGTAACATAAGAGTATTGCAATCAGCAATCGAAACTGAAGATTTCTTACTTGAGGAGTACCAAAAAATATTATATAATTTTAATTATATTTTTTTTAATCATTAATGCGCTTGACTAATATTACAGACATTCTTCAGGGTCTGGAGAGAGGGTTGAAATACCAAAAAAAATTTTGTAAAGCGAAATACAATACATACTCTTATGTTACAAGGAGACGCACAGCACATAGCATAGTAGTCTAGCATTCGTATTTGTTCCTCTGCGACTGCCGTATGTGCTGTGTGGCCCCGTGTAACATAAGAGTATCATACTCAGCATCGAATCTTATTTAAAGCGTAGAAAAAAAATATTTCATTTTAATGATATTTTAATTAACAAATTGAAATTAACACATGACAGACCATCAAGAAATTAGTTCTTCTCATGCTTCGTGTGAGAGATGATTAAAATAAAGTATATTAAAATCATCTTTTTTTATTGATTATAATTATTCATTAAGCTAAAACTTGATATTGCTTTTAAGCGCCCTTATCAGACACATACACAGACACCCACACACACACACACACAATCCACACCTGTCTGACAGAGATATCTTTGCGCTTAAATCCGGCTGGCCCGAAGTTATTTTGCATTGCATTGATGGCATTACCACTGCATGCATGCTTGCATTGTGCATACATGTGACGCTATCAGCGCTTGTATCTGCAGCTGTATTTGTATCTGTAGCTGCTGTTGTTGTTGTTGTTGCTGCAGTTGTATAAGGACTTCATTGGCACTCAGTATAATTAAAATTATGAGCATGCCATGCATCAAGCCGAACTCCTGCCACCCAACGTGATTCGTCGTTGGATTTTGAACTACTTTGGCATTACTACATGACCGCCCGCGCTTTATTTATGCGCCGCAATGCATCTGTCGTTATATTTGCGAAAATTCAATTTCGCACACACAACAACAACAACAACAGCAACAACAACAGCAACTACAAGCGAACAATGTTGTGGAAAACTGTGAAAAAAAGCGACTATAACAACTCATGTTCTGGTTCATTCGTTCATTCATACGTTCATTTATTACCATCAACGACTTGTTGTTGTTGTTGTTATTATTGTTGCTGCCACTTCTCGCCCAAGCCCAAACGCTTTTCACAATAATTTCAACGTTGTCCTTTTGTTCCTATCCACACATACTTATATATATGTATGTATGCCAATGAGTGTGTTTTTTTTTGTATATGTGCGCTTATGCTGCAAGTGATTGCGGCCATGTTGCATAGTCACATTGACTTTTGTATGTGGCTTGGCTGAGTCGAACTTGGTCGGTGGCAACAGCAAATATGGCGGCTTGGCTGTGCGGCAACAACGAGAAATCGACATGAATTGATAAAGTCATTTGCCATTGTATGTTGCAGCAACAACAACAGCTGCCAACGCGCTTATGTTACTCTGTTGTTGCTGCTGAATTGTTCAGCAATTTTGTTACGCTTACACACACGCACACACGCACACACACGCACACACGCACAGCCGAACAGCGTCGAAAAGTTACATTGTCCATGTGCGTTTGGTGTGCAAAAGTGCGAATATGATAGCAGGATTAAAATTCATAATGAAAGTCAAAACGACTAAACGTTTGGGCATTTGTTGTAGTTGTAGTTGTATTTGTAGTTGTTGTTGTTGTTGTTTTTTCTTAATGTCTTTTCATATTGTTTTGCGAGTTCATTTGGTCACGAAAGCCGATTTCATTTCAAGTTTAATTAAACATTGCCAACGACACCAAACAACAACAACAACAACAACAGCAACAACAACAACAACAACAACGATAATAACAATAACTTTTAGACACGTTAGACAGAAATGGTTAAAACGATAAACGTTCTGAATGCGGCCAAATGACTTTGAGTCAATTAGAGTTTAAGTGTTTGCCTTTGTATTTGTGTGTGTGCGTGTGTGTGTGTGTGTGTGTGCGGTTAAAGTTAGTTTTTGGTCATTATAATGAGCTATCGACTGTTACAACATTATAGCTAAAACACTTCCGTTTTCCGGTCATACTTGTTATAAGCACACACACACACACTCACACACACACACGCATGCATTGGCAAACAGCCATTGTGATACAGTTAATGTAATTATAAACCAGTTTTCTAGGAGTCTGCATTGTTGCTGCTGCTGTTGTTGTTGTTGTTGTTGCTGCTGCTACTTATTGTGGTCGAAATTCAATTTGATGTTCGACCTAAGCTTTGATTTTCTAGAGTAGAATGCTCTAAACGTTCGTTCATCAAGCTTACGATTAGAATTGTTTGCGTGCATTGAGCGAAAGCAAAGTAATCGAAACAGTTTTGCTTGCAGTTCAACTGACTCAATTGGCCAGTATAGAGTTACAAATACACACGCGAACGAGCACACACATGCACACGCACACGCATGCAAAACTCATTGAAATCGTTAGCGTCAGGCCAAAGGACATAAAGCACAAAACGAACTGTTGCTAGTCGAATGAGTAACAAACAAGTGAAAGAATGAGTAAGTGAATAAGTGCATGCGAGAGTGAGTAAGCGAGTGAGTGAGCGAGTGAGTGAGTGAGTGTGTGAGCGAGCGAGCGTGACAGCATTTCATGCTCATGCTAACAATTCACTCATATATGCCATGTATGCTCTATGTAGATTTGTACTATTTGCAATATTCGTGCTCCTTTGTATTTGTATATTTGTGTGTGTGCGTGTGTGTGTGTGTGTGTGTGTGCAAACGATTTAATAGTACGCAGGCAGGCATTTCAATGCTACTCAAACTGCGCTTGCTGGCCAACGTTCCTTCACTTATGCCATTGCTCGCTGGCTGCCTCGCTGACTGCCTCGCTGCCTGGCTGACTGGCTGGGTTCATTGATCATATACCATGCACTACTCATACTTAACAATGATGACGGCAGCAATGTTCATATTATTGGCTTAATTTACGTTTACGGTTTGGTTTGGTTTGCTTCGGTTTGGTTTCACTCAGTTTTGCCAGGCTCGACTCGACTCGACTTGGCCTGCCCTGACATCGCTTGGCGCTGTTGTTCTGTTGTGTGTCGAGATTTTTCGAAAATAATGTGATAGTGGTTTTATAATTTACGCATTTCGCTTGTGTGCGTGCGTAAGGCAAGAAATTAATTTTAAGTGACATGAATGAACATTTCAAAAAACGAAAAGAAATAATCAAATTTAAAATGAAAGTAATTATTTTAAGTTTGCGGCTTTGGTTATTTTCTTGTGCTTGCGCTGTGCGTTTATTCATGTCATGTCTTGCTTCAATATACTCCTGCAAAAAGAGCATATTAACTTTGTCGTGCAGGTTGCAACGCAGAGAAGGAGACGGCTCCGACTTTATAAAGTATATATATTCTTGATCAGCACGACGAGACGAGTTCAAATAACGATGTCTGTCTGTCTAGAGCCTTAAACATATCAAAAAAATATAAACAGAAGCTCTTCAGATATGTCCAGGCATTGTTTATCTCAGAATTATTTTCATCGGACCACTATAGCATATAGCTCCCATAGTAACGATCGTTTGTTTGAAAAACTTTTTTGTTCTTGAATATAAACAGACCAAATTTTGCAAATAGTTTTTTTTTTTTAATGCCTGATTATAATCCAAAGAACCGGACATTAGGGCGTGGTACCGCCCATACATACAAAAACTTAAAAACTAGACTTCTCTGTAAGAAGACGAGATATAAGATTGCAAAATGTAGTGAAGTTTGACTACATTGCCTTCTTCAAGAAAAATTAAAAATGGGCGTGACTTCGAATATTATTCTTATTGGAAAATTAAAAAGAAAAGGATTTTGCAATAAGAATAATTGGGAAAACGTTTGCAAGTGTATATTAGTTTTGGTAAAGCCGAAAATAGCTTCCTTACTGATTTTTATTATTTCAAGGGGTTACGTCTCCTAAGAGTTTAAAAAAATCGATTTTTTTTGTTGCATTTTGAAGGTTTAATATCTTGAAAATTTTTTCTGAAAATTTCAAGATGATCCGAAGAATATTTTCCGAGTTATAAAAGAATTAACGGCGGCCACTCTGACTGAATTTTGATGAAATTCGCACTGCTTCTTTATAACACATAAATCTAGTGCTTAATTGAAGGACTTACATTTATTTTAAAATTAACATTTTTTACTGTTATTATCTGTCTAAAAATCGAAAAATTGAATTTCTGAGGCAGCCATTTTGTTGATTTTCAAAATAAATCAAAAACCTACGATTAAGCACTAGATTTACTATTTAACTACTATTTGTAATAAGGAGCCAATATATATAACTCTAACTTTTTATATGTTTAATATTTTTTTTTTAAATTTTTGTGAAATAAACTTTAATCAAAACGTAATAAAGTTGAATTATTACTTTTATAAAATTGATAAAATTTATATTAAAAAAAAAATATTAAAAATACTCGTTTATTTCGTGACTCTAAGGAGAGACGTGAGCCCTTAAAGGGTAAGATTATTGTAGTAAAAGAAGTGTTAATAGTTTGCTTAAGCACTTGTTATTTCTCTATTACTTCTTATTAACTTTCATGGCCGCACAAAACACATTTGACCGCTCATCAGACATTTGCCAAGAGATAAAGCAGAAAAGCAAACGAACACAACGATTTAATTTCCGACATTTTGCTGCTACACTGCGCTTTAATATTGTATGCCCCCAGAGGTGATTATCCTTAACACGAGTTTTCATTCAGTATTCATACAAACAAGGCAGCGCAGAAACATCAGACGGTGTAACGACTATGGAGCTATGAAGCTGTGAAGCTGTGAAGATGAAGCAGCATCAAAAAAGTCAAAGTTCCGTTTACTTAACACTTGACGTTAATAGAAATCAATATTTTCTAAATAAACAGCACAACAGAGCTCAGGAGCGCACGGCAGCTCACTGTGGCTTCCATGTTGTATAGTCGCTGCTTTTGCTCTGCTGCTGCTGCTGAAAGCGTCGGAACTGTGGGTTGCTGCTGCCACTACTGTACTGCTGTACTACTGTACGTAATTTATTTTTCCACATTCACAATTAGTGAGAATTGAGTTCGTTTTCCAATTGTTTGTTGGGTAAATACTCGCAAAGCATTTACTTTTGCTTGAACATCATTTCGACATTTCAAACGTACGTATTTGTGTGTCTATGTGTGCGTGTGTGTGAGTGTGTGTGTAGTTATTCAGGCAGTTGGAACGTCATTTATACATTGAATGCGTCTGAATCGAAATACGATGAGTTCGTTAGGTGATTTGGTTATGCAACAACATCATTAAATCACCAATTACTTTAGTCAACAAAGACGTGAGCGAAAGCAAACCGAATTTCCTTGATGACTACAGTGGCAAGTGGCAAGTGCGACGGCGATAGTTGTGTGATTGCTGCGCTGGAGCTGTTGGCAATACTAATAACAAGGACAATATCCTTTGGCTGGCGCTTCGACTGACTGTTTGGGATTTACGTAAATATATATTGTCTGTGTTGAACTGAGCAAAGTTGATTCGAGTCGAGTCGAGTCGAGTTGAGTTGAGACGAGTCAAGTTGACTCAATTCGGAATTGAATGAAGAAAGTAACTTACGTTGCAAGTTGCTCGATGCCAAGTGAATGCAGCACGGTTGGCAGACTCGGCAGTGAGTGACACGTTGTCAGTTTCTTCTGGCGTGGATAGTAAAGTGTCAGCACTGTGCAGCTTTCCTCCTTCATTGTCAAGCCACCTGTAACGAGTGAATGAGAAGCGAAGAATGGTTGAAAAAAAATGTCAGTGAGCATAAGAAAACAAATATAAAAGTAAGCAGCGTTGACGACAATTTCCTAGCGAGTTGCGCCAGTCTGGCAAGCGTCGCCTCGTAACTAAAGTCGACTTCGACAGGCTACACGACTCATGCACTAACTGACTGACTGACTGACTCACTGAGTGAGTGACTGACTGAGTATGAACAAAAGGCAAAATTAAGAAGAGAAGCATAATATTCCATGAAGACTGCTCAAGTGAAATGCTATAAAAATTGCAAATAGCAAAAAAGGCGACAACAGCGGCTGAGGCGCGTGGCAGGAGTTGCAGGCTCAGCATGTATCGCTTGACTTTGCTGAGCTTGCCTGCCTGCCTGCCCGCCACTGGCTGCAGTGTTTGAACGCTTGAGTGCCTGCCAGTGTCATTGCTGTTGCAACTACTTTTAGCTAGCGGAAAGTCAAATTTTCGTAAATTTGTTGTATGACGACAACTGACAATTTCAAATCCTTGTGGAGTTACGTTGAGTTTAAGTTACGTTTCGTTTCGTTACGTTACGTTGCCAAAGTTACGTCTTTGGTATATGTTTTACTTATATTTTTATTTTCATTTCTATTTTGATTTGCTTTATTTTCAGCACTTTTATGGCATTTGGCTTGCATCTGATTTAAATGTGTCATATAACTAAGTTGATTGCCTGACTGACTGCTTGCTTGACTGCGCTTGTTTATAGTTTTCATTTCGTTTCGTTTTATGATTTTTTATGATTTCATATACGTTTGCCTCATGATGTACGTCGTCAGCCATAAGCGATGTTCGTTCGTTCGGCATTTTATTTTTTATTAACATTTATTATTGCTGCTTTTAGCTTGCTTGCTTACGCTATGCAGCTGCAGCTGCTGTTGTTTTGCATAGTCTGAGTCTGGCAGTCTGGCGGAGCCTTAAAAGCGCGCACTTACCTAGCGTAATTGCCTTCCGTGACGAACTGTCATAAATGCATTCAGCGACGAGTCTATCGCCTGGCATCGAATGCACCGACGTTGGCAGCCGACGAAAGTCCTGATAGGCAACGTCGATGTTACTGTCGTGTGCAATTGGCGGAAGTTCCTCGGTTTGGCGAATCTGCAATAAGTTTGCTCATTAGCATTTTGGTTTACCTTTTTTTTTTTGCTGCTTTTCTTTTCTTTATGTGCTGTTGTTGTTGTTGCAGTTGTTTAGTCGTTGTTGTCGTTAGCTTTGTCAACGTTGTTTGATTTCGGTTTCGGTTGTAGTCATATCGTCAACCTCATCCTCATAGTCATCGTCGTCATTAGTGTTAGTATGTCATGCAGAAGGCTTGGCTGGGTTTGGCTTTGGCTTTAGCTTTGGCTCAGTTTAGCGCAGCGCACTAAGCTCGATTCGTTGACGCTGTTGTGTGCATTCAATATTTGCAAATGTGACTTTCGTGTTGCACAATTTGCAGGCATGCCTTGCCCGCCCCTGCCATGCCAGCCACCGCCTGCCTGCTTGACAGCCACTTACGACTTTGGCAAATAAGCGCGCAGTGAGCCATGACAAACGAACGTACGAATGAAACGACAAATGGCACAACTTGTGTTGCATTTGACGTGCTCGTTGTTGTTGTTGTTGTTGTTGTTGTGCATGTTATACCCATTCTTGGGCTTTGTCCTTATAAGCATCGTGCTCAGTACCGTTCCGTTCTGTTCGGTTCTGTTCCGTTACTACTCACCTGACGCAACTTAACCTCCTTTCCGATTTGGTGGGTGCGCATCATGACCGCAAAAATGTTGATGCCTTGCGGCGGGAACGCATAGCCAGTGCAATCCTCAATGCATTGGCCCTCGGATATGACGCGCTTCTGGCCGGGCGGTATAATGTGCCGCCAATTTGGATCCATGCCTGAAAAGTATGCAACAAATTTTTTCGTTTAATTAGTGACAACACACGGCACAGCAATGAATGCAAGAAAATTAGGGTGTAAGTATGAGGAAAGTAGTAAGTGAGGGGCTGCTTGCTGTAGGTGGGCACTAATGGCAAGCGCCCTAATTCAAGTATGTGGCAAGTGTATTTTCCCTTTGCATTTGAGTATGTCGGTTCGAGTGTGTGGGTGTGTGTGTGTGTGCGCACACTTTAAGTCCACACGTATTTGACTTTGATCGCTGATTTTTTAATTCAATTTTGGAAAACGTATAATTACATTTTAATTGATGCTTTGATGTTTTTTTACAACTCTTCTATCTCTGCCTGTGTATGTGTGTGTGTGTTTAGGTGACGATGACATCGTTTTACTCTTTATGTGCAAACGCGTATCAATTAAAAAGTTTTTTAGCATTCGCAGCAATGTCACTTCATCAATAGAATAGCGTGCCAGAGTAATAAGTCTTTTTTAATCAAATTATGCTGGCAATCAAATTTCTTATACAGCGCGCACACACACACACACACACAAATGCATACACACACTCGTACATTTAGTCGCGTAAGCATACTTCCGCATACACTCAATTAAGTAATCCGCTTTATGCATAGCAGAACGTATACGTGATATTAGTGCCAGCGCGCATAGAAAGAAAAATATTACTCATACGTCGCTTATGACAACATAATACAATATTTTCTATTATATATGCATGTGTATATGTGTCACACATACACACTTCAATCAACATGATATTCTTTTTTATTTTTATTATTTTTAGCATTTTTTTTTTCGTTTTTCTGTGTTACCAAAAACCAATTCCAAATACTCGTGGGAATTCTTTACATAGCAACTGATTGATTTTATTGTATTGCCAACGCACACACACACACACAAACACAGATTTTTTAATGTATGCATGCATATTTATATAAATTTTAGTAGCAATAATTTATATACACAATAATATTTGTTTTTTGAATGCGCACGTGTGATCGCACATTTACTTCAGAAATATTTCAAATAAAATTTCAATTACATTCAATGCACGCTAAACTTTAAAATAATTTAAAAGCTTGTTTGTCTGTGTATGCGTTTCCGAAAAATGTCATTTGTAAATGAAAATCAATCAACAATTTTGTTTTTGTTTTTGTTGCTGCAACAGCAAAGCCAACAACACCAACAACAACATATTATTGTGTGTTCTAAAGCAATTCACATTCATTTACATTTGCGCAAATCATCAGCATTGGCAAAGTCGACAAAGTCGGCAAAGTTGGCAAAGTTGCAAAAATTACAATTCATGCGCGTTTATCAAATTTGGCTAAATTAAAGCGTACATTTCGCACACATATTTGGAAACAGTTTTTCGCGCGCGCAGTCATGTCATTGATGACTGATTTTCATTTAATTTTTACTAGTCATGTTCTACATAGAATTGTATACCCTGCACAGCTTCAAGATGGTCCGATGAAACCTAATTTTCAGAGGTTTCATTATAGCATGTTAGTGTTCTTGGAGTGGAGAAGTCGTGTTAATCATTCGAACGACTTCTCTTTCAATAAAATTTTTTAGGCAATCAAATGATAAAAACCTCTTGTGAAAAATTCTTATAAGATTATTTTTCTGCTTCTGTTACAATGAACTCATTTGTATACCAAAAACGAATAAAGCTGCATTTGTAAAGCAATCAAATCTTCTTATTCTTCTGCTAGCAGCTCAAGTTTTATCTATTAATCAACAAGTACATGACATAAAAGTGTACGTTATTCATTTGTCGGTCGTAAATGGTAAAGACATTTGAAGAGTGCAGAAAACATACAAGGCAACGCCTACAAACAGTTTTAAGTGCAAAAGGGTGTTTCGAAGTCGAGCACTCTCGCTGGCAACGTTTGTGCTTGTTTCAATTGCATTTATCTTTTGCCATTTTCGATTTTCCATTATTTGATTTTGACTTTGTTGTTGCTGTTGTTGCTGTTGCTGTCGCTGTTGCATGTAAGGCAACAACGTGTGCATGTCAAAAATGAATGTACAAAAACAAAACGGAGCGGCACAAAAAGTGTTTTAATTCATAACTATTTCAAATCGATATTTATCGCACTGTCATTGGCTTTATTGAATATGACACGCGGCGAAAATTTCATTGTGCAAAAAATTGAATTATTGCAATTAGCTGTTTTGGTGGCAATTTCGTGCGTTGCAGCATCGAAGGCAGGCTTCATTTTAACAGCTTTTTAATATTTTTAACGCTTTTTTTCCACTGCATATGTCATTTAATAGGCAAGTACATGTATATAAGTATGTATGTGTGCGGGCCTTTCAACAAATTTTGTTTAATTGCAATGAAAGATGTCAATTTTGGCGAGTTTTTCATACAACGGTTTTTTATGCTAAGTTCTTTTTTGGCGCATTTTTTGCTGGCCAACGCACTGAGACCATTAGTTACATTAACAGTATTTTTTATTATGATTATTATTTGCCATAAAAACAGTCAAATTCCTGTTGCCTTTGTTCAAATTCGTTTTTAGTATTTTCATTTTATTACTTTCAGTTTTGCATAAAATACCATTTTTGAAGCACGAAATGTTTTAAAAAATGTGTTCAAATTTAATTGTTTTATTTTTATGATTCATTGTAATAATTTTTTGTGATTTTACAGTTGACCATTGTGATTTTGATCAATGCCATTTTATTTAAAAACTGTGCAGTAATTAAGGTGTTGCATGTAGCATAGTTGTCAGCCAATTCGAGCGCTTTTTATTATTCATGAATTTAAGTATTACATTGTTGTTTTTTAAGGCAACTCAGCCATAATTTTAAGGATTTTCGTTTGAAAAACATTTCAAGAACCATGAATTAATTACACATGCATTAATCTTGCTGTCTTCTGTGATTTTATGGACTTAAATTTATTTTACTATTGAAAAAACATTTTGTTTTAAAGCATTCACTAGCACATGGCTCGCTAAAGTACAGTCTTATCGTCTTATGAACGAAGCTTCTAAACAAAAGAAGAGTTATTTTAGGGATAATATTATTTAGTTCTATGGGAAAGGGTTCTCAGAACTGTTTTCCAAAAAACATTGAAAAATTCTAAGAAGGATCTCTTTAGACTTTCATGTTAATCTAATAAGAATTCGGAGTAAGAATTTGACATGACGGTGTCAAAGCTCATGTTTTGGAAAAAAAAATTTATTCCTATATAAATCTTGTTGTTCAAATCTCTTTGTGGCTCATAAAAAACATTTAAGTAACCTTTGAAATGAATTAATACAAGCTCTCTACACCTCAAAAAGTACTTACTTAAGGTCAAACAATATATTTTCGATTTGTTTTCAAAGGAAAGGTCGTATACCTTTTAAGGTGAATACGATTCAAAGTTCAACCTCAAGGTTCACTTTTAAGGTTATGGGAAAAACTTAAAAATAGCCGATGACTTACTTTGTGATGATAAGCAAAACAGTTTATGATTTGTGATACGATTTATTGATTAGTAATTTGGGAGATTCATTGAGCATTCGTGCGCTTGATGAAGCAACCTACGCTTTCTTAATTGTTTTTGTTTACAATTCAGTCATCAATGTAGGTAATATTAATGGTTAGTTTTTTTATATTTTTTTAAGCAATTAGGGCGTTGGAACGTTCTTATCGGGTTTTCTCCCTAATTTCTCTTTTTTTTTATTTCTTTTTGTCAATTTTTGTTTTAATGAAATTTGTTTCGTTGATTGCACAACACCCAAGCGTATAAAACTCATTAAAACTTTCAATGTCCCTCAACGTTGCCACTCAAATATAACAACAACAACAGCAACAACTACAACAACCATAACAGCAATTAAATTAAAAAATTGCTTTTTCTTATTAGAAAAGCCAACTAATAAAACACTATATAACATGGCATGGCACATATACGATATTGTGCGAGTATAGTGTGTATTGTATTATGGCCTGGCATGAGGTGTCGTGAGTTGTGGCCCGCATGCAGTAATTCAATTTATCGCAGTTTCATTTTTATTTTTATTTTATTTTATTTATTGACTACTGTGTGATTGCGTTCGCGTGTGTGTGTGTGTGTGTGTGTGTGTGTGTGTGTGATATTCGTTAAATTCCAATTAAATATTTCAATAGCGCTCGCGCGTTACGATTCAATACTATGAATTCGTAATCCCTCGACAAACTTTGGCCCCCGCACGGGCGCTCAGTTGCCCCAAACCAATTCAATGTCGTTCAGATACATTTAACAATTTTTTTTATATTTATTTTATTTTTTCTTTAATTCTTTATATTTCTTCTTTTTTTTTTGTATACATTCTTGGCTGTTTTTTGTTGTTGCTGTTGTTGTTGTTCTTTTTTTGGTTTCTTTCAAATACCACCGAATGACGTGCCAGTAGTAAAACACGCGGCATGAAATATAAATTCAGTTTCATTTTCGAAATATCAAATGTATTAATCTACTTCTTGCTCATTCGTTTGCTCGTCGTTCATGGCATGTTTGTACGTTCGCTGCTGTTCCTGTTCGTAATACCGGAAGTTCGGAACCACCTTCAAAAATGCTTTTCTTATTTGTGTGCTGTCTGTGCAATGAATGCGTCCCCGTACCCGTCCCCGTCCCCTGCCAGTCAACCAACTACATGCCTAGTCTTGTCTAGCCCTGCCAAGTCTTGTGGGCGAGCACAGCAGTGTTGTTTCCTATTTCATTTCTTTTCTTATTGTCAGTTTTTTTTTCAACTTTTTTCTTTCGATTTTTGTTTTTGCTTTTTGTGCTGCGGTTATAACAAAGTTATATTGGTTTGCGTGACTATGAGTTTAACAAAAAATAAAATAACAATTACTATAAGCGCAAGCAGTGAAAACAACTAAAAGTATACAAAAAGGGAGCGCAAATGGTAATGGTGAATTTCTAAAGTGAAATTAGTATTTTAGATTTACTGTTGGTTGAACGCATACAAGTTTGAAATGAAAATAAGTATGAAAAAGGTGCAAATGAGAAACAAAATGATAAATGCGATTTGTGCGCATATTTCTATTTTTTCGCTTTGATTCAATAGAAGCTTAAAGTATTAAAACATGGCCAAAAGAATTCGTACTTTTTCAAACACATTTTTCCAATTAATAGCAAAACTTCACTAAACATGGCGTGGTTGAAAAGTAACGGTGCCTTTGTGTAGTTTTTCAAGACTTGCAAGAGTGTAGAAGTGCACAAAACTATTTACTATTACTATATTATTACTATTTCTATGATTATGTAGAACTTATTGTCTCAAATGACAGAACGTTTTCTTAGTTAAATGATTGGGTCAAATAGTGTTGTAAAATCTATCAAGAACCGTTACATCGAACCAAACTAACTGTAGACCTCAAATATAAAATCTTAACTATCAAGAAACATCGAGAAAAATTATTCTAATTTGAAGCTTAAACAAAATCAACTTCAAGGCAAAACATTTCATGACAACAGCTTATGAAAATTTCATTGAATGCATGACATTAATAAAATCATGCCGTTCACTTAAAGAAACGTACTTGCAACTAATTGCGCTTGGCATATGCCGTGGACACATTGACGTACATATAACATTGTAAGACAAGTGCTTTTTATTGCTTATATTTTCAAGATTCCTTCTTTTTTTCGCTCTTATTTTATGCTCATTAAATTTTTATTTCTTTGCATAGCCGTATTTTTGCCCTTCCCCTTCCACTGCTACTGCCACGCTGTCTCAATGCTTAACCTCATACGCTAGCAATCATGCACCCATAAGACTCAGACGCCACTTTTGTTGTCTGTGTGCACTTTAGTTGTGAATTATTTAGTGCAACACTACAGTAGAATGCATGCACAAGGACATGCATAACATATATGTATGTGTGTATGTGTTGTATGAGCTTGTGTTAGTACACTAAGAGTTGTATGTGGCACACCAAATGCGCCTGCTACCTTTAAGAGCGGATATCGCTGCCATTAAGCTTGTATAGTAACACGCCGCCTGGCAGCCACCCGCCGCCCGCCGACACGCCCACTTGCTGGTGAAATAGTTTTGTGTAGTTTTTCGTTGTTTGAATTTAAAATTAAAATCTATTTTGTAAGCAATTTCAGAAATTGTTGGCGTTTGCTGGCAGTCAGTTTTGTTTGGAATTCGATATTTTGTATTTGATTAAAAATTTGTATCTATGAGGACGAGCAGGTTGTTGTTGTTGTTGTTGTTATTATTGTTGAATGCCTAACCAACTAAACTGAACTATAAGGATTTGTTTCTTTTTGTTTGTCTATCATTTTATTGATTAAAGTGCAACTTTAAGTGGCACACATACATGTGAGGAGAGAATATATAAGAGTATAACAAGCGCTATAAACGTCATAAGCCATTGTTTCAGCAGCCTGCAATCTCATAAATTACATGACATGAGTTGCACAAATGCTTGTAAATTTATACAGTTTAGTTTGTGTGTGCATGTGTGTGTGTGTGTTTGTGCTCTAATGTATTGTATATGCATTGTATATTTAAGTTATGTTGAACTTACCGATTGACAGTATACCAGCGTCATTTGGACGCAGTACGTGCGTGAAGTAGATTTTCAAGCCAGAATTATCCGCCATTTGTCGTGCATGAAGTTGCGCAAAGTCTGGTCTCAAATTACTGTAATGGGTCTCCATTAAATAATATTTGGCTTGACGCGACTCAATGGGGTAGCCAGCCTCGTGGGGATACGTGAAGCCCTGAGCGTGAAAGAGAAACAGAACAGAAGAGAACAGAGCAGAGTGAGTAAGCAAATCAACCGAGCGGAACAAGATGAAAAAGCGAAAATAATCAATGGTATGAATGTGCGATTTGTTGAATGCAGTTTGGCTTTGCTATCAGCATTGAAATGGTCGGTGTGCCTTTGCATTGAATGTGTCAACGAATGAGTGCAGCGATGATGATGATGTTGGCGATGATGATGATGATGATGTTGATGACGTCGCACAGCTCAGCGCAGTCAAAGAACTTGCATGCGTGTGCCGGTGAGTGTCTCACACTGTTTGCGTGTGTGTGTGTGCGTGTGTGTGTGTGTGTGTGTGTGTGCCAATGGCGGAAGTTATGCCATGCAATTTAAATGCAGCGTGCATGAGCAACGAGCAACGCGCTTTGCTGCCTTGCTGCCTTCCATTGCCATTCAATTGCATTTCTTCGCCCGCTAGACACACGGCGACGACCACAGGAGCACAGGAGCGGCTGGCACACGGCAGCGTGAGAAATACAATGACTATGGCAAAAATAAAAATAAATTGAATGACTACGACGGCTACGACTGCATTATGGCATGGAAACGGTGATGAAATTATGGAAAACGCCGAAAAAGAAGCAGAAAAAAAAATGGCGAGTTCTTCACGTTGAACGTGGCAAGGATGCATTTTTCGTGTTGAAAGGAATCATTTGCGAAGGTTAAATTAATATTGCATGGTTATGGTTATTTGGGCTGCAGACGAGTCGTGACGGGTTCGACAAACCCAAAGCGCTGCCAAACGCTGCTGCCGCTGCCGCTGCTGCTGCCGTGCTGTGGCAAGCACACCCACTAAATGCGCACGTTGTGAATGAACATGAACATGAACATTGACGACGATGACGACGATGACGACGACGATGAACATGAACAGGCACAAAGTGCTGAGGTGTGCTGAGGAGTGCGGAGTGAGTTTTACAGTGTTTTACTTACCTCGGAACCGCGCGACCATGATGCAACAATGGCATTGCATGCCAATGGTATGTCCCGTGCGCCCGCGCACTGCCGGCCCTGTTCGCGTGCCATCTCCTCGAGGTCGCTGTGCGCGCCCTGGCACTCGTGCAGCGTTATGTGCTGCAAGTAGTGCACGCTGGACGATGAATCATAAATCGGTTCGTACTGCAGTACCGGCCACGGCGAGATGATGTTGCACAAAGAGAAGAAAAGTAGAAAAAAAAAAAAAAATGGCAAAAACATTGAGTCAGCATGAGAGAGACAGCAAGTTGTAATACAAAAGGAAGCATCAGTAAAAATTAACAGAAAAAAAAACATAATAAAAGAAAGGAAAGAATTGTGGCACAGAATAAGCGTAAAAATAAAAAAAAGGCGGATAAATTTTTAATATTTCAATTTGGTTATTTCAGCTTTTGTTCATTGCTGCTTTATTATAAGACATGCCAGTTAGGTGTGTGTATGTGTGTGTGGCATAAGTAGCAGACTATAAGTTGTATGCAACGCTGCATTACAATTACAGCGTTTATAATAAAACACAATAAAAATTGAGCAGAAATGAACAAAAGCGCAAAAGCATGAATTAAAAAAGGCAAAGTGAAAGCGAATTAATTTTTAATTATGCATGTATTTAAGCACATTTGCTAATGCGCAGAGGTCCTTTGTATCCTTTGTTACACATAAAGACAAATTGTCTACTTACACGTATCAGATGATGCTTGCGATTGATATCCTCCAGCTTGAACATCTTACACCAGAAGAGCGGCGTATCGCCGCCGGGCAGCTCGACGTCCTCGTTGCGCAGCTCCAGCGCACGTACACGCTCGTCATGCTGCTGCAATTGCACCTGAGCACGCTGCATGAGCACCATCGGCCGATAGGGCCGGAAGGCGCCGGCCGGGTCGGGCAGTGTGCCCGGGCGCACGGAGCCGTGCGGTGGATCGTGGGCATGGTACATGTACAGCAAACGCATCGTGTCATTCTGCAACAAAGAGCGGCCAAAATGGCATAAAAAACAATGTGAAAAAAACGGCGAAGTAAAAACTTTCGGCATCAAATTGGATATCATAAAAAATGTAATGCAATTGCAGAGTAATGCCTGCTTTACACCAACTCAACCAGCTCAACTGTCTGCGCTGCAATTCAATGAATGTGGCACAAATGGAAAAAGTGCCAAGCGAAACAAAAATGCACATTTGAGCACGGTTTTTTTTTGTAAGCGCGCTTTAACGAAGTGCTTAATACGCTACAGACACGCACATGTGTCGCTGCAGTTTGTAGTTTGGCATCGTGCACAAATCACGTAACGAATTTCATTTGTTATGTGGTGTGATAGATACAAGTGTTACATTTACAGGAGCTGAGATACTATCAATTGAAGCAAAACTCACTAAACGTATCTATACGGGGCTACTCATCTATAGACGTGTTTGAAATAGTAAGAACAAGAAATGGAAAACTTAATGCCTCCCATAATGTTGATAAGAAATTTTATGAAAATATTTCAATTTATTCATTTAATAAAACATATTTTAAGCTATGTATAAATATACTCAAGGTAAGGTTTTTTTTGGATATCCTTATTTTGTTGCATCGAAACTAAGAATGAATAATTTCAAATATTATAAAACAAATTATTTTATAAAAGTTGAAGACCGAATTTTGAATGTTGTCGATGTATTTTTTATGAATAAAACATTGTTTAGTAATCATCATGATTTCTAGATCAGCAATCGTCGAAAATACATATGAACCATTATATTATTCAGAAAAGAATTACAAGTCGTGTTGCGAAGGCATTAAAATTGAATATGAATTGAAAATGAAAACGATTTATTCTTCAAATTATGAGTTTTAACCTCATGTACTACATTCGACCTTGTAACCACTTTGCTACACGATTTATTATGATCCTAACAATATGCCATTAAAATTTCAACATTATCGCTCAAGTAGTTTTTGAGTTATCTAGTAAGAAATTTCAAGATTTTTACTAAATTTGAAATTTTACATACATGTAGAGTAGAGTACGCTTGGTACCAAAGGGTCACACTGGCGTTAACAGATGTTCGAAACTAACAGAAGCAAACAGAAACCTAACAGCTGATGTAGAAGAAGCAGAGTAAGAAAAGAAACTGATCGTGACAGTCGTGAAGAAATAAGGTACAAAGCTGAGAGAAATTATTTGAAGTTAAACTATTAAAAACCAGAACTTATATTATCAAACGTATCCTATCAACATATATCTTTATATTATTCAATATACTATAATCACATTTTACATACATATTTTCGAGTAACAGTACACCAAACTGCACAGGAATTAGTTAAAGTTATTGGAAACGTTTTTACAATCGGTTGTTTTGCTCGCCTGTGTTATTAGATAGAGAGGGTGCAGAGGGTTTTATCGTGTGGTACATTCAGTTTGGCGAGAAACACGAAATCTCGAATACGAAACAAGTCAAAACTGTAACAAAGCCACTAATGAAATCAACAACACCACAAGGTTGCTGCAGCTTGTAGTGAAAAGTGTGCAAAAAATGGAGAAGATTGTTGCTATGTGTGTGTGTGTGTGTGTGTGTGTGTGTTTTTCATTTGCCACGTATTTTTAATTGGTAAACCCAAATTAAAGCTTTCATTAAAGAATCACAACACGCGCGCACGCCTCTGACGCCAGCACGCCAGTACGAGTGCACATCAACGAGCCTTCCTGCCTGCCTGCCTGCCTGGCCGACTGTCTGTCTGCTTTTTCATATCCTGCTCGCTCGGCCAATATGATCCCCTTGAGTTGCCTTGGGCGGCTTGCGTGCGTTACGACAGTCAGCCTCAGCTGTCATGTAAAAGCGTGTGTGTGTGTGTGTGTGTGTGCGAATTTGTACAACAATAATAACAACAAGCGCGACGTGTGTGCAACACAGCAGTCAATGACAACAGCAACAACAATAATAACAACGGCGTCAGAAAACGAATAGCAAAAAAAACAGACAACAGACAACATGCAACAACAACATCCATTTGAATTCATTGTGGCAAAGTGACCATTGTAGCTGTTAAGTGGAACTGTAGTGTACATGTTCGACAATTGATGGGACGAGTCCTTGTCTGCTGCTTGTTCATTTTCAGTGGAGACAATACTTTAATTAACAATTCCCTTTCCTGTTGACCTGCGCCAGCCAGACAGAAAAACTAACTGACTGACTGACTGATTGTCTGACTGACTGTCTGGCTGGTTGACTGCCTGACGGACTGAACGTGCTGTGCTTTGACTACTGTGTTTCACAGGCACAGGCCGCAAGGCTTCCTGTTTGAGTCCAACATGAACAATAAAAAAAAGTATCTACAAATGAGTTGAACTCAGACTGGGTTGCTCATGCTCTCGCTCTCACTCTGTGATTCACTCATACGAAGGCTTAAGCTCACTGACTGTGACACACTGTATGCGACAAACACAACGGGTTGTCAAACTATGGTCCGATCCTGTCCGGTTCGGTCCGGTCAGCGATTCATTTGGCCGACAATTGACAACGAGTTTTAACAACAGCCGCCAAAGCAGCCAGCCAGAAGCGCAAACAACACCAACAACAACAACAACAACAAACGGCAAACAACATGAGCAGCAGGAGCAGTTGAGCAACAGCGAGCGAAAGAGTTGAAAAACATTTGCTGTTGCTGTGACAAGCAGCGACAGTGACAATAGCAGCGGGCGGCGACAGAGGGGCGGCGGCCAGCGTTCTACAAAAGTCATTAACGTGTGCGGCATGTGTGGACATAGTTGAGCGCATTTGACTCCTGCTGCTGCTGCTACTGCTGCTGCCGTTGCTGCTACAATGAGCTATAAAAACATGACCACTGGAAAACATTCGCTCGGCTCGCTCGAGTCGCTCTTAAATGGCAGTGAGAAAAAAAAAATGGCGTACGTTAAATGCCACAAAAAGAAAAGAGTTGTGTAAAAAGTGTGAAAAAACTACACACACACACACACACACACACATTGTGTGTTGTGCTACTCGAAGAGTCAGGCCGGTCGGCTGGTTGGCTGGCTGACAGTCATCGAGCAGGCAGGGCGGCAGGGTGGCTTGGTGGCGGTCTCATTTACAAAAAACTAAAATGAAATGAAAAGCTTCAACAAGGATTACAACCAAAAATTAATGAAAGCAAACTGGTTGTGGTCATTTGCTGTGGTCAACGGTCAGGAAGGCTTAATTGCTAAAGACGACGGCGACGTTTGCCAACCAGCACTGCCAGCCATCCAGCCAGTCAGTCAGTCAGCCAGGCTGTAAGCTAGAAGAGCGTAGGAACGAACGTACGAACGAACGGGTGAGCATTGAGCGTGAATTGCTCGTTCACGCTTGTACTTCATACTACTCTGCTCTGCTGCTCACAGTCGTTAACGCTAGACTTGTTGTTGTTGTTGTTGCTGTTTTTTAGTTCACTTGTTCAGTTTAACTAAAGTGCTTACAATAGTTGTTGTCCTTGTTGTTGCAGTTATGTCCTCTGAACTTGTTCGACTGACCATTTAAGATGGTCTCGGTTTGGTGCTAATTGTAAAAAGGTTTATACGCTCCTCCCCACTGCCTCACCTCATCAGCTGGCAATCTTCAACCTCAGCACTATTTGACGCTGTTCAAAATACATTTTGCTCAGTCTCCTCCACTCTCCACATCAGCCATCATCTTCGTTAGTTCTTTAGTTTAGAACTCATTCACTTTGCTAGGCCACGCTCATTAGTGTTGTGCAGTGCCGTTGAATTGAGTTTAGCGTTAGTCCAAACAGAAAAAGAAGCACAAAACCCTTAAAATTGCTTACGGTAATTTCATGTGGGTTGGCTGCACTTGCAACCCCAAACACATTCACTAAAAGGGTTGCGTATTTGCTTGAGTGCACTTTTGACCAAAAAGGAAAAAACCGACAAAAATTGCAGGCCAAACAGAAGTCAACAAAAATGAAATAGAAAAAATTCTGGAAAGGGCGTTTACGGCCAGACTTTTCAGTTAGCGTGCGGCTTTTAATAGCTTTGACCAAAACACGCTCGACTTAATTTTAGCTGACATTTCGTTGTGCTAAATTTGTTTGATTTGCAAATGTTAAATGGCACAAACTTACTTTGAGTTTGAAAAGACTTTTCTTTATGGTTGTTTGACAGACTAATTTGCTTTGATGACTGCGACTGAAATGTGTTTAAAACAAGCTTCTGCGTTATTACTTTTAAAAATTATCAACCGTCATATTTTGGGAAATCGCTTAAGCAATTTTGGACAGTTAAGCTTAGCATTTTAATTAAATTATAATGACAAGTTGATAAGATTTTAAGAATGTTGATATTTAGAGAACGAAAGAACCCGCTTCATGTCTTATTTAAGCCGGTTATTATATACCAACTAATTTTTTTTTTTGGGTCTTATCAAAATTAAGTAAATATTTTAATTCTGTTATTATATTTTTGTTTTGAGTAATGTTGAAATTTTGAAAAAATCATAGGCTCTCTAAATGGCCGTACCAACAAATAATATAGCAACTGTTAAGGCTCATAAAAACTCAAACTGATGGAACTGCGTCTTCATAGCTTCGTAAGGAAACATAAAACACATGGTGCTACAACAACATTAGTACAGAAGAAGCATTTGTCTACACCATAAGGCAAACGAACTTAATAGACTTTTAACATGAAATTTACAGACTGTTATTTTAAAAAACAGAATTTCTTTAATGCTAAACTTTAAACTTTTCAATTTAATATAATTGAGTCTAAAAATATGAAATATCTACATATTATCTAAAAGAATATATTTAAAGCAAAGGATTTTTTAACTATATGTGATATTTTTAACAGATTTTTCTTGAAGAAATAATATGATATTAAATAAATGTATTATTGTTAATATTAATGAACAGTAAGGAGACCCGACCTTTGTTTGTGTCGGCAGCTTTGGTCACCCCACTCATAGTTATGCTCTTTATGGAACTACGTCAAGGCCGTAAAAAAAAAAAAAATTAGATGAGCTTTTTGCTCGGTCGAGGAGCTGCGTATTCCGCTCGGCTGCTGAAATCCGTAGCTCAGCAGAGTTGTTAGTTGGGCCTAATTTTTTACTAAGGAAGAAGTTACAGTCCTTGGCTATGTAACTACAATTGGTATTAGTGTCTGCAATAGTCTGGTTAATTATATGTTAACCTTTAATCCGTTGTGTTACCACCAAGAGATTAGAACTCCATGAGTTAGCTGCTCTTATAAATCCATGCAACAATTTCTTCTTCCATTTTTCATGCTAAATAAAGTTACCGTTTCTATTCTAATTAGCACTTAAAAATTCTTAAATAGCTTTCATTTGCCGTTATCACGTTTTACTTAAAATTTATGGGAGTCCTTTTTGTTGTTTTTTTATTTGGAGTGTCATTAATAAAACCATACTTTAAATCGCTGCTTAAAAACTTTTGCCCATTAATTAATTAATTGTTGTTATGTGCGCTGTTTGTCATTGTTGTTGTTGTTTTTATTCAGCACTTTATATGAGTACAATTCAAAAGCGACAGAGCAAAAGAGAGAAAAGTTCGAGCAGCGCTGCTTGCTTGAGTATGTGTGATTGTAATTATTGTTGTTGTTTTTGTTGTTGTTTTTTTTTGTTTAACATGTTTAAATAATTGGCAATTGTCCTAAAGTAGCATCGTTGCTATTGCTATTGTTGTTGTTGTTGTTGTTTTTTGTTTTTGTGCAGTGATTCTCTTTTGCTGCTCCTGCTAGTTGGCAATCAACATTGCGGTATGGCGTGCCAGTTGTTATTGTATCTGTGTGTGCGTCTGTGTATGTGTGTGTGTGTGCTGGTATTTAAACTTGGTCTACAGTTGGCTGAATGGCTGGCTAGCTGGCTGGCTGGCTCGGTTGGTTTTGTTTCGTCTCATTTCGTTGGGTTATCGTACATGCTCAACTCGTTTAACTCGTTCACTCGTTCGTCGGTCGCTTACTATTGTGTAATGTACTCGTAATTGAAATGCATTTACAATTGAATTATAAATAGACCAAACGTATTTGCATATGCATGTTTGTCTATGCGTGTTTTTATGTGTGTGTGTGTGCTGTGTTGGTGATTGTCTGAATATCCTAGTTTTATAACAATAACGCCTTAAACTTGCATGTGCGCTGTTGTTGTTGGCGGCCACAATACGTGCCTGTGCCTTGGAAACAGCAACAGCAATAGTAACAGCAGCTGCTGCCACTGCACTGGCAACATTGCAACATTGCAACAATGGCAACACTCAAATCAAATGTTCGATAAAGTTGTTACGAAGGTGTTCGTGTGAAGTCACGTATGATCCTTTATAGTGGCGTCATTGGCGTCGCCGTAGTCGTTGGTTCTGCCTGTGTTGCCGACGCCACCTTGCTTGAACTTTGTAGTTTGGCTTGGCTTGACTTGGCTTGGCTTGCTTGTTTGCATGCATCGCATATGCACGAGGCTATTCCATGCGGCATTGTGTGTGAAATCAGCAAACGACAATCGAAAGTCAGCGTTGCATTGTGTTTGCTCTAAGTGTATGTGTGTGTGTGTGTGTGTGTGTGTGTGTGCGTGCGTGTGGCATGCAACTGAAATCTGTTTTCAATAACTTCAGCTTGCCAAAATCAAAATAAAATACAACAAAAGCAACAATCACCCCAACTAATATGCTTTGTTGCATTGCACTTTGTTGAAATGACTTTTGTTTTCTAATTGCTGTCAATGTAAGGTCATTGGAGAGTAGTTTCCATTCGTTTGTGTTGCTTTGCTTGATTTATTGTTGAAATTCAAATGCAACGTTTGCTTTTTAACCCTCTACATGTGCTCCCTTTTATTGAGGGTCACTAACGAACGTGGCCAAATTGAAACGAAACTTGCAAAAAAAATGAAAAAAAAAATGAAAAAAAAAATTTAAAAAAAAATGCAAAACAATACAAAAAGAAAAATAATAATTTTGCTTTGACGCGGCGCGGCGCTCGTTGAAGTTGGTTTGACGGTAACAAAAAACGGCTGCGTCATTTAAGCGTTTGAAAAATTCGACAAAAAATACTTGTAAGTTGTGACTTCAACGACACGTTACTGTGCGCTATAAATTGAGTGCGAATAATACATCATCGGAGGATATATAGTTTATAAAATTATCTAATAAAGGATCTGGAAACATGGCATACTTTTTTGGTCCTTAAGAATAAAAAATTCATAAGCACGTTTCGTTTGTCAAATTTGGATCTCTTAAAATGGTGAGTAATTTTTTCCAGATGGAATTCGAAACTTGAGAAATTGAGATTTGTGACAAAATTATAACTAAGAGTATTTTTATTCATTTATTTACAGATTTTGTTCTAAAATATATACGTTCTTGAATGAATTTATAATTTACTAATGCAAGATAAATTTGTCAAAATTTTTAAGGCCAAACAAGTACTTTGTGAGTCCAGATCGTTTAATGAAAAAATATTTATATATATTTTGTAATGAATTTAATATACCACGCTAAATTTGCCATTTGTCACATTTTTAAGGCCAAAGAAGTACTTTGTGGGTCCAGAACCTTTAATGAACTTTTTGCGTTATTGGATTTTTGATTCGAATAATCTAGAAAAATGTCTGTCTCACTGTTATCAATACATCAGATAAATCTTTCTGAAAATAACAAAATCCGAATTTACCAATAAATTGTTTTCACTTGCGATTCCGGGCAACTATATTTATCCCAAAACCAGAGTTGAAATAGGACGTGTCTTTTAAAGCAACAACTTACTCGCTTCAGGCTAAGTTTGGTCTAGTGTTTGTAGCGCTGGTTCCAAACCGATCCAATTAATGTTTTAAGCGAACTCTTTTGATTTTGTCGATGCTATCATTGTCAGCATATTAAAAATGTGAGGTTTTCAATTCTTTTACCGACTCAATTTACTATTGAGCGTGCTTTCCCTATAACAAATGACAATCCGCTCATTTGTTCTCAGGCCCAGTATTGATGCAAGTATACTTGATATTTGAAATTGCGCTAAAACAGACAATAACTCAGAAAACCGAAATCGCCGAACCATTTGTGCATCATTCATGGCCCACGTAGGTCAAAATGAAGTCTTCATTTGCTAACGGTCAAAATAGAAACAGAGGAGCGAAGAACAAACTCGTCATCATCGCCATTCTTCGCGTTGTTTGCAATGCAGTTATGCCTTTTGCTATGCGCTGTGGTCTAATATTTTTTGATTTTGAAAATTGGTTTTTCATGGAGCGAAAGCGACCACAAGCGCACAGCGCACACACACACGCACACACACACATGCGAGCACATTTACATACAAATATTCGCGTACGCTTTGTTTGCTATTTGTTGACTTTTCGAATGTTGAAACCCATGGCGAGGGAACTGACAAGGTTGGTGAAATGTTCGCGTAAGCCACTTGATTTTTATATGCATGTGTGTGTGTGTGTGTTTGTGTGTGTGTAGCATGGCCAAACCGTACGTTGTCTCTTAGTTTATAGAATTTCGACTTTAATTACTTATGCATACAAATGCACACATCATGGAAACAAGCGCGCATGTGTGTGTGTATGTGTGTGAGTGTGTGTGTTGGTCAAAAGAGGATCAAAGCCAAAGCCAAAAGTATGCACACAAACAAACGCAGATTTAGCCATTTGAGTATTTGCTTGTGTGTGTCGCTGTCGCTGTCTGTGTGTGTGTGTGTCTGTGTCTGTGTGTGTGTGTGTGCGCGGGCCAAACGTTTTTGTATTTCATTTTTATTTTTTACACAAAGTGTTTTGTATTTGCCTTTGTGTGTGTCTGTGTGTGTGTGTGTGTGTTTGTGTGTGTGTGTGATTGTTTGTTCTGTTGCATTTGACAGGAAAACGAAACTCGTTATTTATGGTACTCGACTCAATTCTCTTACGCGTATTGCAAACGAAAAATGAAAAAAAAAAACATCAAAAAAAAAAAAAAGAAAAAGTGAAAACACTCGTTTACGCTTCGAAATGGCTAAAACGTTAGTAAACCTACAAACAAAAATACTTTGTTTGGTGAGTTGCGCTGTGTTGTTGTTCTTGTTGTTGCTGCATTACTTTCCCATGTGTGTGTGTGTGTGTGTGTGTGTGTTTGGTTGCTTTTAGTGAAAATCCTGCACTCAGTTAGTTGGTACTTCCAATATTTGTCGCTTTAGGGCATTAAAACAAACGGTTTCGTTCACTCACACACACACACACACACACACTCGCTCACTCACTTACTTACTGACTGACTTAGTCGTTTGTACGTACAGTTCGGTTTGGCTGCAAGCACTTTGCTTTGCCGTTTGCCGTTGGTGCCACTGCCACTGCCGCTGCCTTCTGCTACTAGTGCCACAAACAACGCAAACTCAACGGACTTTTGAGTAGCTCATGGTACTTCGTGCTTTGTTTTTATTTTTATTTTGCCTCAGAAGTTAGAAAAAACACAAGTATACATATATGTATGTATATACAGTCGCGCTAAACAAGCAACGAGCAAAGGCACACAACAGCTTCAGCTTCAGCTCAGCGGCAAAGCAAAAAAAAAACATTAAAAGCGAAAAAAATCACTGAAAAATAAAGTGGCAAAAAAAAATAGAAAAAAATATACAAAAATAGCAAAAAAAAATAGAAAAAAAAATATCAAAAAAACCGTGTATGACGTTTTGGGTTTGCTTTTGGCTCACATGGCGTATGCGCAATCCGAGTTTCGTGTTTCGTTAGTTATGTTGGCGGCGTGCAACTCATGTGCACAATGAGTGAAAAAAGGCGGGGGGCAAGGCGAACAATACTAACTTTAATAAAGCAATGCTCGATGCAACTGAACTCAACACAACTTTTCGCTTACAGACACACGACTGACAGACGGACTGACGGACGGACGGACAGAGAGACAGATAGAAAGTCTGCTTTGCCTAAATCTACAATACAATGGAAGAGCAACTCTGTCGACTGCGCTGTGTCTATGACTATGACTTGTACAACAACAACAACAACAACAACCACGAGAGCATTGACAAATTCAACTGTTTGGCATTGGCGGTGCCCATATTTGACAATGCTCGTCCGTCCGTCCATCCGTCCGTCGCTGTTTGGCGCATGTTCACTCACATGCATAAATGTGCTTTTTCCATTCGCTTTCATTTGACAAAATGTTTTATATTTCTCGTTTTTTTTTTTAGCACTTGTTTACCTTAAAACAAACCGGAGTTGTGTTGAGTTGAGTTGAGTCGACTTGACTTCATTTTCAAAATGCTTGTTAAATGCGCTTGACTTTGATATTGTGCTCGGCTTAAATTTCTGTGTGAAAAAAGTGTAACTAAAAAACTCATAAACACACAAATATGTATGTAGAAAAAAAAAAAATGAATGCCTGCAATTTAAAGCCACAAGAACTTGTTTTTTTCCGCTTTGCTTTCTTCTATGACTTGTCCGCTCGCTCAGTAATAATTCATTATAAAAGTCATGCTTTTGGTTTGGCTTTGCTTTGCTTTGCTGTGCCTGCCCTTGCTGAGTGAGGCAAAGTGTAGAAAATTACATTTTGAGCTTATGTCGTGACAAACTGCACTGGCATATGTGTATATGCGATATATGCTTATATCTCGATTTTCACAATTCAAGTCGGGCAAACAAAGTGTTTGGTTAGAAAATACAAAAAAAAATCGCAAAAAATCCCACTAAGTCTGTGCATACATTGAGGCAAACCGAGCCATAAGTGGCAGGAAGCAGCGACAAGGGGGCGGGCGGCAAACAAAGCAAGACGCGCTAAGAGCAACGAAGCAAGTTAGCAACAACTGTTGGGGCGGCCGGCATTGTAAGTGTTGAAAATTACTGTTGAGTTCACTTGTTTCCTTTTATTATTTTTGTGCTTATAGTTGGTCGTCTCTTTGCTGTGCTTTGCTTATTTGCAGCAGTCAGTCAAGTCAGACTGGCTGCCTGCCTGCCTGCATGTGTAAGCAACTATAAAAACATTGACGATGTTGGCGATGGCGATGACGACAATTACGTGCAACATACTCATGAGCATGCAGACAAACATGGCACAGCACAGAACAGCACAGCACATGCAGTGAGAAGAAGCCAGCCAGACTCATGCCACGGCACTGAAGTCGTAGGCAACTCAAGGCAGAGTGAGTTGGCGTTAGCGGTGAGTCAAACTTACGATCGCTGCCTGCCTTGCTTTGTTGTTGCTTTGCCTGCCTGCCTGGCTGCCTGCTTGCCTCATGATGAAGCAAGCCGATGAAAGTTATTATGGGACCATTAATGGAGAAAATTACTGTTTACAAGTGGAGCAGCAAACTATTTCTGCGCAAGTTTCGTGTTAAAATAATAAACACACGCCGAGCGGTAATGGTTGTCGTCGTCGTCGTTGTCGTTGTCGCCGCGAAGTTATCCATCGTCGACGGCAATGTTGGCGACTTCAAATAAATAATAACAACACAAACAACAAGTCTCATACACGTGTGCATTTTTATATAATAATATGCAAGCTTCCGCTCCTAATGCACTGCCAAAGAAAATTGAATATGTGTTGCGGCATGTTGTTGCATGAACATTCACTCAACGGCGTCAACTTTTATGCAACTTCCTCAGCTTGAAATTTAAAAATGTTTTGCTATTTTTTATGATTTTCATTTTGAAATCAATTTTCCAGACCAAAATATGGCATTAAGACAAGTCGTTGGTGCTTCTTTGTTTGTATTGCTTCTAAGTGAGTTCGAATTAACCGCCATTTAACTCCACACAACGGGCGGCTCAAGTGTCACGCCAGCAATTTAGCAAGCGCTTTGATAGACCTTTTCGAGGGACAAAGAGTATTGTATCTGTAGAGTGGAAAACGAACTCTTAAATGGACGGACAGTTTTGGCAAAATTTTGACATTTCAACTCGGTTGAAATTATGAGCACCCAAAGACTATAGCCGCCCATAAAAGTGTGTGCGAGGCATACACAACCATCTCACTTCGTCTAATGCTTAAATCAAAACAGAACAGCACACAAAGATTAATGACAAAATTACAACAAGTTTGGCTACAACAACTGTAAGACGTCTTTCACAACAAAAATGCTTAAATTTGGAACTGAGTTTTTTAAGAGTTCGTTTTCCACTCTATGTATACTATCCTCTTTGTTCCAGAGAGCCCTTCAATGCTCGCTTTGTTGGTGTTTTTTCTTAAAGTTATTATACAATTTTATAACTGAGCCTTAAACTTGAAAGACCCTCTTCTGGCTACTCTAATAGTTTGATTAATAGCACAATTAATAGTTAGTATAACTGTTAATAGATATTTAATAGAATATGCCAGTCCCTGTTGCCACTTAATATGCAAAACTCCACCGTCAAAAGCAAGCGAAATTATTAATGTTATCTTTATGTTAATAAGCTCTTAAATTCTATTGTTATTTAATAGAATGATCTTATTAAAAGCGCCTAATAGAGTTGCCAGAATAGTGCCTCAAGATGTTGCACTTCTTCTTGTTTTTCATTATTATTTGCCATCAATTTTTCTTTGTCGATTTTTCTTCAAATTTTCTTTAGAAAAACTACAATGTTTTTTTTGCTGTGTATTCTGACAATTTGTTGCCTTTATATGCCCACCTCTCTCTGTCTCTATTACTGCCAGTGTTCGCGCCTTGCTTTCATGCATAAATAATGCCTTTAAATGCACAAGCTCATGTATTTTATTAAAGACAATATTATTCAAACATGCATAAAGTCATGTGTGCACAGATACTTGTACTTAATTCGGTCAATCACTTGATTATTTAGCCAGAAAAGTTTACTTGAGAAAATTTATGTATTTGCATAACAAATTCATGTAAATTTTAATGTCACACCAATAAAAGCTAAGCGAGCCAGCAACAATTCGACTAAGAGTACAAATCGGCATAATGCATAATGAAATTTATGTGAATTTTAGTGAAAATTTCGTTCGTAGAAATATTCAAATTCATTTGATGTGCATGTTGATGTTGTTTTTAGTGTTTGTGTTGTTGTTGTTGCTGTTGTGTTGGCTGCTTTGGCTGCTTTCATAAACAATTATCAAACTGACTTCAACATTAATTTGCAGCTTAATGACAATTAGTGTTAATTGTCTCTGGGGGATTTGCGTATTTTAATTTTAATTGCAAAATTTCAAATGCGCATGGATTTTATACAATAATAATAATATTAATACGGCCATAGAAAATGAATCTGAAACGTTTCTCACTGAAATTGACCAAAAAATACTTTTGCTTGCGAATTCACTTAATTACTGTGCATAAATCATCAAACACACATAAATTATTTGATTATCAATGCATTTTATTAGATTTATTGAAAGCTTTTAAAACTTTTTTCCGCCCCCCCTCACCGACGTTGTGTTTTTTTTTGCCTGCTAATGACGACGACAATGCCACAAAAGTTATTGCAATCAATCAATATAGAAAGCAAAAAGGCAAACTTTGACTTGTATCTTATTTCGCTTCAACTTCTGCTGCTTCTGCTGCTGCTTTGCGATTTGTATTGTTGTGTGTCGCTATTGTGTAGTAGTATTGGTAGCAAGAAGGTCTTGGACAACATTTTATGGTCATGAGTTGAGAGTGCAGGAAGAAAGGCGCAGTTTTCAGTTCCGCGTGATAAAACGCGTCGTTTGTGCGGCACCGGGGGTGTGTTTGTGTGTGTGTGTGTGTGTCGTGCCGTGCTGTTGGTCCTGTCGTGTCGTATCGTGTCTAAGTCGATGCGTTCTATTGGTAATTTTGATATTAGTCACGCTCTTTGCGCTTCATTAATGTTCATTACACACAATCGAACGTTCCACACAAGCCAAACGTTTCAATATCGAAGACAGTCACCCACTTTGTTGTTGTTGTTGCTGTTGCTGCCTTGTTGTTGTTGACTTTGTTGTAATTCAATGTTCAATTTTTTATTTATTTGCCATGCTCGTGGTTGGCCGTTGCGGTAAAACCATATTGCGTCGGTTCTCAATTTTTTTCCCATTTTTTCGTTGTTGTTGTTGTTGTCTCTCTAGAGCAACCGTGTTATTTGCTATACTTTTCCATATATACGCCATAAAAAAAAAGGGTTGCGCTCGCTCGTTTGCCATACACGAATGATTTAGTTCGTAAATAAATTTAATTATAAAAATAAATAAATTTAACATGGGGCGTTCTATTTTTATTATGCTACATGGTACATGGTATTTTGTATGGTTTGAGGCAACAAAGGCGCGCAATATTATTGAGGGTTAGCATATGAAAATTTATTGATGCGGCTCGCTTACGCTTAATTGAACATTTAAACTTAAAAGCATACAAATTACTGATTGACTGAGCGCTTGAGTCATTGAGTGGCCTAAAAGACAGACTGGCTGAGCAATTGTCTGGCTGCCCTTAATTTTGCTGGCTTGTTAGATGATGAGTTTATCATATAGTGAGACCGGCATAAGGGTTAGAACATTCTTTGCATAGCAAAGCAGCTATTTTGGTAATAAAAAAAAAAGCATAAAAATGTAAAATGATGACGTCAAATTTCGCTTTTGAAAGCACGCATGAAGTATGCAACGAAAAATATAACTTTTGCTTAATGAAATTAGAAAGTTTTTCTTTTTTATTATTTTTATTATGTATGAAAAGCAGTTTGCTTCACTGATGCGTTACAATATGATGAGCGCTTACTTCACTGAGACACGGTGGTTGATTCTGTTGATAAGTCAGTCACAGTGTATGACTTTGGTTTCGAATTACGCTCAAGTGTGCAATCCTTTGGGATTAGGAAATGCCAAGTTTCGTGCACAAAGTCACCTTATTTGTTTGCCAAAAATTCATTTTGACAACTTCAATTGTTTATATTTTGCTTTGCGGCTGAAGCGTTATTGTTGTCTTGATTCGATTGCGGCGTTTAGCAACGCAATTAACAAATGCTCAAACACAAACAGCCAACAGTCAATGAACGATAAATTTGCGCACACAAAGTGAGATGTTTGTACGTGTCTCACCAAAGCAACACTTGCAATGCAAATAGTAACTATCGAAAATGCTTAACACTTCGCAAATACACACACACACACACACACACACATGAAGAAAAAGCCAAAGCAAAAGTAAAACAGAACAAAAAGTGTGGCGCAGCAGAAGAAGAAGCGACAAGTTAAACACAAACTAATAGAGAAATTCATTAAAACTTTGTGTAAGTGTGTGTGTGTGTTTGTGTTTTATGCTGAAAATTACGCCAACCTCATTTCGACCTAATTTGTCTAGCGATTTAGTCTGTTATTGACTTAGTAAGTGAGAGCGCAGAGCTCAAACAGCTGAGCCACACAAACCAATCTAAGATAGTTTTATATTAGATACACAGATACTTTGTGTTTAATAGAATGAGTGAGTGAGTATGTGTGTGTGCATGTGTGTGTGTGTCAATGCTGTTAAAACGAAAAACCAAAGTTAGCAAAAGCCAAGCCAAGTGCTTTGCCGCTTAAGGCGACTCGTCTCCTCCACTTTTCTTATTGTTGCTGTTGTTGTTGATGTTGGCATGACGCTCGTTGACGATGATGACGCGACAAAATCCAATTAATACGTTAGACAAATAAAATACCAACCGCACAAAAACGTTTAGATAAAGCAATATAACTATAGTACAATATTTGTCTATATACTTTATTTTGGAATATTATGTGGCATTTGTGCTTGTTGTTCTTGTTGTTGTTGTTGTTGTTTGTTAGTCCTTACGACAATCTGTCTGTCTGTCTGCTGTTGGTTTATTTGTCTTGTTTTCGTGCATACTTTTTGGGGCGCGTCGCTTGCCTTGCTTGTTCATGTGTGTTTGTTTAAGTAAACCAAAAGTTTTCTTTAAGATTTACGCTTAAGTTTTACGTGATAAAACTTTTATCACTATGATGACTTTTCTTGTGGTTACGTTTGTGTGTGTCTCTGTGTGTTTGTATGTATTGTTATTTGTACAAGGATATTGCGCTAAGCAAGCAAAGACACACACACACACACAGACACGGATCTATAAAGTTATTTACAACAGTTCTTTGAGGCTGTCAATTGACTGTTTTGGCGGCAAAAATCATTTTATTTTTATAGCGCCCAAAATTTTTATCAACACAAACAGCACAAGAGCACAGACACAAGCACAAGCAAGCGTATAAACGACTCGTACGAGTGCAAAAAAAGTTTTTTATTATTAACATAAATTATGATCTACTCGCGATGACTGTTGTCGTTAGTAGAAGTACATAAATTTTACTTCCTCCACTTACTTTCGACAAACACGCATTGCAAAAAACAAACACACACACAAAAAAAAACAGCAAACTTTGACAATATATCTATTAGTTGATGGTGTTGTTTTTGTAGTTGTTGTTGTTGTTGTTCAACTTACCGTTATGGCGATATCATGCGAGGCATCGCACGTATCCAACTTGCGTCGAAATCTGAGTACCGTGTGAGTTGCATTCTCATAGCCCAGCATGAGTATGTAATCTTGTGAGGGATCCACGACGGGCTCGGCGTCGCCATTGCGTGTGACATGTCGATCCTGCAAAAATAAGAAGAAGCATACAAGTTGAGGCATAAGTAAAGCGAGAAATTGAGTTGCAGCGTCGAAAAATAACAGCAAAAAGACAGCAAAAAAAACCGACATATTAATGAATGAAGAATGTCAAATATTTAATTTATAAACGAAATGAATTTACAAGCAAACCGACCAAACTGTTCGTGGGTGGTTCCATCAGTTCGTAATTATAATTATTATTTAATTTTCTTACATTCTTTTAATTATCTTCATACACACTAAGTGTTATTAATTAAAATTGTTTTGTTATTTATTTGTGCATAGTTTAATTTAAGTTGTTGTTATAATAACTGTAAAATTAAAATAAATAAGTAAAAAAAATGTATATTTATATTCTATTAATATTTATTCAACATTTTTACTCCAATTCGGGCAACTCTATTAAAATAATTAATAGAGCGCCAAATTCCATCCTTCCTAGCAATCGGAATGCCTTAGCAAAAAAGCATACATTAAAAAAATATTTGTTAATAGAGTAAAAACAGCTGTCAATAAAACGCCGAGAGGCTATTAAAATCCTATTTAATGGAATGTTCCTGTTCAAAGTGCCTTAAAGTGTTGCCAGAATGGTGCAGTTACTTTAGAGTTTCAGAAGATTATATTATACAATTGGCTCAAGCAAAAAGCCGCTTTCATTTACTCATGCTTGACCTCTCTTGACGTTCATTTAATATTCGTCATATTGAATATGCGGAAATATTTGTACGCTTGTCAGTCATATGTGAAGTCTTGACTTGACATTTGATTTAATCTTTATCAAACGACCTTCTCAGAAAACATAAAAAAAAACTAAAGAAAAATGAATAAATAAAAATATCTGTGCGTATGCATGAGTTCATGTTCGACTGCATATTTTTGTGTCATTTAAATTTTTTGTTGCAGCCACAGGCACTTGACTGCCAACAATAACAACACCGAAAATATTTAAGCCAAGAAGACACAGAAAAGCACAGAGTGTTTGGCGAACAAGTGTGGGCAAGAGCGGGCACGAGTGCTATGCATGGGTGTGAGTAAAAGAGACAAGCGAGGCAAAAGAAGCGGACAAGCGAACCTTAAATTTTTGCAGCTCAACTTTCACTTGAATACACACAATGAACGAACAAATGAACGTGTTCATCAGTTTACATATTTTTATAAATACATACATACATACATATATACTCTTGGCTGTGTATATGTTGCCATGAGTGTGTGTGTGTGTGTGTGTGTGCGTGTGTTTTCTTTGTGCTGTCGGTTTTTGTAAAATAATTTAAATTTCAAAGTTATATGCTCTACGATGTTTTGACAGAGTTTGAGCCAACTTGAAGTTGCCCAACACTGCACCGCACCGCACCACACCTCACCACTCCATGCTGCGCTGCTTTGCACAGTTTTCAAGTCAAGTCGCAAAACCCTTTCACAAACACTCCCTTACACACATGCCAAACACATACACATACACGAATATATATGCAAAAAACAAAAAGGCAAAAAGTAGGCAAAAAAAAAACAGAGAAAAGAAATTGGTAAACTTTTTCAACTGCTTGTATGAAAATGATAAAAATTTTTGGAGCACACGACGTCAGCCGACAACGCCATATGTAAATTCCTATACACATGTTGGCGTTGGCTCGAGTTGTGTGAGTTTGTTTTTTGAAAAATGTGTTGCCGCCTTTTAGGGGCGAGCGATCGCGTTGTGGCGTGTTGAACATATTGGCATTTTACTGCAAATAGGCGTGTATAGTTTTCGGGCGTTTACTCTTATGTGTTTAAGGTTTCGCTACGGTCTCCTATTTGTGTGTTTGTGCGTTTGTGTGTGTGTGTTTTTTCTATACACACTTCGATTGCCTTGTTTGTTAGTTGTGTGCTTGTGTATGTATTAATTATTATCAATGCACGTTGAATATTTTGAGAAATATTTGCTTAAAATCGTACAACAAATATTTTTAATTAAAATACTATTTATTTTTTATAAAACATGTTGAAATATTTGCCATTATTAATGAATTTCTTTACTTATTTCTTTGCAGTCGTTTTGAGTCTTGAAAGGTTTTACTTAAGGTAAGTAAATGTGCTTTATTTCTTTTCGCTCGGCACTTGGCGTGTGTATTGCAGCAACAGCCAAACAACAAGCAAACAATTTGCAAATTGAATTCATTTTAATGGCATGATGAAAGTGTTTTTCAATCAATTTTAATGGCTACTCATAACTTTTATTTGAATTGCACTTGAACTTTGCCACAACTTGTGTTCGGATTGCAACTTACAAAAAAAGAAGAAAACAAAAAAAAAAGTTACTTAAAGTAGCTTAAGAACACTTAAGAACGGCAATTATCAAGACTTGAGCAAGAGTTTCATTTCGCATTTATTTAATTGAAATGTAAACAAACTTTGATTTTGCATTTATTCGTTTACCTTTCTTAATTACACAGACTTTTGATTTCCGCAGCATTGAAATGAAGCTGTCACAAAACCTTCCTGCGCTCATGTATCAAAAGATGATTTTACAAACAAGTATTTAAGGCATTTTCATAATCTATACTTTTTACGCTTGTTGGCTTCCTTTTAATTTAAAATTATCTTTGCATGCGGCTGACTGTCAAGCTGTTGTCGCACCACTATGCCAGGCAAAAAACACACGCCCCTATTGTTACACGGCTTATCGCATACACATGTAGTAACTCATAAGTTCTTACACAGCGAGAAAAATTCCGGTCTGAGGACTGCACGGATTGTACTTGAATCAACAACACACCAAATGAAGTTGTTAATAATCTAGATGTTCTCGAAATAAGAATGATTTGTACTTAATATAAAAATCAAGAGCAAAAAGTCATATTATTCTTGAAAAAAATAAAACAAAGTAAAGTCTTGAAAAAAAATAAACAAAAGTAATGAATCATCTCCCAGTTAGGGAAACAGTTTTCGTATTCTTTCACAATGGAGATCTTATATGTGTCACTTTGAGCTATGGTAACATTTTGTTGAAATTTGTTTTAATTCCGAATTTGATATAATTTAATAGAGATTGTTGATAATAATTGATTGTCATACAGTTTTCCAATGAATATTGTTTACACACCTCATGTTCTAATGTCTTATCATTATATATCAACTCAAATTGAGCAACAAACCAATAATTGCGTTAGTTTGACGATCCAGTCAAGGGACAAGGGACAAGGACAATGATTCAAAATTATTAATAAAACGTAAAATAATCAAAAAAGTCGAATGTGTGTCTTCTATTTAGAGGACTAAATGTCCAAATCAATACATGGTTTTTCAGGTTATAGTGACTAATTGATATTATTTTTCATTAGCGGATCCATGAATAGTACGTTTATCTCATATTAATAAAATAAATTAAACTGATTATAAAAAAAAATATTTTGCTGAACTTGGTCTGGCTTCAAGTATAATATAAACTTATTTCAAGAACGAAATGGTATCGAATTGAGTTTTATTGGTGTCAGAATGGGCTGCCAGTGTTGCTGAAAACCTAAGAAAAAAACTTGTTTCAAGGTTTGTTGTACTTAAAAGTAATGTTTGAATTGAGAGTACTTTGCTTGATTTGACAAGATTCGTGCGTGGCGGACTACCGAATTGCGTCGATTTAAATACAATTTTTTCGCTGTGTATCAACCGTTGTTGTTGTTGGTGTTGGTGACGACGTTTCTGCTGCGTTACACTTGACAATGACGGAAATTAAAAATACGCGCTGCACTTCTCAAAGTCTCTTATCAAAACTTGTGCGCTTTCACTTCAAGCACACACACACACTCGCTCTATTTCTGTCTCTCACTCACTCGCACATTCATTAATTGTGTAATGTGTACGTGTGCACGTCTTGAAGCACATAATAGCACAGATACTTTGCTTGTGCACTGCTTTGACAACATTTGTGAATGTGCTCACGCTGTCAGCTCATGCTCAGCGACACTAGTGTTGGTAATTATGCAAAAGACACACACACACACAGACACACCGACTACGACACATAAATTTGCAATATTCTTGGAATGTTTCGAAATGCCAACGGTAAATGTTCTGCAAATTTTTACGAGTGCTTTGGACTTTTTCGTCGCTGCCTTCACTAAGCGTTGAGTATCTCTTTATTGCTATCCGTACAGCAAAAACATAAAAAAGCATGAGCAAAATCAGCTATACACGTTCCTAAGAAAGCACAAAGCGCAGGCAAAAGCAATCGTTTAACGCAACGTCGTCGTTGAGGCATCTCGGCGAGCACGTCTTTTTAACCTAAGTAACCTGCAACATGAGCAGGAGCAGCAGCAGTAGGTGCCTCAGCAGCCGCCGCCGGAACCAACAAACCTTCAGACGTGCCTGCTGCCCCAACGCTTGTTGGCGGCGACTGCCTCTAGTATACCCTATAAATGTCGGCGTGCGTTGTCTAGTTCGCTCAAAGAAATTTCAAGTTATTTTACATATTTTTGATTGAAATTTGCAATTCGGAAATTTTATATTTCTTGTAAAAGTTTTTAACTTTTGTAACGCAAAGTTTTGCTGCGTATTTTGTATCATTATTAAAATGAAATAGTGTAAGGACGCCTTTGTAGCGCATTAAACTTGTCAGGCAGCTGCCATGGGTTGCCTGCTTTTTAATTTTGATGCGCTGCTTAGTCGTCTGTGCGTACACATATATATATACATAAATGTGCGTGTGTGTGTGTGTGTGTGTGTGCACACGTTTTTTTAATTGCTGAAATTTTATCACACCTTCATGGGTCGCAGAACTCGTCGTAAATTGTAATCCTTGCGTTGAAATTCGTTGCCTCTTTACTCGTTGACTTAATTTCTTGTGCTTCATAGCTTTCTCACACATTTTGTCATTTGTTGTTGTTGTTGTTGTTGTTTTTTGTTTTTTTGTCGTGCGTTACAACGTCATTTTCATGCCTGATTATTGTTGGTGTTGTTGTTGTTGTTGTCATTAATGTCGTCTCTTAAGTATTTAATAGCGTTGTCGTCAAGACTTTAATACCTTCAGCAATGTGCTCTAATAACAAAAAAGGGCGTAATGGCATGCCCGACGCATGTGTCCTTGCGTCGGTTAAAAGTTGCGCCTGCTGAAATCAATAAAAGCGTAAATTAAGCACCTTTTGCGGCGTCGCGGCGTCGCTGCTCAGTGCGGTCTGCGCTGTGCTTCTTATTAAAACAATGTGAACTTAATAGGATTATGCGTGAGTGCACGTTCACGCAAACAAACTTTTGCAAAGCGCTGCAGACGCAAAAATTCGAAGCGATACATGCACTCATTTGATCATTCACTCAGTCACTCATTCACTCATTCACTCATTCAGTCATTCACTTGAGTCGTTCGCTGCTGTCATAGGCGTATATCCTTCCGTGTTGTTGGTCACAAAAGCGGGTTTTCTTTTAGACTTCATTTTGTTTTTCATCAAGTCAATTACTTAACGCATACTGTCACAATAAATTTACTTAAAAGCATGCCTTGCACGACACTTGAAACAGTGGCAGAGCGACTGAGGACAGACGGCAATAACGTGTGCCGTTAATTGTAATGATTTTCGGTTGATGAAAACTTGTGAGCGAATAAGTAAGCAAGTAAAGAAAGCAGAAACAGAAACTGCTGAGTGAGTTGTGTGCTGAGTTCAGTTGAGTTGATTTGATTTGAGTTGATAACGCAGCGAGCGAGCAAGAAGTTGCCTCAAAACTCAGCGGCAAAGTATCAAGCAAGTTGCTGTATTGTTGTGCCATAGTGAAAGCAGCAGCAGCGGTGGCGGGGGTAGAGGTAGAGCGAAGTTTGCTGCTTGTTAGGGCAAAACAAACTTTAGCAATTTATGATAATTCAACGTCAGCTGGGACAGTTCAACTAAGAGTAATATTTTGGTTTTTTGGGTGAGAGCATGGAAAATAAGACTATAACTGCTTCAGTTCAGTTGAATGCCTTTCATGTCTGTTCATTACCCGTCTTTCCTTCTTTTCGTCTTCCGTCTTACCGCCTGTCTGACTGACTGCTTACGAGAGACAACCTCAAATCTATTAGTTTGTATAAGCCTCTACTTGCATGTGTCTGTCTGTCTGTATGTCTGTGTGCCTGTTGTATTCATCTGCATCGTCAACGAACCATCAAGAACAGCCGGTTTTCGAAATATGCTCAACTTATTCACTCACTCACTAACTCACCCACTCAGCCAACCATCCGTCCGTCCGTCCGGCCGTCCGTCTGCCCGTCAACACACATTAAACTTATTACTTTGGGGCAACAACGAAAGGGTTGCACTTTAACGAAACTCAGACTGTCTCTGTATCTCCCTGTGTGTGTGTGTGTGTGTGTGAGCTGCTTCAACTAAAATTTGTCGTGCCTCTAACCAAGCGTTCTGTGCTTCCTCTTGCACCCATAAGCTGATGGCAGCACTAATCTTGACTCAACATATTCGAGAAACAATTTGCAAGTATTCTAAATTGTTTTACTTGCTCAATGCTCGTTATCTAACTTCATGTCCTTTATATGTACAGTTGCGTAAAAAATAATAGCACCATTTTGATACTTCTTGTTCATGTTCAAAAAAACAAACAATTTAGGTTGGGATTTTTGCAAATAATGATATGTAGTTATTGGTTAGTATTCCGCGTATGAATGATTATAGGAAATCATTGCAGTACGGAAAATTGTCGATTCCTCAAAACATTTTTATTGGCGGATAAATCCTACAGAAAAATTAAGGGCTTATGTCTCCTTAGAATTTAAAAAAATCGATTTTTTTTTTTGTATTTTCTACAGGTATAATATCTTGAACATATACTCTGAAAATTTCAAGGTGATCCGAAAAATATTTTTCGAGTTATAAGAGAATTAACGGAGGCCTCTCTGACTGGATTTTGATGAAATTTGCATTGCTTCTTTAAAACACATGAATCTAGTGCTTAATTTTAAATTTTAATTTTTAATAAACAATTTACTGTCATTTTTTGTCTAAAAATCGAAAAATTTACTTTCTGAGACCGCCATTTTGCTAATTTTCAAAATAAATCAAAAATCTTTGATTAAGCACTAGATTCACTTTTTAACTACTTGCGATTTAAATTTGAATGATTTCGGATGAACAGTTGAGAAGTTATGCTGGTCACCGCAAAAAACTATTTTTTAATAAGGAGCCAATATATATAGTTGTAACTTTTTATATTAATAATATTATTTTCCGAAATTTTTGTGAAATAAACTTAAATTGATATGTAATAAAGTAGAATTATTACTTTTATAAAATTGATAAAATTTCTATTAAAAAAAAATACATTATAAATGCTCGATTTTTCGCGGCTAAGGAGACGTAACCCCTTGACCGATTTGTTAAGTATTCAAATAAAATGGTAAGGGAACACCTTAAACTATAAAGAAAACACTGAAAAACGTGAGTGCACGAGCCTTGACCCATCTTTACGTCAATAGTTTGATTCGGCAGAGCATAAAAGATCGTTTCAAGGCTTCAACTGGGCTTAAAAAGGAACTTAAAATAGCTTCATCAATGCAAATAGTTGTAACATCATCAGCCCGAGAAAGATCCCTATTTTAAAACGATAGATGTTACCAAGCACATTAATTTCACAGAAAAATATCAAAATTGACAACACAAAGAAAAAGGAATATTTTATGGATAGACAGGAATAAAATTGTTATGTTTGGTGGTAAAGATTCTTAGTCGAACGTCATGTGTCCTTAAAATACAAAGTACAATGCAAAATACACAACAAACACTGGCTTGTTTTTCTTATTACGGTGTTGGTCCAATATATTGACTGAAAACCTTATTGGACCAACTTGGTTGCGTCAATATTTTGAATACATTGATGCTACTCGAAACCCAATATGAGATGCCACTAGTATGGGTCTTCCAACCAGTCAATAATTTCAAGCACACCAACAATAAAGCAAATGAATGGTTCGAATGAAGACCGGTAAACGCTTTGGTGTAAACTAGGCCTCAATCTCATAAAAAATCTGACGGTTGGTGTCATAAAGGCAGTTGTTGCTTCTAATCCAACCATTAACATGTCAATTCCGGAAGTCCTGGAGCAAGATTCCCCTAAAACGATGCCACACTTGGCTGAATCGATGCCAAAACGTTACGTAGCCGTTATGGCCAATAACTCCAACATAACTAATCATGAAATTTATAGAATAATCGCAGCATTGATAGACAATCAACTTTCAGTAATACACTTTGTAGTATTTTTTTTTTTTTATAAATTTTATAAATGTCCTTAAAAATGGAATTCTTTCCATACTTAGTTTCCTTTGAGGTATCCTACTTCTGAAAACGTATTGATAAGTTCCTAAAACTTAGAAACGTAGTTAAGACGTCTTTGTAAACAGTTCCAGTGAAGGTGATGCTATTTTCATTTTCGCAGCTGTATGTGTGTGTATTTTTAACCACTAACACTGCTTTAATATTATACATGCAAGCATTATGTCTTTCGACAACGAATGTTTGATGAGCATGTGCCACGCTCGCTCATTTCGTTGCCTTGCCTGCGTTACCGCTCGGTAATGGCAATGGCAATGGGTGTGTGTGTGTGTGTGTGTGTGTGTGCGCAAATTGATTACGTATACGTCAGAGCAACATCAGCGTGGGTGCGCGCCAGCTGAACGAACCAGCAGTTGTACTTTTGGCCTGCAGTGTAATAGAAGAGGCATTGAAAATCGCAGAAGGCACATGGCCAATGAACGAAGCTTCAAATCTTTGGCCAACAGCTAAGCGCCAACGCAGACAGCGGGAGGGAGAGAGAGAAAGACAGTCGATTAGACAGACAGACAGACAGACAGTTGATAAAGCAAACAGTCCAACTGTTTCATGTTTGCGTCGGCGTTGGCATTCAGCTCGGCCTTGTTGTAGTAGTGTGAGTGTAAAGGAGGCGTGTGCTGTCGGCTTGTCGGTGAGTTTGGTACATTGAATTTCAGCAGGATGTGATGAGTTTGCTCGAATTACCGCTTCGAGCAAGTATATCAATTAATATAGTTAAAGTGGCTTTTAGTAAAGTAATCCTTTGTGCTTCTCCATGTTGCTGTTGTTGTTGTTGTTGCTGTTCGGAAAACAGTTTAGCAAATTAAATTGTTGGCAAAGTTTTGTTGTCAACTACATGCCATACGCTGTCATGTCGTTGTATCTCCACATGACAGTTGCCTTTTTGTATATGTAAATAGTTCTTCTAACAAAAAAAAAGAAAAAAAAGAGGTCAACAGCAAAAAATGACAGATGCACACACACACACACACACACACAAGCACAAAACATTTTAGCAAATGAAAATTGCTCTTTGCTCTTGTATCTAGATTAAATATCAATCAAACTATGCCAATCAATGGCAACCGAACAAAGCGTTGGGTTAATAATAATATTCAATTATAAAATATATTTAATTAACACTTTTATTATCGGCAAAAAAGCAGTCTTTGTCCATCCAACCATCTGTCTGTCAGTCAAATGTGTCATTGAAATTCGCACGGTGGCATGTCTCGTTGTGCCGCACATATTGACACCCATTGCATTATGCATCATTCGATAATGCGCCACTGACAAAAACATTTACAAAAGGCGCTGCGAAAAGCAAAAAATATGATTTGTCATATTGTTAAGCTGACAGCGATTGAATGAGCGCAACAACAACAACTACAACAACAACAATTCGCACACTGACATTGACGTCGTTTGTGTCCTTGCCACCACAGGCAACAACATGATCAAGCATGTGAGTGTGTGTGTGTGTGTGTTGGTAAGTGGAAACCACTTTTTAAATGTGTACGGCATTGGCAAAACTGTTGAATATCCCACACACACACACACACACACACACACACACACAGCTGAACCGAAAAAAGAAGCAAAAGAAAAACACTAAAAGCAAATTCAAATAAATTTAAAATCCCTGGCGTATTTTTAGCGGGGGCGACAGCGGCGGCGGCTTAGCCTGACGAGCGTCCGTCCGACTGTCTGTCTGTCTGTCAGGATACCCTTAAGGGCTGCATTTATGACACTCCATTTGTCAAGCGTTTGCTAAGTGAAGCTGAGCTGAGCTGACTGACTGGCTGGCTGACTGAGTAAAAGCAACGTTTGCAAATGAAAAGGCGTAAAGGCGCGTGTGTGCGTGCGAGCGAGAAGGCAACACGCGAACGAATCACACACAATTCAATTCCGTTGATTTCGACGTTGGTCCTCAGCGTTGCCTTTTCAAATTGAACGAATGACAAACTGAATGTTTGACTTCTCCGACCGTCCGTCCGTCTGTCTGTGTGTCTAAATGTGCGACTATAGTTATGTCGCATTGTTGTTGTTGTTGTTGTTGTTGTCGCTATGCTCGACGCTCGTTTTGTGTTGCTGACGTTGACGTTTATTAAGCGTTTTTGACACTTTTCAAGTTATCAAAAAACGAAGAAGAAAAAAAAAAGCGAAATAATAAAATAAGAATTATTATTTTCTTTTTTGCGTTTTTCATTTGTTAAGTTTGACATGTACAAGCGAAAAAATGAAAAAGGATACCCGACCGAGCAAACACCGAAAAGTGCTCATCAAATGACACAAATGAGAAAGGCAAGGACACGCGAAGAAGAAGCTGAAGGAAGTCAAAATGGTTATACAATATTCTAATGAGCGACGTCAATAGCCATCATAATGACGTACATAATGACGATGATGACGATGATGACGTTGCTTTGTCATGACATTTCGTTTGCTTATCAATTTCAGCATTTCGTGCGCTCAAATGACGCATTTGCATGTGTCGCATTTAATTTGTTGCAAACACAGGAAAAAAGTAACTGAAAATAACAAGCAGCGGCAGCAGGCTACACAAAAAGGACACCCCTTTGGCCAAATGCAAAGCAAAGCCAAAAAAAAAATAATACTAAAAATGAAACAATTAAATAAAGAATGAAAGCATTGCCGGCACTTTGAACGTGACTTTTTGTGTGACAATTTACTTTTGGACGGCGTGCACATTAATAAGGGTTGACTTGTTCATTTCCTGCAGCAGGACATGGCAAACAGCATAAACGGACGACCGACCGAGCGACCGTCCGTTTCAACGCCCAAACGAGTGTAAGTGAGTGAATGAGTCTCTTCAAGTGGAAATCTATTGTTAATTACTTGCTATAACTTTAATCTGCTTTTGTTATCTCTAAGCGCACACACACACACATGCGCCACAGGACTTATGTGACGCCTCTTGCCTTTGTGTATTTCGCATTTTGTTGCTGTGTCATTTCCTTTGCCTTCGCCATCGCCTTTGCCATTTCCATTTCCACCCTTTTTGAACTTTACGTTTTTTATCGCATTTGCTTTAAAAGCAATAAATCTATGAACAAATCGAATGCGCATCGAATGAACGAACGAATGAATGAATAAGCGAATGAATAAGCGAATGAATAAGCGAATAAACGTATAAATGTGTACGGGTCGGAATCAGAGGCGAATCGAAGCGAAAGCAAACCGTACTGAACTGATCTGAAATGAACCCTTACAAAATATCCGTGTACCTTTTGTCTTCCCAAAGCAGCAGCGTTGCACGTTTCGTGCGCCTCGAGCCATGAGGCATGCCGCAGGGCACAAGTAGCAAATGACAGGCGTAAAGACAACAAAAACAACAACAACAACAACAATAATGTAAAGAAAATGCGGAAAATCGTCTTTTCGCATTTCTCAGCAGAAATGCAGATACATGGCACACATTCGTTGCCCAAACGGTTGTTTTGCGCTTAGTGTCCTTTTTCATTTGTTGTTGTTGTTGTTGTGTTTTTGATTTTCCTTCTTTTTTTTTGTTTGTTGTCGTTTTTATAAATTTACAAGTTAAGCATTCTGGCAACACATTTTCACTCACATCACTCACTTAAACACTCGACCGCTCGCTCGCATGCACGCTCACACGCTCGCTCGTTCGCATGGCCACAGCCCACACGCTTAACTCGTTGCCATGCCAAGGCGGCGCAAAGTAGGAAATATGTAAATATCATTGTTGGCGTCATTGCCATTTTGCAGAGATTACACGGCGAAAAAAAATGCGTGTGCGATTTGTGATAAGCTTATTTCGTGGTTGTAACGTTGGTGAACAATTTGGCATAGCATGCTTTAAGGCAGATAAACACAAGTGCCACTTGAATGAGCAATAAAATGGTGATTTTTTTTAAACTGTCATTTGATATGCACATGATTATGAAAATAAGTTTTTTAATTGCAAGATATAAAAAATGTAGCATACTTTTAGGCAGCGCTTGGATTGAAACATGAAGTTAAATAATTGCGTGTGTCATATTTGGCGTTATTAAACAATTTTCTGCCGTGTAATCATAGTGACACACACACACACACACACACAGAGGCAGAGAGAGACAATCAAATAACTGAAAATGAGTGTGGAAATGGAAATGGTTGGCAATGCAAAGAAAAAGAAAAAGATGACTGTGAAAGGAAATGAAAAGTGAAGCGAAAAAGGTTAACAACAGAATTGTTTCATTATGCGTTCTTGTCGTCGTTCGTCGTCTTTCTTCGATGCGGCCGCGCTCTCCCCCCCCCCAAGCTATGCTAGCACCTGCCAGCACCCTGTCTGGCCGCAACACCTTCCGCCGCCTTCGTTTTTTAAGTGGAGTTCGTTCACTTTCGCATTGCTAACGAAGGGTGTTTTTTTGCCCCAACGTAGCTTCGATTTTTTGTTGTTTTTGTTGTATTTTGTTTTAATTTTTTTCTACCGTTGTTGTCATTTTTTGTTGTTGTTTTTGGTTTTTTTTTTTTTATTTGTATTTGTATTTGTGTCTCCACTGATTTTTGACAACTTTGCAAAAGGTTTTGGGCGTTTTGTTAGCTTCGCCTTTTGCTCGTTTTTATTAAAAGGCCACAAGTGCGGCACATTCATTCAACCGCCCACACACACACACACACACAGACACAGCCATAAACACAAACACAAATACAAGAGGAGAGCGTAAGTGGCAGCGAGTCGAGGCAGACACTTTTGAGTTGGGACCTGTGCTTGAATATACCCAAGGGAATGAACACCTTATCGCAACTTATTGCATCCGGCGGCAACATTTTCATGTTGTTGCCTTTCATTTAACTTTTTTTTGCTATTGTTGTTGTTGTTGTTGTTGTTGTTGCTGTTGATTTGTTTTTGTTTTTTCTTGCCGTTGTTTCGCTTGTAACTCGTTATTTGTTGTTGCTCGTTGTTTGTTGCTCTCAATTTCTCTTGCTGCTCTTACATTGTCAACGTTGGCCGTATTGTTGCTGTTGCTGTTGTTGTTGTATCTGTTACCCTGTGGCGGCTTCAAAAACGTTTTAATTACATTTGTATGTTAAACTGCAATTGTCGACGTTCTCATCGTCAAACGTGCCATTGTGGTTTGAGTTGTGTTCGCTTTTGTGCCCCAAAACGCTTTTGAACTTTGTTGGCACTTTTTTCTTTGTCTTTGGCAAAGGAAGGTGGTGAAAGTGTAAGCCCTTTGCTTTACTTGAGTGTGTCTGTGTGTGTGTGCGTTATTGGTGTCATTTTGAAGGCGATTAGGTATAACTAGATTGTTATATAAGTGGATTCATGTCGTTTAATTTCGTATCGTGTTGTGTTGCTTCTTCTTGCTGCGTCTTGTCTTGTCTTCTAAGACGATTTTGATGTAGGTAAAAGCATGGCTTAAGCGCCTCAACAGCTGCAAGAACTTTTCAGTTGCCTCGATTACAAGGCAATTTGACTATGTCAAATAGCAAAGTGTAATTTGAGCCAAGTATCTCAGTCCGTCTGTCTGTCTGTCTGTGTGATTGCACAAGTGGTTGCTTGCTTGTTGTCACTCATTGTTGTTGCTGTTGTTGTTGTTGCTTTGGCTCAGCTCAGCTGCGCATAAATTGGCCTCATAAAAAATACGAAAGCGTACGAAATTTCATTTAGCAAAACTGTCAAATCAAAATCTAAGCGCGATTAAAGTCAAATAAAAATCTTTGCCCTTTTTTCTGGGTATGAGTGGTGTGTGTGTGTGTGTGTGTGTGTGTGTGTGCCTTTGATGCTTGTTGTTTGTCTTATTGGTTACTTTTTTTTGCGCTTCTTTCTTGCTTTGCCAACATTTTTGTATATTTATTTGTGGCATGCCGGCAAAAAAAAGCTGATTTAGCAGCAAAGCACTTGTGTGTGTCAATGAGCTAAACGTATCTACGCGCAAATAAGTAAACTGTTTGCTTGCAGATACTTCTGCCTGTGTGTGTGTGTGTTCAATGAGAGTACGAGTGCCTGATTACTGTCAAAAAAGGAAGTCGCAACACACACACACACTCACACACACAGACACACATGAGTTGCTCGCCCTCTTCATAGAAATTCGACATCTGCACTTTAGCTCCGACATGACATTCGAAGTGTTATCGTTGTGCAAATAAAAAGTGGAGGCAGCAAAAAAGGAAGTTCGATGAAAAAGTGCAAAATTCTTGTTGTTGTTGTTGTTGTTGCTTTTGGCTTGAGAAATGTTTCAACAACAACAAAAACAACAAATACAAACACACAACAGTTAATTCACTCAAATTCGATTATTGCAACGTTGCCCGAAACCCAGCACACCCCTGCCCCTGCCCCAACACCCACAAGCACAGGCCGCCTCCGCTCCTGTGCGTTATTGAGGTTAAAATAAACTTCCTGCGCTAAGAAGTCATTTATTTTTACGTTTACCGGGAAATAAAAAAACAACAACAACAACAACAACAACCAAACCAAAAAAAAACCTTAAAAGTAACGTAAAAAAACACACGTTTGCTACTTTTGTTGCAAAAGTATCTGAAAGTGTTTGTTTGCCGGCATGTTCTTATTTCATTTTGGTTTTCTGTTCTTGTTGTTGTTATTGTTGTTGTTGTGAGTCAGCTTCGTCTCATACGTAAAAACAACGCCCCCTTGTGGGCGTAAAAGCAGCTCAGCTCGGCTCAGCTCTGCTCAGTTTAACTAGCCTGACTACGACGTTGAACCTTTCTGTGCCTTGTCTGAGCCATGCCCACCGCCCCCCAGCCCCCCTACACCGGCACCTGCACAAACAGTCAAACGAACGAATGAACGAGCGAGCAATAAAATAAAAATTGAAACACACAAAGGATTTATAGCTTCAATAGGTTTTCAAGGATCTCAACAATGATTGTGCGTTGTTACACTGAAAAAAAAAAAGAAAAAAAAGTACAAAAAAAAAAATATAAATAAAAATTGACATGGGCGCAAAGAGATTTTGATCATTGTTGTACTTGTTGTTGTTGTTGTTGCTGTTATAATGTAGGCTATATAGACGGCGTTTTATGTGCACTTGTGTCTGTGTCTGTGTGTGTGTGTGTGTGTGTGTGAGCCTGGATTTCGTTTGTAAAGCATATGCCTTCATGTCGTTTATCCTTTGCTGCTGTTGCTGATTATTTGTTGCAATCATAATTTTTTTCTTCTGCCTCTTCCTCTTCCTCTTCTGCCTTTAGATGCTTTATAGCAAATGTTTATGCCAAGCGCACATAAAGAAAAAAACAAATACATATTTTGTATTTTACACTGATTGGTGTATTTTCTGTTTGGTTTTGAAGCGCCACCGCCGCAGCGCCCCTCAGGACCCCTCACAACCCGTCACGACCCCTTATAACCCCTCAGCCAACGTGCAACTTCAATTGAAGCGCCATGTGGCTTACACAAAGCCGCAAAGCGAATGAGCAAGCCATTGGGGGGGCGTTGGGGGGGCAGTGGTGGCGCCACCTAGCGTAATTTCGTTGTAAAATAGAAAAACAAGCGCGAACAAAAAGCAATTCAGTGCGATTGCCTTCAACTTGGCATGCGCTACAAAGAAGAAGCTGCAAGGTTCAAGCAGATACTTGGCATTTGAGTTATTTAAAAGTTCTGACAGTTAATTTATGCAAAATGTGCGAACGAATGAAACAACTTCCCGCCATAACTTCTTATTTTCGAAAATAAAATAAAATAAAATCAAAAAACCCAAAAAAGTTGCGTTGGCAGTATTTGAGTAATGACTTTTTGGTATGCCCGAATTCTTTGCGCATTGAACATGCTTTAATGCGTTTAACTGTGAAAAGTGTGTCCTGTGATTTGATAAATGAACGAAAAGGTTTAATGTAAAATTAGCCAATGGGCGAAAAAGTTGCAATTCATCAACGCATCATTACATGAAGACTGCTGTCATGCTCATTAGTTGCGCGCATACGCCATAAGCAAGCGCATGTGCCGCGACGTTGCGCTACGGCCAAAGTGTAAGGATAGCAAAAACCTCAAAAACAAATGTTATGGCGCTTTGGTTGTATGGCATTCGAATTGCTTTTGAAATTGCTTCCTTGCTGGCGTTATTTCTCTTTGCTACACCACACAACAACAACAACAACCAACCATGCGCTCACTCACTCACTACTCACACCCGGCTTTTGGCATACAGGGTGCTGCACATTTAAATTACACTTGAACACTTCTATTTCTTCAGTCTGTCTGTCTGTCTGTCTGTGCGTCGTCGTCCTGTTCCACTCGTCCTGTGCCTTGTATGCTTTGACGTGCAAAAGGTGTAAATAAATGCGCATGAATTCGTCAAAGTTTTCGATTTTTCTTCTGTGTTGAGTTGATTTTGCCTTCGCATGCCATTAAATAAGTAGAAACTTTACCTTATCCTTAGCCGCCATTGATGTCAGAGGTGTTTGTCTGTGTGTGTGTGTCTGTGTGTGTGTGTGTCTGTGTGTGTGGTGTATATAAGCTGCCAGCGGCAATAGCAACAGCAGTCGTCATTGCAAAACAAAGTAAGCTAAAAATTTGTTTTTGTTGGCTTTCTCATATACTTTTACTTAAGCGCTTATTGTTGTTGTAATTTGAAGGGCAAAACAGACTGAAGATGAAGTCAGTCGTTCAGTCATTCACTCAGTCAGTCAGTCATTCCGTTTCTTAGTCGTTCACTCGCTTCGCTTTAATGATTCGGAAGGAACTTTTTACGCTTAAAAATACAAAGTAGAATTGTGACGAGTTTCCGTGCCAAATGCGTTGCGCACAAAGATTCCTGCTTCTTGTTCGAATTTCGGTTCTTTTCTTTCTTTTATATTTCTTTGAGTGTTGTTGTTCTTATTGTTGTTGTTGTTGTTGTTGCTCTTCGAGCAAACTTTGCACAATAAAGTTGAACAATATAAAAATAAAATTACTTAAAATTTGTCACAAAACGCGCGCCAAGTGTGATACTTTTTCAGGGGGGGATTTTGGGGGGGTTTTTGGCGCTTTTATTAAAATTGTTACAAAATTGCGGTTGGAAATGGTTTTTTTCTGCTTCTACTTTTGCTTTAGTGCTTTGTTTTTGTTTTTGTTTTAATGTCACCACAATAGAAGACTAATGGAGCATATTGCGCTTATTTGGTCATTTCAAGTGACAGTGACAGTTCCAGCATCATTAGTCACGCGTTTTTGTTGTTTTACAACGCCGCCTTTGCCCCTTTGCCCCCTTTGCCCCTTGCTGCCTTTTTATGTGCCATGTTTCGGTTATTTTTTAATAGCATGGCCATCAAAAATTCGCTATTAAAACTTTGTGACGCAAATCTCTTCTAATAACAAATATTATTTGCTATTATGCGTAACAACATTAATATTCTTATTGGCAACAACTTACGCTAGAATGAATGCCAAATATCAATGCCAGCACTTAAGTACTGAGTGCATGAATGGATTCAAAATGGCAAATGAATCATTCACTGCTGCTTTGAGTGAATATGAGCGCAAGTTGCACTTGTGGTCTATTTTGTTTAATTATTTTTTGAAAACAATGTACTGCTATGAATAACTTAAAGTTATTACAATAAATAATATATAAAAAAATTAATTAAATAAAAAACAAAAATAAATAATATAATAAAAAATAAAAAAAACTTATTTTATAATATAATATAAAAATTCAGTAATAAGCATAATATAAGTCTCTGACCCGGTGGAGGAAAATTATTTGTATTTAATTGACAACTAGGGCACACTATTCCCACAGCAAATGGCGTGCATAATATTTGAGCGTACTCAGTGTACAGTGAATGAAACAATTTGTGGTAAAAAGAAGGAGTGAACAATTGCAAAAAATTTCTAAGCGCGTGAGAGCGATGAAAGAAATATACATTTATATAAAACCTTAAAGAGACGAAAATGGTTCCACGCTTTGGATTTTGGATTCTGGAGTATGTACATTTATATATATCATAATTGTTCTCATTGTAGCTCAATTATCAAGTTGTATACATAGAGTGAAAAACGGACTCTTAAAAAAACTCAGTTGCAATTTAATCATTTTTGTTGTAAAAGACGTTTGACAGTTGTTCTTGCCAAACTTGTTTATTGACATTCTGTTTTGAGTGCTGTTCTGTTTTGATTTAAGCATAAAAGCGAGATGGATGTGTATGCCTCGCACACACTTTTAGGGTTGGCTATGCTCTTAGGGTGCTCATAATTTTAACCGAGTTGAAATATCAAAATTTTGCCAAAACTGTCCGATCTTTTGAGAGTTCGTTTTTCACTCTATAGATAGAATGCTCTTAAGATTCGGACGGATAGGAAAAAAATTTTAATATATAAAAAAAAAATATGTATAAAATTAGGGAGCTTACAAAGAAGACTAATCAGAGGACCATGGCTGCTAGGGCCTTTAGTCTAATGAAAGAAATAATTTCTACCAAATGACGATAGCATAATTACTGTCTCCTTCTTTTTTTCGAGAGCTCTTATTCTCAAGCTGTCTCAACACTACTCAATTCATCCACTAATTCATTTTTACTGAGCTCATATCTTTATTAAATGTACATAGAGTGAGTACATTAACAATTTCTACTTCTCTCTCTTTCTGTCTTTGGTGCACTAACTTTGTGTATAAGGCAGCACTGTACCTTACTGCTGCTGCTACTCAAATGTATAACTCTAAGCACTCTCGAAAAGATACTAAATTGTATTCAAGCAACCGCAAGCCACAGAGTTATTGTAATAACAAAATGCATACACTATGTAAATAACTTAATACCCAGAAAAGTGACATGAAGTTTAGCTGAAGAAGAAGAAGAAGAAGAAGCGCACACAACAAACACACGTCGCTCATATAATAATAATAATACGCGTATATTTCACTTACAAAGACTAATCCTTTTTGCTTCATAAATAATGCTTGAATTACACTTAATGTACAACATTCTGTGAACACTTCCGTCACAACGCTAATGCGTAGATACAAAGCTGACACACACACACACGCACACAGATACTCAAGCGTATGATAAAAACCGCAACGGCCTACGCAGAAAATATCAACGCCAATCAACCGCGCAGTGGGAAGTGGTAGAAGTCGAAGTAGAAGCAGCAGAGGCAGCAGCAGCAGCAGAAGTATCTAAGCCCCAGTCAAGGTTGTTGCACTTGCGCTCACACGGCACACAGCAAATGTGTGATTAACTGTGTGACTAAGTGTGTCCGTGTGTGTGTGTGTGTGTGTGTGTGTTTTTAATTAAGAAGAATAAAAATAAAATGAAATAAAATATAAGCAAAACGAGTGAAGAAGTTATAGAAGCGGCATGGAAATCAATGCGTTTTTCAGGCAAACAACATTTCAGTTGCATTGCTGATTTGCCCGCCTGTCATGCGTTTTGCTGCGCACACATGCGGCGCATTTAATGCGGCATTTTATGATGTTTTGCATTACTGCAAATGCGCATTACGCCTGTGCATTACTTGGCCGATTGCTCGAATGGGCCGATTGGCTGGATTGCCCTGCCTGCCTTGCGCTGCACTCAGCTGAGGATTGGCGCGCTGAGGCCTGAGCGATTGTCGGCGGCGGCAATCATAACCATAAATGACACAGCATGCGGCTGTTTATCGCTTTAATTAATGATGTATCTCAAAAGGCGATTAAACTTGTATGCGTACGTCCGTTCGTCTTTGTAGGCTGCATGCATTAATATATATGTGCAATGCATAAATACGCAGCGAGTGTTGCATGTTGCGTTAAATAAGCCATGTTGAGTTGTTGTTTGCGATTAAATCGTTTCGTTAGTTTATCTAAGATGAAATTAAATGCCAAAAACAAAAACAAAACACATTTATGTCATTTGCTGCCATGCGGGCTGGCCAAAAGTTATGCATGCAAAAAACACAACATAATTATGCTTTCAACATAATGTAGATACTTTTCTGTGCACCGTTATTTCATGCGCGGTTATATGTTCTTTTAGACAACATTGTTCTTGCAACTTTCCTTCTCTGCCTGTGTGTGTGTGTGTGTGTGTGTGTGTGTAATCAAAATGTGGTGTTAAAGTGCGATTAGCGTGCCTAAAACACACAAAGATACTCAACAACAAAGCAAACAAAGCAAAGCAAAGCGAAGCGATGCGATGCGAAACCTGAAAGTATCTGCGCGCTGCCTGACCATGTTGGCAGAGAGTTAGTGACCAAAAAGACAGAATTTAAAACCACACCATGGTCAAATTGATGTCGTCGTTGTCATTGTTGTTATTGCTGTTGTTGTAGTTGTTGTAGTTGTTGTTGTAGTTGTTTGTTGCTGTGCGTGTTTCAGGTTGTCTTTTGTGTGTTATACACGTTGTGTGTGCGGCTCAGACAGGCTGAAAGCTGTAAGCCAAACGGACGGACAAATGAGCAGATGAGCAGGTTTTTGTATTAGCGCACTTAGCTGCAGAAACGACAACGGCAACAACAACAACAACAACAATGGCTAGTACAAATGACAACAACAACAAGCGCATGTTGCAATGCTGATGATGATGACAATAAAGAAACCACAAACAGCAACAACAACAACAACAACAACAGTAACAACAACCAAGGACAGCACAAGTTAATATGAGCAACGCAATTTTCATTTCTTGTGTGCATTTAAGTATATCTTTGAGATACGTTTATAAACCGGTCGCCGGTCTGAGCATCCTTGGTGCCTCACACTATCATCATCATCATCATTATCAGCATCATCATCGCCATCAAAGACATTATGCGCATATCTATCTAACTATGCATGTATCTCATTCGCAGCTTACAATTGACGACTTTTCAGCGCTCATAAATTGCTTAGCGAAAAATATTTACCAGCGCTGCATTCAAGCGTTCTAAGATATGAGAAAGCGTATAAGAAAAAAAAAAAGAAAAAAAACCAATAAAAATAACTTTGAGAAGATGCCAATAAAGAAAGCAAAGAAAGCAAAGAATGAAAAAAAAAATTATGCTAAAGAAATTATTAAGCACAGAAGAACGCTCAGCTCAGATACAACTCAGCGCAGTATATACAAAACGGTACTTTGCAATTATCTGCGATGTTGTCGTTGTCGTTGTTGTTGTTGTCGTTGTTGTTGTTGTTGATGTCGCCGCCGACAACGTTGGTTTTTTGTTGCTGCATAACACTTGCAGCGTACTTAAAGATATATTACACACACACACACACACACATGCATGGTTGCATAGTTGGCACACATACTTGGAATCAGCGAGTTGCATATGGCTAAATAAATATGCACTTGGCATTGTGGCAACGCAGCTGGCGGAGGCCATATTAACAACAACAGCAACAACAACATCATCATCGCCATCGGTATCCGCATCGGCATCGGCATCAGCATCATCGTACGCACGCATTCACTAATAGATACTTGTCGTGCTTTGCTGTTATTGTCGCTGTATGTATTTTGTTGTTGTTTTTATACTCCTGCAAAAAGAGTATATTTACTTTGTCGTGAAGAAGGAGACAGCCCGACTATACAAAGTATATATATATATATATTCTTGATCAGCACAAACGTCTGTCTGTCTGTTTCAGTGCAAACACCTCCTTGAGTTTTAAACCTATCTGTAAAATTTAAACGCAGAACCTCTTCAGATATGTGCAGTCATTGTATATCTCAGAATTATTTCAATCGGAACACTATAGCTTATAGCTCCCATAGGAATGATCGGTCAAAAAAGAGGTTTTTGTTTGCAATATAGTGTGATTTTGGAGTTATGAACCCAAAATATTGCACATGGTCTTCTATGACATAAACAAAAGTATGGTGCAAAAATGTTCAAGATCGGGGTACTATAGCATATAGCGCCCATAGGAACGATCCGCCAAAAAGAAGGTTTTTGATGGAAAAACTTTTTTGTTCTTGAATATAAACAGACCAAATTTACCAATTACGTGTTTTTCTTAATGCCCGACTATAAGCCAAAGTTTTATAAGAATCGGACATAAGGGCGTGGCACCGCCCATACAGCGAAAAACTTAAAAATGGGACTTCTCTGTAAGCGAGATACAAGGTTGCAAAATGTAGTGAAGTTTCACTACATTGCCTTCTTTAAGACAAATTAGAAAATGGGCGTGGCTACCTATAAGATTCTTATTGGAAAACTAAATTGAAAAAGAATAATTGTGAAAACGTTTACAAGAGTATATGAGTTTCGGCTAAGCCGAAAATTGCTCCCTTACTGGTTTTTAGTTGACTGCAGGAGCAGGAGCGGGAGCAGGAGCAAAGGGAAGAGTGGTTTGGGTCACACATGCATTGCTTGCGCGCTTTGCGGTTACCAACACTGGCTCGATGGCTCCACTCGCTGGGCGCTGACTTAGCACAACTCAACTCGACTCAACTCGACTCAACTCGACTCAACTGATGGTTTTAGTTGTCGCTGTCGTTGTTGTTATTATTGTTGTTGTTGGTACTTGCATGCCGCTCGGTTAAATGTTGCATAGTTGTTTGGTTGGCTTGACTGTGACGCTGACACTGGCGCTGCCGCACTGCCTCTCTCCCTCTCTACATGTGTGAGTCTGGTTGGAGCATTTTAGTTGGCATATGGCAACGCCATAGATTATCAAAGCGGCTTTCCAGCAAAACTAACGTTTATTTAACTGCAACATCATAGCAACGGTTTATGTCACATCAACTCTCTCTCCGTATCTCTCTGTCTCACTCACTCGCTCATAATGAAATTAAACTCTGCCGTCAGTTATTAAACTTGATGTGCTGTTGTATCTTGTATCTGTGCGCAAATATTGGCAAAAGTTTGTGAGCCAAAACGACAGACTTATGCATTTGTGTTGCTTGAGCGATTTGCATATTTGCGCTGTCTGTAATTGTGCTTTATGACATAACGGCACTTGTGTCCAACTTGTGTGCGCAGCCAAGATGCTTGCCAATGTATCTGCACTGCGTCAATGTCAGCAGACAACTTAAGGCTTAGCAAAACATTAAATTAATTAACAAAATAAAATCAATTTAAAGTTTGCCCTCTGCTAAGCAAAAAGCGACACTCAGGTGGGCATGCAAGTGTTTCATTTTCGACATTTAATGTTGCGTTAAAGCGAAAAGTATCTTATGGCCGTCAATAAAGTTGGCTTTGTGTTATTTTCAACCGAAAAAACGAACATAAACATAAAAAATTTAATTACAATCAACTAATGACCATAAAATGTTCTTCAAATCGTTTTAAATTTCATGCCTAGACAAAGTAATAGTAAAAAGATACTTTCACCGAACAAAGGCAAACGCAATAATTACTTCACACACACACACACACACACACACACATTCAAGCGCTGGGAAAACTGTCGATACAAAGGCAAAGACAAAGCGAAGCATAAAGCAAAGCATAAAGCAAGGCGAGGCAACTCAACTCAACTCAACTTCACTCAAATACAACTTTGAATATATCAAAGGTCACGATCGAAAGATACTCAGACAAGACAAACAAATTTTTAGTAATTTATTTTTGTCTTTATTACAGCGCCAAACGCACACACACACACACACACACTCACACAGAGACGGAACTTTTATCAAAATTTTAATTAAATCGCATCTTTAAAGTTGAGCACTTTAAGCACATTTGTAATTGCATGCGACGCCGTCAACGCACAGTGGGGCCTTTTGAGGTTTTACGTTGCAAAAATCATATCTTCTGAATGAATAAACATAATTGCATGAAATTCTTTAAGCTTTAAAAAAAAGTCAGCCCTTAATGTCTTACGATATCTGGCAGCGGCACAACATGTTGTCAAAGTTGAAGTTTGAAAATTATAAATTATAAAAAAGACAGTTAAAAAAACAGCGCCCATTAAAAAACTACTTATTCAAAAGACTTCATATTTACAATATAACACGATATTATTGTTACCTAAAAACATAAATTAACAGATCATGATTCGAGTTCTAGTTTCGCTGATATTCCAACCCAAATTTTCGAAAAATTCTGTATGTTCTTGAAAGTTAAAAAAAAGGTAAACTTTGAGTGCGCATAACTTCCAAACTATAATACCGATTTCAAGACGGAAGTTAGTGCCTAAGTCGCGGTAAAATTCTCTATCAGACACGTATACTGGTTTCATCGAAAGCCGTCATGCACTTTCGAATTTTTGCCAGTGTAATCAACCCACGGCCGGCCCCACTGTGCGACGACGATGAGCCGAGGCAGCGACATTGTTGGGCGCTGCTTTAATGTAGCGCCATTTTGTTGCCCTTAAGCGAAACAACAAGAAGAAGAGGAAGAAGAAGAAGAGCGCCTGTGAGCGCACCCAAAGACGTTAATTAGTACAGTGAATGAGCTGAGCGTTGGCCTGGCCTGGGCTGCTGTGGCACAAGTGTGTAATGGCTAAGCGCGTAAAGTGTAATACAAGCAAGCCATGAGGCGTGTGGGTGACTGATGGGTGTGAGAAGGAGAGGCCGGCGGTGGAGCGCATGGGAAAGTGGTGCTGGCATAGCTTAAGCAACTTAACGCGGTCACGGCCGTTGTTGCTGCTGCTGCGACTGCGACTGCTACTGTGTGCAGATATATTTATGTGTGTCTGTGTGTGTGTGTGTGTGCCAGTTTCTGTATGTGTGTGTGCGCCTGGCTTAGAGAAGAACGGATACACCGATTAGTATCTTAAAAGTACTTAAAAGGTCATTACACCAAACTTAGCAACGGACTAATTATTTAATTTGAACTTTTAACTATGCGCGAGCGTTCTTCCTTCGCCACACAAGCGGCTCTTCATATTTATGTTGTTGCTATTGTTGCTATTGTTGTTGTTGTTGTTGCCATAGCTCATGCTTGGGCAACATTCACCAACAGTCTTGCCTTGCCTTGCCTGCCTCAGTCATGTCTATTTCACTCTAACGCAGCAAAGTTGCCAACTGCTCTCGGCTTCGCTGTGCTTTGTTGTTGTTGTTGCTTTTGTTGTTTGTGGTAAACCGAACTCTGCATTTGCTGCCGCCGTCATTGCGCTTAACCACTAACTTCAGATTTCGCTTAAAAGATGATGGCAAACGTCGACAGCGACGCCAACGCCAACGCCAACGCCGACGTCAACGTCGACATTCATATACATCATTACGCTTTAACCCATTAAGCTGAAGAGATAACAGATCCATTATAGAAGAATTACGAGTACAACTTCTTCTTCGTTGTCTCACCGCTCCTCTCGCCGCCTTTATCTTCAATGCCGCTGCTTTGCCTTTGGGCCACTTTGCACTGTTGCTCGCTCGCTCGCTCCCCTGGCTCCCTGGCTGGCTGGCTGGCTGGCTGTCTAGAGCTTCGGTGCGCTCCACTTGAACAAATGCGTTGCCGCGCGTACGTAACATGAATTTGACGTCGTCAACTTTGCTAATGACCATCGATGCTGTATCTGTGTACCTCTGCCTGTCTGTGTGTGTGTGTGTGTGTGTGCGCTTAAAGATACGTTTTCCATCGCGATAGCAAACTATTTAACCATTTAATGTTTTACTCACCCTTTGCTCACTTCAGTTAAGTAATTTTTTTTGTTCTTTTCTTTTCTTTTCTCAGCTTTGTTTTTTTTTTCTCTGTTGTTTTTAGATTGTCTGTCAAAACGCATAGAAAACCTTTGAACTTGTTTTTGTGTTGATTTTTTTTCATAGAAAAAATACAACATTAGCACGTTGTTCTATTTTGACGTAGTGTTCTGTTAATTATAAGCGAATGATTAATTATCGAGCGCAACAGACGCTCAGATACACAGATACACACATGCATATGCTAGATACTCAGATAGATAGATAGTTAGTTACATGTACATTTGTATATGTACTTGTCCAGCTACATAAGTGGCAACATCATCATCTCATCGTCAACAACAACAACAACTACAGCAACAACAACATGAAGCAGCACTTGATGTACTTTGTTGTTGTTGGCTGCCGAGTTTGATTGGCACATGAGTAATGAGCTTTTTGTTTTCACATATTTTTTTTCCCGCTTATAACATATTTTTCATACCATCTTTTTTTTGTTTTTGATTTCTTGTTTTTTTATTTTTTTTTTTATTTTTTTTTCTATTTTTTTTTTGATTTTTTTTTCTGCTCATTTTATTTGTTGGTTTTGTTGTATCTTTTTTTACAATTAGACTTTTGTGTGAAATTGTTTTATTGTCTGTGTCGGACTGTTGCCCACACACACACACACACACACACACACACACACACACACACACACACACACACACACACACACACACACACACACACAGGCAGCTTACATGCCACACAACAGCGATATCTCTAGCAATAGCGGCAACAACAACAACAACTTGCATGTCATCGCTTTGGGTGTGCGCTGCTGCTTCTTCTTCGCCTTTTTTGTAATTTTCTATTTCGCTGTTGCTGTTGTTGTTGTACCATTTCGCTTGCTCACTATGCATGCGTAGCGATTTTCTATTTTTTTTTTCACTTTTTTTTAAATTGAAAAATTTCGTTTTGCGTGTTGGCGTTCCATGTGCGCTACAACAATAACCATGACCAATACACACACACACACGTGCACACACAAGCACACAGATACACACATGAGTCGCGTCGAGAGTCCAGTTGGGTTCGTCCGCATCACTTGGCGCGCTTAGAATTCAATTAGTTTTTATAGACATTATCCAATTTGCTATTGTTACGTTTATGAAGCGCTACAACAGCAACAACAACAACAGCAACAACAGCACAACAACAACAAGCGTACAGCAGTGAAAGCACATTTGTTAGCGATCACCGTGCGTGTTGAAGTCTCTTACAGATACATTTACAGTAAAATACAAACGATTCAAATGTATCTTTCAACTGTGTTTGCTAAACGCTTATTCCTCCGCTGCCTCTGCCTCTTGCTCTTGCTCTTCTTCTTCTGCTTTGTCTTCTTCTTCTTTTATTGTATATTATGCTTATTTGCTACATGAGCTTGTGCGTGTACATTCATTTGTCTGAATTGTCCGTCAGCGTCTGTTTGTCTATTTGTCTCTGTCTGTCTGTCTATCTGTCCGTCCGTTCGTCTGTCTGTTTGGCATCGTCGCATGCCTTGTTGGTCAAAAATAAAGGAAAAGCACTCAATAGCCGTCAGTTGTATTGTTATTTAAGCACTACTCTTATATGCACACAATAAATCATAAATAGCAGCAAATTATTACCGCTTGTGCCTCATCTCATCACACACACACATACACACATGCACGCAGGGCATATGTGGCATGCTGTTTGTTATTTCATATTTCACAAGGGCGGTTTTGTTTCGTGTTCATGTTGCCGTTTGTAATGAAGTTTACTTTTGTTATTTAAAGACTTTTTTTTTCAACGCTTTGCTAACCTTTTAAGCCGTCGTCGCCAACTCTTCTCATTAATTCCTAACCAAATAGCAAAAACTCAAACAAACTCTGTCACCGCTCATGTGGGGTGACCTGACGTCATTGAAGATTTGTATTTTGTGCCATTTGTGCGATAAATGAAATTATGACATTTGTAAACTGGCACAGTTCTTCAAAATTAAACTAACAAACATAAAATAACGAAGCTTTGTTTATACTCCTATGTTGCGTTGCGACGCACAGCACATGTGGCAGTCTAGCACTGAAACATGTGCTTCGACTAGACTGCTAGACTGCCATGCCATATGTGCTGTGTGCGCCAATGTAACATTGGAGTAAACACATTATTTGCCAATGTTTTTCATTACATTTTGCATTTAAGTTTTTTGCTTTGATGTGTGATTGTACCTCAAATGTATCTAAGTAATGACTAAGCATATAATTTCCTTTTAGAAAAAAATTTTATTTATATTTCTATTTCCTTATTCGATAAATTTTTGGACGAAATATGTGTCGATACACTTTGGAGCAAATTCTTGTTAGTATTAAAAATTACATTGAATTAATATGTGAAAAAGTTTCTTTGCCGAAGCAGCGCGTTATTAATAGATGTGCTTATATCGCACCTCATTCCACTCATCAGTTTATTTCGAACATTAACGATTTTATTCTAGCAACTCTAGTAAAGAAATATATGGCGTGCTTTTAATAGCTTCGTTAATAGAATAGTTAATAGAAAAAAGTTACTTTGGGCTTCAATATAAGACAATCAGCAAAGTAGCTATTAAAAGACTGTTTGTTAATAGAGAAAAAGCAGCTATTATGAACACTACGAGAAGCTGTTAAAATTCTATTCATATGCCATTTAATAGAATGTTTCTTTTAACAGTGCCTACTATAGTTTTTTACAAGAGTGTTAAACGCTTTTCATATCGTCTAAAAACTTATTAAGTTCCCTCTTACAGTATCTGTTTTTGAGGACTTTATTCTCTCATCGAACTTGTGCGCCACTTAATCATACAAATGGCATGCTAACTGCATTGAATAGCGGCTTTGGCGATTCTCTGCTTGGCAAATCCTTTTTTCAACTAAATAACATCGAGAATAGGATTAATTCTTCAATAACAAATGACTGTCATTAGTAGTATAAATTGATAAGAAAATATTGAGGACTTAATTTAATATAGTTTAATTTAATACTAATTTTTAAAAAGCAATATCAAAAAATACAAAATAATTTAATTGATAAAAAATTTGATTTTTAAAGTAAAAATGTTGAATTAATACTATGAAGTCTCTAAGCCGGTGGGAGAAATTTATTCTCACTATGCATGCTATGCCCATACTCACAGCCTTGTGTGGTCAGAGAATTAAAGACAACAAGTCACTAAACCCTTCCAGATTCCCGTAGGCCTCGTAGAATGGTTGAGTTAAGTGTATTGGTGAGAGGACAAATTATTTTAATTCATAAATTATACGCGAAACGGGTCGTGAAGGGCAAAGTTAGTTGTGCATGTATGCAAAATTATAGGGAAAAAGTTTCTAATAGTACGTCGTGGCAAAAGCTAGTCCAACTGAGTAAGTCTGAAGAATCAATAAAACCGTAAATTAATTTATGAAGAAGAACAGCCCCTGAAACAATCCTGCGATGAGCTAAAGAGGGAAGGTCAATGAGAAGGAGCCTATATGACGGTATGACGGTAACCTGATATAAGATATATTTTTTATTTTTTATATTTTTTATGAACAACTAAGAGAACGCATGTATCTAAAGATCTTCTCTAATATATTACCCTTAGACCGTGTTACATGTCTATCATTGCAACTTGTTCTTGAGTACTTGACAGCCAATTGACACCCTGTAACATGGCAGGCGTTACAAGCGCTTTTTCAATACCTTTGTTATGAAACATCATTAAAAAATAATACTTTCGTTGAAACGTTACATTTACGCAAGGGCTCAAACTGGCATTGATTGAATTAAGCCGTGAGCGCATGTACCTACGAATGTACTTGTGTTATACATGTTTGAGTCATCACTAACAATGGAATTTCCGCTTAAAGCATTATTGGCTTTTGTGTGTTTTCTGAGTAATTTAAAATTTTTACACAATTCATAATTTGCTTTTTTAAGCATTATTACTTTTGTTTTTTTCGAGCTTTGTTTTTGTTTTTGTGTTTGTTTGTGTATTTGTATTTGTATTACTATTCCATGCTCATTTGCAATTGCTTTTCATTAAAAATGCGAATGGTTTACATTTTTAATGAAATTTCATAAATGTTTATTGCCTTTCATCAGCATAGAAAATGATGCCTTTGTTATTGTATCTGCTTCTTTTTTCCACATTGTCTCGACCATGTTGCTACACTGTCTCGTTGTTGTTGTTGTTGTGGTCGTTGTTGTTGCTATTATTGCCATTATAATTGTTTTAAAAGTTGGAAAAAAATGTTTTAATTGTTTGTTGCTTGTGCGCCCTCATTGCTAAATTAGCCAATTAGTGCGGATGTGCTGCCATAATAAATAAATATAAATACGAATAATTCTTTTTAAGTAATTTTTTCACGCGCCTTGCCATGCTTCGCTCAAAGCTCACTGCTCACTGCTCATTGAGTGCATAACTCAACTCACGCGCTCTGTTTTTTTATTTTTAAATTTTTATTGCTTTTATTGTTTTCATTTGATAATTAAAATTGTAATTTATTGCAAAGTTATGAGTGAAGAAAATAGAAAATTAAAGCCAAATAGAAAAAAGTCTTGGCGCATAAAACAAACAAACAAATTACAAATTAGCGCGCATAATTTTTGTAAATACAAAAGATATTTATTTACATAACGTATGCGTCGACAAAAAAGTGTATCTATAAAACATGTAATGTTGACAAATGACTGTCAAAAACAGTTGAGTTTAACTTGCACAAAAAGTCGCTTATGCCACTCACACTTAGCACAATACAGTGTGTGTGTGTGTGTGTGTGTGTGTGTGTTTGTATTTGCACTCAAACTACTTAGGAAGCATTTCAACACTTAATTAATATATTAATAGGAATATCTATTTTCACTAATTAACCTTTGACACATGGCGTATACGCAATGTTGTCTATGTGAGTGTGTGTGTGTGTGTGTGTGTGTGGGCGTACAAACTTACGCACGCACGCATTTACACATATAAATAACCTTTTGTCACAATCCTTGAATTGAAAGTGACAAATCAGCGCCAACAACAGACACGCAAATGCGTACATGCAAACAGGCACAGATACATTTGTATCTGCGTGTGTGTGTGTCTGTTGGTTTGCATGGGCTTTGTGCCACGCCGGCTGGCTGACATTTAGACAGCGTCAGTAAGACAAGCCTGACGTTTTTGGCAGACAGGACGACGACGACGGCAGCAGCTGTGCTTCAAGGCAGCAGAAGTATCATGTTGTTCATTACATTTTGAAGCGCTTTCGCAATTACCAAACAACACGTCAAGATGCGAAATTAACACCAGTCGCACTGATAGATACAAACGAAAATAAACGCAGCACTGACACGTTTAACTGTATTTAACATATAAAACGACAACAAGCCGAGAAAAGTTGAGCACGATGGCGTCGCATGAAATCATTAAATCAAAAAAAGGCAACTTTCTGTTGGTGTCACCGAAACAATCAAGCCAAGCAGCGCGACAACACCTCACACAAGCACGTAATCAGAGCCAGGCCGGCAGACTGTCTGCCAGCCGCATTTTAACGGTTAGAGTGTTAGTTGAACGCGCTCATTGCTCAACGCTCATAGCTCATTCGGCAGCCACAACACGCAATACTCGCATTTCATTAGATACATTGTAACAAAGCGTTGGCAAGTTCGAGCGAAGGCAATGCCGACGCCGACGACGAAGCGTCTCGTTACTCATATAAAGCATACATTTTGACGAACGCCTACAATTGCGCCCACTGAGCTAGCGCCAGTGCCTGCGCCTGTGCCTAGGCATCGCATGACGTACGCTGAACCTGCCTCACCACAAGCAAACCATGAAGAAAGCACACACTACTTCAACACTCCCTGCGTGAGTGAGTGAGTGTGTAAGTGTGTGTGAGTGTAAGTGTGTGTGAGTGGCAACTCAAGTTTATACAAATGAGTCTGTCATTTTTTATGCCCATCGTGTTGTTTTTTTTTTCTTGTTGCCGGCGCCAACATTTACTACTCGATGTCGTCCTACCTCAAACAAGCGCTGCCACGTGCGTTTTTCAGCACTACAAATTAATTATACGCGGCATTGAAACACAAGTTGTGTTGTAAGTAAGCGAGGACATTCATTCGTAAATTTTGTTTCAACCTAAATTTCTGTTTTGTCCTTTTTCATTTTTTTAATATTTGTATATTTTTTCTGACAGAATTATTTATTGGCGCTTTTTTTCTTTCTCGTTGTTGTTTGTGTGTCATTTGGTTTTAGGTGCGTCTTCAAGTTAAATAAATTATTTGAAATTATGTTACAAGCCGATTTCATTAGGGTGAAAGCGTTTGTCTTTGCTTCTTTTTTTTCATTTTTTTTGCTCTATTTTATCTTGTAGTTTGCGCTGTGCCAATTTAGCAAGGCGAGAATCAAAATTTATCTTAATTTCCTGTTTATAAATTTTACGCTTGCCTCAAGTCAACTTTACAAGGGGTATTTTTATACGCTTGCAAAATAAGTACATTCAATTTGACATGACGTTTGCAAGGCTGAGATGCAGGCATCTCCGACCATATAAAGTACAGTGTTGTTCAAAACCTATAAAACTTTTTCCCGTAATGTTTTATACTATCGGGAAAATTTGCTTATAAAGCCTCAATAATATTGAAAATAATAGTTAATGGTAACAATTTTTCACTATAACTTGACCTTCTTACATAAATTTTTAATCTTTTTACCGTATTATCCCAACGCGAAATTTTAGTATTCTGAATATATTTTCTATAAGATTCAAGTCCGATAAATGTGTCAGCCCATGCTTTGGCTCGTTATTGTATTGGAATATCCAAGAAATTGGCATACACCATTTGTCATGACACTTTCCTCAGTGCCTTTATAATAAAACTATCTATTAAGCCTTCTATTTCATGAAAAGCTACAACAAATTATCAGACAAGCATTTCATTGTTATAAGAATTCTACCTTCGTACAGCTTTAATCTTGACAAACTTATAAGTTTTTTTTTATAAAACTGTACGAAAGATTGTCCAATAAGAATAATTGGGTTAATGCTTACAAGCGTATATAAGATTCGGCAAAGCCGAAAATGGTTGCTCCAATCGTTTTTCTGTGTTTTTTTACAAAGCGATGCCAAGTGAAGATTATAAAAAAGAAATTACGCTTATATGATTTAAGTCTTTGCTCTGCTTTGTGCAAATATTCTCGCGCCTTTATTGGCTTCTCGTTCCCTGTCATGCTCTCAAGGCATGGCTCTCAAGGCATGACCCTTATTTCGCAACTCAGTGCGCATCTTAATCCAACTTTGTCTTCTACCTTTTTTCGTACTAAATAAAAATGTTAAAAATGAAAAATAGTTTGTAACCTTTTTTGCTGCTCGTTCACTTACTTCACACGCTGCTTTCATGCTTTAATGCTTACTTAGAAGCGACAAAAAAAGAATACGAAAAGAATAACTCAACGAGCGAAAACAAAAATGTATAAAGTAAACGAAAGTAAAAGAAGACAAAAACGTTTCGTTTCGTTTCGTTTATATTTACCTGAAAATATGTTTGACCCTTGTCCACCCAACCGATGGCCATATCCGAGCCGGCGAGATTGCCATCGGGCGAAAATCCAAAGCCGACATAACCCAATGTACGTGCCTGTATTTCGAATGTTATATCCTGATTAATGATTTTCCATAGTATGCGAAAATCCTCATTCAAATCGATGGCATGATCCCAGCTCGGCGTTGTGTCGGCAACATTTGTCGCAAGCAAGCCGCTGCCGACGCCCCCGCCGCTGCCCGTGCCGCCCGTGCTGCTGCCAGCGCTGCCAATTTCAATGATGGCCTGTTGTGGCTGCTGCTGGAGCTGGCTGGTGCTGGTGGCGGAAATAGGCGCAATGCTGGCCGAGAGCAGCAGGAGCAGCAGGCAGCAGCACGCAGTGAAACAGGATATAAAACATGTGATTAACGATGACTGCCTTGAACTTGAATGTGGCAGTAAATGTTGCTGTTGTTGCTGTTGTTGTTGGCGTCGTTGCGTCATATACGTTAACGTCGGCATTTTGTTGCGCTCGTTGTCGTTTGCTTTTCTAATAAAAGTATCTATGTATCTGTCTGTGTATTGCTTGCTTTGTATTTGTGCTTTGGCGCGTTTATTTCTTGTCTCCTTTTTGCCGCTTCGCCGCTGTTATGTCAACAGCCAAAGAAGTCCTTTTACTTGTTAGTGTTTTTTTTTGCTGCCTTCACTCTTTTGATGACTGACAAAGTTGATGTATCTGTAATACTTGTATCTCGCGCGTCAAAAGGGCGATTTACTACGCTTTAATAAATAGTTCTTCACGCTGGCAACACGTTCACGCATTCATTCATGCAGCAGTGGTTTTTTTTTCCTTTTTTTTCTTAGGCTGTTGTCATGTAACGCATGCCTGACTGCCGGGTATGGCCGATTGGGGCTGGGGAACTATTGTTGTTGTGCCTTTGCTTCAGCCCGATTTGGCAGTAATTGCGCGTACGACATTTATTACTTTTAAATCTCTCTTCTTGTTGCTTTATTAGTGACACACACACGTTGTGATGGGCTTATGTTTCACGCTCATTTGCTGCTCAACTCAACACAATGCAATATAACTCAACTGTGCGGTCGAGAAGGTTTACGATTTAATACCTTTTGCACGCACAAGCAGCCCTGATTTGTTATTTAATTAAAATCAAATTCCTGTTGATTTGCGCCGCTTTGTTAGCTCCGACAACGATTTGATGCTCCTGCTGTATATACTTTTGTATCTTTTTCTTCAGGCTTGTGTTTACTTTGCCTGCTTTGCTTCCTTCCGTTATTTGCTTTCTTTGGTGCTATCACAGTTTCGATTATATGCAATAATGTTAATATTAGGCCTCACTTTTCACGCTCGCCTTTGCTCACTTGCTTTTGCTTTCTTTATTTCCTCATGCACGACAATAATAAGATACAAAACATATAAAAAAGCAAGCGCCCGTTTATGTGTGCGTGTTCATTAGCCACGCTTGTCACAACAACAACAACAATAGCGCGCTAATGGCAAATGCCGGTAGTCGTTTGCTTCCGCTTCACTTTTCAACAACGATGATGAACTGTAAAGAAAGAGCGAAAGATTATTATTAGTTTTTTTGTTTTTTTCACAGAAGTTCTTTGCCATAATTGTTATAATTTGATTCTCGACTACACATTTTCCACAACTTTTAACTACAATTACAAACATGTAATGCGTGTCTTGTCTGTCGTCATCGTTGTCTCTTATGCTGAAATGTTTAAACGCATATAATTAAAATACTCATGGCTTTCTTCTTTTATTTCTATCTACAAAGTTTTACGCGCCTTACTTGCGCAATCATAATAAATAAAGAATCCCACCATTAATGAACAAATGTTAAGATTTTAAAGTTAATTAGCTTCGAACACGCAGCATGAGTAATTCAACCACAACGCAACGCAACTCAAGGCAATGAGTTCTCAGACATTTAAGCGCACAATCAGACTGTCAGTCAAGTCCACTCCGACCACTCCGTCCACTCCAGTTCAGTTCGGTTCAGTCAATGAGTCAGTCAGATAGTCATGTCAGTCTTATGGCATGCCATGTAACTGAAGAAACTCCAACGGACAAAGACATGTATGTACGTGTACGTGTACGTATAAAATGTCCACATCCGCAGCAATTAGCGCGGTCAAAGCGAATCGAAGATAATTACAGCTTGTCATAATTTCAATGAAGAAGGTCGAGCACTGCTTGTGATCTCTTGACGCGTACATACATTTAGACTACAGTCTGCAACATACATACAGTCGCGCACAAAATATTAGTAGTGCGCTTCATTTTGTAGTCTTATGAGACGTCTGTGAAATAGCGCCAAAAGAACATGTGAGACATCAACCAACATTCTTATAGCACATTCTACCCCACTGCGTTGTTCCGAATTGATTGACAGATCATCGAACCAAAGTGCAACTTTTAGCGCTAATAAAACCTTCATACACGAAATGGAGTTCCCCACAAAGATCGATATTCCAACAAGATAATATGTTGGAATATCGATCTTTGGGGGGAATTCCAATTTTATTTCGTGTATGAAGATGTTATTAGAATATCCTAGAATGTCCGAAAGCCAACCAATAGTTTGTCAGCAAACTCCCAGTATTGTGAGCAGATCTTTAAAAAAGGAAATCTGTAAGCCAAATTTACTAGAGACAAAAGGAGGTAACGGAAATAGAGCCAAATAAAACCTAATCAGGAACTTTAAAGCCAAGCTAGCACAAAATGTGTCGCAATCAAAAAAAATCGGTGATTGTTTTTAAGGAACTTCACAAAACAAACCTAATTTCTTAATTTACTACGAAATTTGACACATTTTTGTTTCGGGTACTTTAAAATATTAAGACTAAATGTAGCACACCCCTTATTTTGAGCAATGAATTATTAAAAAACATTTTAATAACATGTGAAAAAATAAGAAACTCTCTCCCAAAGGAAGATTGCTTTATAAAATGTTACTTTGTGGCGTAATGAAGGTCATTTCTATTATTCTGTGCACAGCTGTAAATACAATTACAGTTGCATATGACTGACCATTTGACAGAGTCATTTGTATTGTGGGTTTTAGCGCATTGCACTAACACACACCCACACACACACACACACACACCCACACATGCACACTCGGACTAAGATGGTACTTATAGCTTACGGTTTGGTTCGCTTCGGTTCGGTTTGGCTTGGCTTGGTGTCGGTTACGCTTAGTGTGCAGTGTGCGGTTACTTTTGATTAGAGAGCAGCGCGCACACATTGTAACTGGTGGTGTCTTGTGTGTTGTGCACTAAACCCAACAGTCACGCCCCAACATTTTGTTTTTGCAATGCGCATTTAAAATTTAATGCGCAATTTTGTTTTTTATTGAAACATGCCAAAAGCTCATTTCACAATTACTTACTTTAAGTACATTTCCTTTTGCTGCTGCTGAGGCTGCTTTTGTATCTTTTGTGTTTGTGCATTTATTAACATTTATTGTGTACACAAAGGTCAACAATCTAATGTCAGCACTTTAGGCCGCTTTTCCTTTGCCTATAAGACTACATTTTTTTCTTTTCTTTTCTCTCTTTTCTTTTCCTTTCTTTTCTTCTTTGCTGCTTTTCACTTTGCCGACATGGTTCAACACATCAAAATCAACATTATCATCAACAACATCATTTGTATTCGTAAAGATACTAGTAAGAAGCGCACAAACAACAACAACAGCAACAATAGCTTAAGATGATATCTGCTTGACTTGTTTTAGATTTTCAACTTGACAATGTTGACTAAAGTAAATGTTTTTACTTAAAATGCGAGGGTCACACCAAGAGACAATAGGCTTAACATACACTCGCATCTTGTATCTTTATGCGTAGGCAGATGAAAGAAGATATAAGTCAAAACAGCTGCCAGACATTGATTGCGTCTTTGTGTGTGTCTGTGTGTGTTAATCAGAGGCCTCTTTTTATTTTTTCTATATAATTTTGTACATTTGCTTTTGCCTTTGCTTTGGTGTTATAAGCTGCTTTAACTTATACAACTACAACTAGTAACTTATCATACAATCAGCTACACGAAAATCCGATAAGTTGGCATTGAATAATGCTGAGAAATTATTGCTTGCATTTATCATGGTTGTCAGGAAGGACTCTCGCAAATTCGCGACGTTTATTATAATTATGCGGACATATTCTTGTTGTTTGTGTTGTTGTTATTATTATGATTATTATTGTTGTCGGTGTTACTGTCGCTGTCGCTGTCGCAGATGCTGGTGCTGATGCGTTGAAAACAACATTGACGCTGCCAAGGCACAACAACAACGACAACAACGGTGATCAAAATTATTATAATGATTATGTTGCTAATGATGATTATGTTGATGAACGTTGGCAACATTGAATAATGACGCTTAGGCGCGTCAGCGACAACGACAACAACGACAACGACAAGTTGAATACGTTTTGGGGTAGCAACATGTCAGTAACGTTCAAGACTCGTTCGCTGCTTGCAACATGCTCAAACTTGGCCATGTCTCGCTGTCGCTGTCTCTGAGTGTGTGTGTGTGTGTGTGTGTGTTTGCCTTTTGATATACACACACAGCATGTCGCTGTCATCATGTCGACATTCATAAGTATAATATTATTACTTTACGAATTAACTACACTTTTGCAACGCCGCGGCGCGCTTGTTGTTGTTGTTGCATGAGGCAAGCAAGAAGTATGAGCAAACTAGAACACTGAACAAAAGCGAACGTACTGAAAAAAAACGTCAAAAGATGTTTTAAATGTACAATGAAGCGAATGTTAAAAGCCACGTTAACGCAGCGCTACAGCCGCAGTACTGCCAGCACATTAGACAACGACGATTGTGGCATGGTAAATGGGCATGAAAATGACAGTGGCAGTAACAGCAATTACAACAACAACGACAACAACGATAAAGATGATGATGATGATGACGTTGCCAACGACGGCGACGGCGACGGCGACAACAAAAAGCGAAACCGACTGCATATGAAGTAAGCCGCAGTGCTGCGCAGTAACATGCTCAAAGCAGCAAAATGCAACAAGAAGACAATAACAAAGCAGCAGCAACAATAACAACAACAACAACAACAAAATGGCAATGAAAAGAAGTCAAAGACTTTGTACATGATTTCATTGCACGATTGGTTGTTGTTGCTCTTGTTGTTGTTGATGTTGTTGTTGTTGATGTTTTTGCCTCTGTTGCGGTCTTGTAGCGACAAGCGCGCTACTTTGCTACTGTGGCATCGCATCTTCAGCTACAGATACACGCCAAATTGCATGCTCACATGAATGCAGTTGATTACATGACTGGCTGAGGGCTGAGGGCTGAGTGCTGCACCTGTTGTCAGCAATTGATCGTTGAGTTGGTAAGCCATAAAAATTGTCTCATAAAAAGGCACAAAAGGCAAACAAAAAATGAGCACATGCTTAAATTATACAAATTTCACTAATTACTGCTTCATTTGCTTACATTTCGTATGCTTGTTGTAATCATAACACAAAAAAAGCGCACTCAAGCAAAAGTATCTGCGCAAAGTAACTCAAATTAAAGCACATAAAATGTGCTCGATGCTGCAATGATGACGATAATGATGATGATGATGACGATGACGTTGAGGACAACAACATGCCTTTCAGATTTAATTGTGTAAAGAAAAAAATAAAAATTGACTAATTAGAGTCGCTGCTTGAATTTGTGTATCTGTGTGTGTGTTTGTGTGTGTGTGTGTGTGCGAGTAAATGAAGCGCACAGTGGCATCTTTCGAGTTGCGAGCCATGCCGTGGCACTTGTGTGCTGCGCCAGCAACTTGCTTGAATACCTGCGGCTATTGCTGCTGCACTTCACAGCGTATGAACCTTTTTGCAGCGCACCGTCACCGTCACCGTCGACGACGCCACTTCTCATTCAACTCAGTGCAAATAAACTGTATAGCAGCGAAAAAAAAAACGAGGCAAAAAAAGCAAAAGCAAAAGCAAGAACAGGTACTCATTTTTTATTAAAGCCCGGCAATGAAGGACGCACCAGGCAAGCGCGCTTAGTGCTTCCTCTTGCTTTAATGATCATTAAATAAACTCGACAAAATGCGCTGCAATTGCCAATTGCACTAAAAGCAGCAACAACAACAACAACAACAACTACAGCGGCAGCAGCTCTCAACATGATGAGCAAAAAACTATTAGATTGTAAATAATAAAAAAAAAGCAAGGAAATCGCAAAAAATGATGAGCAAAGCTTTTGAATATCGCCAAGAGCGAAACTATGCCATCGGTTTGTGCCACTTCAACCTCAGCTATGCGCACTTTGATGCCCTACACATGCCAAGCGCTTACAAATCCAGCTCGTCAAGTGCTTGCCAGCATTAATGATAAGCATCGATTTGCTCGTCATTCAGTTTACTTCAAATGCATTCAGACTGGCCAAGCTGAACCTCAATGAACCCATTTTGTTGACTAAAAGGCACATCAGCATTTGAAGATACTAATTAAGCCACGAGTTTTGTCTGCTTTTCAATAAACCAATCATTGAATCTTCTGCTTAAAGTCAAGAGTTCGCCAAAAGACGTTCCTAACGCAAGTCGCACTACTTGCGGTAGTGAAGCAAATTCTTCTGGGCAGTTCCCAAGCTACAATGTGTTCCTAAGTCAACTAACTGTTTGGATCCCATGGTTTCATGAGGTTCGCTTGGCACGCTTGGCATAAAGCAAAGGCATCTTCAATGGAAATTGAAGATCGAATCCGAAACGTTTTGGCTTTCCAGTCTTACCTCAAACTATCATTGAATCTTCTGCTTAAAGCCAAGAGTTCGCCAAAAGACTTTCCTAACTCAAGTTGAACTACTTATTATGCAAACTCTTCTGGAGAGTTCCCAAGCTACAGTGTGTTCCTAAGTCAACAAACTGCTCGGAACACCGGGTTTGATGAGGTTTGCAAAAGAATCTTCAAATTAAAAAATATGCCTGAGCAGAAATCGAATTCGAAGCGTTTCGGCTTGCCAGTCTTACTTAAAACTATCAGTGAACAATTGCAGCGCCCACGAAGCCGTCTTGACTGAAGGCAATTTCGTTTATTTGATGTTTTATTTTCGCTACCTTTTCTAATTTGAATAATCATAAAAAATAATATGCCAAACTGCTTTGATTAGTTGCTATTTCTGCTGCTGCTTCTTCTCCTGATGATGATAATCATAATGATAACGGCGATGATGATGTTGATGTTGATGCCTGATACTTGATGTTGATGATGTTGATGATGGCGCGGATTCGCATCAAGTCGTTAGCATGGTTACTTTGCTCGTTAGTAGTTAACATAATTTGTGTCTCTTTCTTTCTGTTTTTCAAACCATTCTTTTATTTCCTGTTGCTTGTCGTAAATAAATAGTAATTAGTTCGGTACTTTGTCATTGCGCTGTAGACATGCCTGGCGGACAGACGGACGGACGGACGGAGAGCAACTCACGCTTTTGAGGCATTTGTGTGCTCAACAAAGTAGAAAGCAATTGTTGCATAACAATGCAAAAATATCTTGTATCTTTGCTTGCACAGTTGCTTGTTTCGACAGTTTTATTAGATTTGATGTTGCACAACACTTGACCAAACGCGGCCGTGCCCACGCCCACGCCCACTTTGCTTATCAGCCTTTGCACCTTAACTAATTTAATATGTGCACAAATTGTCAGCTACAAAGTTGTTTGCCGAGCGCTTCTCTTTGCCTATCCTACTGCCTTTTTGCTGTTTGTATCTTGTATCTCGTATCTTGTAGATTTAGTTGTAGTGAGTGTAGTGAAATGCTTATTATAAAAGATAATAAAATTTTCCTACTTTTACTTCTGCTGCTGCTGCTGCTTCTTCTTCTTCTGCTAGTAGTTTTTAGTCTGCTTATGCCTCACCTTGCAGCAAACACGAACTAAGTTTGCCTTATATTCTGTTGGCATTTGTTGTATTTTACTCAACAACTTATTTTTTTCATGCTTATATATATTTTTTGTACTTTATTTTATTTCGCATTGTCGTTGTTGTTGTTGTTGCTGCTGTTTTACAGAGTAAATTTTCTCATTTTGCACTGTTGTTGTTGTTGTTGTTGTTGCCCGATGTTCGTTCATCAAAAGATGTTCTGTGCGCCGTCGCTGCTTTGGCAGAAACTTTTCATTTGTAGCAATGCTGAGTACTTCTTTTCTGTGCTGCTTCTTACTTACTTAGTTTTTTTATTTTTGTTTTTGTTTTGTTTTGCTTTATGTTTTTATATCACTAGTTTATACAATGTCGTTGTTGTTGTTGTTGTTGTTGCTGCTGTTGTTCTGTTTGCATTTAAGGTGGAAATTTAATCTCAAAGTCATTCATTCAGTCACACAGTCGCTCGGTCGTTCGGTTGGTCGTCTTCTTCTTCTTGTTCTTCCAACAAATGACGAAAAATATTTAATTAATTTTTCGAATTTTAATTAAAAAGTTTTCTAGGCTTTTTACAACAACAAAATTTCTGCTCATTTCTATTTGGCCAACTCGGCAATGAAATTCTTTAACAGAAATTAATAAATGAACTGTACATGTACATAGATACTTGCAGTCATTTATATCTACACACACACACACACACACACACACACACGGAAGGTGAAAGTCAAATCAAATAATGAAAATTGTCGACAAAAAGCAAATGATTTAATTGCTTTTGAATTTCGCTCGCAGCATTTTAAATAAAAGCCTTTAAAGACTTTTAAGCGATTTATTGAAAGCAACAAAACTAATTATATACATCTTCCTGCTGCTTCTTCTTCTCCTTAAACATGCTTATTTATTACTTAAATGAAATGAAAAAAGCGCTTACATTTGTAGCAATCAATCAAATTGCAGACAGAGGCCCCGAAAAAGAAGAACAAAACCAAAGCGAGAAAAACGCATCTATTTCAATAACAATAAAGCAGATACTTAATTGCCTGACAGCGAATGCTTGTCTTCATTCAAATGCACGAAGGAAAAGATACAAATGAAGATCATATTTGAGGCAGTAATATTGCATGTGTTGGGCATATTTCACCTGCTGTGAAAATATTTAACGCAACAAAAAGCGACGCATGTTCTCTGTGACTGACGACAACGTCAGGCTTGCTAATGATTATGGTCATGATGATGTTGTTTGTTGTTTGTTGTTGAGTTGTTGTTAACGTTCACGCATGTTATAAGCAAAGTTATAACTTAAGCACATGTCTTGTACATTTGAACTAACCAAAGATACAAAATTTTCATGGCAAATACATGTATCTCAAGCGAGACGACGACGACGACGACACACGACATGATGCATTTTGCTTTTGGGCTTGACCATAAAAATGCATACATTTTTATCTGCGGCGAAAATCTCAGGTCATTAAATTAACACTTAATGAGATACGGCACATCAACGCTCGGGCCGGAGCACATACCAAAGGCAACGTGATGCTGTTTTTTATTGCTGTTGTTGTTGTTGGCGCTGTGTTAACGTAAATAAAATAAAATAAAATCTTTAAAACAATCAAAGCCAACACATCATTAACAAAGCCCAACGATGCTCAAAATTTATATCATTTGTAATATTGTAACTTTTTTTTTGGCTCTTCTCACTGCTAGTTTGTTTACACATCTATCTAGCTATCTATCTATCTATCTATGTACCTATATACAGTGGCGCGCAAAAATGAGTTAAGGTTATGTATCCAATTTATTCGGAGTGGAAATCGTTTTTGGTCGAAATGGTGAGTTCCCAGAAATCTACACCTATTGTCAAAAACTGGCTTGAGCAACAAGAGTGTCAATGATGGATCAATGGAGTAGTCAGCAGAGGGATCAACAATCGTTTTTAGATCTATAGAATAAAGCTTGGGGGAATTATAAAAAGGCTCCCACTACGAAAGATAAACTTTGAAGCTGCGTCCAGCTGGAATGCGACAATATTTCGCCTCATTGTTCACATAATTTGGTTAACAATATGCTCAAAAGGCAGAAAAGCACTATAAACAGTTAAGGTCTTTGACTAAAATAAACCAGGGTTTGAAATTACTTGACTATTTGCATTGACTAACTACTCAAATAACGACGACTACGAAAATGAAAAGTTAAATCGAGAAATAAACATGAAAATATTTTATTGTCGAAGCGAAGACACTAAGAGCCCAGGCCCGCCAAACCTTACTCATTTTTCAATTAACGTATTAAGTAAATGTGTCTGAAACGATAATACTATATGTTCTGTGAAGGAACTGACATTATCTATTTCAAATCGTCGTACAGAATATCGTTCAAAGTTGATAGTTAATAATGCCAGACGGATTCCTTCGGCAATTATTTATTTTTTAGTCAAGTAAATGAACTAATTTTAAAAATTGACTATGACTGTCACTTCGGCTAAGGAGTATTTTCAATCCTAGTTGAGTCGTATAATTTTTAAATGATAAGCAAAAGCTGAAGCTATATTTGAAGAATTGTCTTTTCATTTTTAAGTCATATTCGAAATTTTTCTATTTTCTAATCAGCAACTTAAGCCCTCAAATAAACAATAAAGAAGTTTATCGAAAAATAATCAATACGTGTATAATTGAGTAAGCGTGGGTTGCCGCATGTTTTGATTTTTCATAACTCTTCTATGCACTTTATCGCTATGCTTGCTTTGGAGATTTTGGACGTTATGGAACTAGGAATCTTGAAAAATTATTACAGATTTTTTTAAACATTCGTTTTCGTACAATTGAAATGTAAGAAAGAAACATTTACTCAATTTTACGCGCCACTGTATATGTTTAAGTATAAATTTGGTTTTTATTTCTGGTTTTGTTTTATTTCTGGTTGTTGGTAGTTGTTGTTGTTTGATTCAGCAGAATTCATGGTCCATAAGCGTTTGCCACTCGCTCATTCGCTTGTCAGCTCGCTCAATAAATGATGACAGTCACAATGCGTTGCTGTCGCTGTTCTACTTTTCAGCGCATATTTCTTTATACAATTTGTGCACACTACACACACATGAGCGTTGCGTTTGCCACAACGGTAATGTCTCACTTGGGCTTTAGCGATTATTGCACTAATAACATTTGTATCGCGCACACACAAATTGTATCTTTGCGCGGAATTTTTGAAATGCTAACACGCAAACAAATATTTAACGCTTACAGATTTAGATTATGGCAAGTAATAAATTACATGACACTCAACTACACCGAAGGTATGCGAAGGAAGTTGCGTTACTTGGCGACGCAATTGAGCATGCTGCATGTAAATGTGCGCTTAATTGCATGTAGCGCATAAACAGTTCAGTAAAGTTGCCGCTTTTATTTCTATCCGCTGCTTCATGCTTTTTTTTTTGTCGGTTTTCCGGGTATTTTGCTTGGAAAAAATACATGTAGTTACAGTTGTGCGTGCGTGTATCTTAATGATAGCGGGGGGATTACAAGCTATGAGATATATTGGACAATGCGTTGTGTGCTGTGGCGGCAGAAGTGTCACCGAGACGACGACAACAGCAACAACAACAACGAGTACGACTGCGTTGCAAGCAAAAGTGTCTATGGCAGATACACTCATATATATGTATTTATTTAGCTTGCGTGCTCAGCGCGGCCAGTGACATTCTTTGCCTTATTATGTGCTTAATTTACAACACATCATTATTTAATTTGTTGCCTGTGCGCGTGTGTGCGTGTGTGTGTGTGTGTGTGTGTTATTTTTATAATAAAACAAATTATACGCTATTTAAAGGCGGGTGTGAACAAAGAAATGCCGTTAGACACAAAGCGATACAAGCAGCGGAAGCAGCAGCAGAAGAAGAAGATAATGCATCTTTTGAACAGAGCACAGATATTTTGAGTGATTTAATTCTGTTTTAGATTATCCATTTCATTAAGCAAATGCTTGCTAAGAGCCACTTTTCGCTTCAATGGCGTTGAGTGCAACCTGCAAAGTGTTTTCTTGTCTCTCGTCTGTCGTCTGTGTGTGTGTGTGTGGTTGTGTGTGTGTGTGTGTTGGCTTACTAATAAATAATTCATAACAACTATTGACATTATTTAAATGGCAAACAAAATTTTGTATTAAATGAAACATGCGTAGAAGTTGTGAAGATACACAAGCCGAGTGACTGACAGGCAGGCAGACAGACGGACAGACTGACAAGCAAGCAAGCAAACAAATAAGCCACAACAGACCACAAGAGCTCATTCACTCATAGTGCATCAGTTGAAATTTATTGCATAATTGAATAGTAAATCCTGCTGAGGCTTTAAAACGTATCTCTACCGTAGCACACACAGAGATACCTTCATTGAAGTTTGCATAAGCATAAGTTAACGAACTATGCAGAGTATCTGCGATACAAACTTGGCTTGCTGAGTTGTTTTTTTTTTTCGTTTTGTTTTGTTTAATTAAGTAGCGCAACAGTAAACAAATTAATTTTAATATTAACAAAGAAGCTTATTGGAAAATCTCTCATTATTTACAATGTTGAATGACAAAACAAATAATTTATTAATTTTAAAGTAAAATCTTGCACCATGATGTGCATGCATGATTTGTGCAAACACAAAAGCATATTTATCTCTCTCACTATGGGTGTGTGTATGTGTGTGTGCGTGTGTGTGTGTGTGCGTGTGGGTGGCTGCATGCGGTATGTACTTGTTTGTTTGCTTGCTTGTTTGTTGGTTTTGTGCGCTTGCTTGCAACTCATCATACTCGTCCTCATCATCATCATCATCATGATCATCATAAGCGCGCTATAGAACAAAAACTTCAATAACAATAACAACAATAACAAAGCATAACAAAAACATCTGTTTATGCTTAAATGATTTGCATTATTGTTGTGGCTTCTTGCTTGCTGATTTGCCATTGTTCGGCATGCTGCGCTGATTTAACGCTGATTTGTCGCACAACTTTCCAACTCAACTCCAACTTAAGTTGCCTTGAGTTAAGTTGAATTGAATTGAATTGAGTTGAACTGCTGTGCAAAAATACAAATAGTAAAAGGCCGCAAGAGCAGGCGAGACAAAAAGAAAAAGATACAAAGTAAGCTTTGCTTTTTAGTTAATTAAATGTGTTGCGGTATTTGTTTGTTTGTTTGATTGTTGCCTAAGCAATTCTCATCATCTCAACAGCAAATTGAATTGCTTTATGTGTAAGGCCAATGAAGTGAAGTTGCATTCAGGCAAGAGTTTCTCTTACTTTTCGCTTCGTTTAAAAGAAAATGTTGAATGAAATGTTTGTCTCAAGCCTTCAATTAATCTGAGTTAGAGCTTCGACACAAAGCGTAGGCAAATTGTGCTCATTTTCACACACAAAAAGCGAATTCAATGGGAAAAAAGCAAAAAACAAATCATTTCTATGAATGAATGAAAAAACAAAGCAAACCTTTGTTGCATTGAGCAATGGTTGACTATTACATCTTCTTCTTGTTATTGATTACCAGCAACTTATTTTGATTAAAATGTCTTTGCCGTTTTACAAATGCTTTGATTTGATTGATAATTTCGCTTCAATTAAACATTTTTCTGTGCGCCCCGATGTTTTTATCAGTCGAGCGCTCCAGATTGATTAGCTCTCAATATGATAGGCAGCGCGGCACAATTAAGACACACTGAGTGCTTCATAGTCTAAAATCGTTGACGTTTCAATGTCTTTGTTTGACTAATGTATAAAGCCGCTACAAGATGCTGCAAAGGGTTGTGGGCAACAAAAGGTTTCTTAATCGGTTCTGCACGCCGGCGCAACTTGATTGGGCAACACTGCTACGCCTATTATGCGCTAATCAACAATTATTTCTATTGAATTTTAATAAAATCGAACCATCATGGAAACATTTAATTAATAAAATAGAAATATGTCAATGACTGCAACAAAGTATTTTTTATACCCTACACACAATGTATAAGATTTATCTCAGGGCAAAGACCCCCGGAAAGCATGGAAATTCTTGATCAGAACGACGAGACAAAAAAAAAAATCCAACAACCCATGTCCAATCCGTGCGTCCAACCGTCTGTCCTTACCAATGGTTCTCGGAAACCTTGAAAGCTGGGGACTTAAAATTCGGTAGGTAGAATTTTTGCGCAGCCCATCCGGGCAGTCTCTCTCTCTAAATTATAAGATACACAACCAAGAAACTTCGTACATCCTCTTAAAAATTTCATGTCTCAAAATACCTTTTTCCCTTATAGTTGGCCCTCAAAGACAATTAAAATGGAATTTTGTATTAATTCGAAATTTTTTGATCGATTTTAAATTATATTTTAATAGGCAAAATCATATATAAAAAATCAGTTATTAGTTTTGGGACATGGCTTCGTCCACCAAGTGTGCAGGGCATTATAATGTCGTGTATACTTGATTACATCGTATGTAGTATTTTTTTTTTTTTTTGAATAAGTCAAAATGTATTCGAACGAATATATAAAAATTAATATTATTTTTAATGCTTTTGACAATTATTACACAAAAAATGAAAAATCGATTGAAAACAAGCCGCCGCGCCTTTGAAACAGCAAAAGCTCAAACGAATTTGCGGTATTAACAATTTAATTAAAAAGTGTTTATTTTTTTCGCATTTGTTTTCGATCTTTTTTTCTATTTTATTTTTCGAGCATTGCGCATATTAATTTTCATATATTTACCAACTTAATTACAAAAATACACGCGCGCATATTTCACTAATTTATGAAATAACAAAATTATTTCGATATAGAATTACACTCAAGTGGCGAACATAAGCTGCGTTACAATGCAAAAACAAGAGCAAATTGCAGCTAAATCAGCGAAAAAGCCCAGAAAAATGAAATATTGATATATATAGAAAACGAGAATGGGAGCAATGCTCGGCTTTGCCGATACTTGTATACTCTACCAAACATTTTCCCAATTATTCTTATTGGATAATCCTTTTTATCAGCTTTTCAATAAAAATCATACACGGAGCCACGTCCAATTACTAAATTGTCTTTGAGGAAGTAATGCAATCATGCTTCACTTCGTTTTGCTATCTTCTTTCTCATCTTCTAATTGAAAAATCTTATTTCTATTTTTTTCTTTATATGGGGTGTGCCACGCCCTCATGTTCGATTCTTATAAAACTTTTGAGTATTGTAACTGCAAAGTATTACTTTTATATTCAAGAACAATTAACATTTTCTAACAAAAATCTTCTTTTTTTACCGATCATTCTTTTGGAAGCTATATGCTATAAAGTGGTCCGATGGTTCTACATACATATACAATTCCAAATATATACAAAGAATTTTTGCGTTTCGATTTTTTAAATATGTTTAAAACTCTGGGAGGAAATCGCATTGAAACAGACAAACGGACAGACGGACATAGCCTTACGAACTCGTCTCGTCGTGCTGACCAAGAATATACATATATACTTTATATTGTCGAAGACGTCTTCTTCTCTGCGTTGCAAACTCCATGTCGAAGTTAATATACTCTTTTTGCAGGAGTACAAAAAGGAAATATTAAAATAAAATAAATAGAAAAAACGACCATTGATGATATTTTACAGCATTAATTTTTTGTTCTACAACAACACGATTGCCAACAACAGCAACAATGACGTCGCCGTCGTCGTCGTCGTTGTCAACAGCAGCGTCAGCTATGGCCAACAACCGCCGTGGCAGCGACAGCGACTGTGCCGTCAGCTGCGTAAAAAACCACATTAATTAAAACCAAAAAAAAAATTATATGAAAAAGAAGTAGCAAAGAAGTATGAATGGTGGCGGCAGAAAAATGAGTAATTTGAAATTTTTGCTTATATGCGCCACAAAAGCAAATACGAAACCGCCAACAACAACAACAACAGCAACAACAACAAAGAGCATGCCATTAGTGTCGCCATGGCGTCCAATAGATAGACAGATACTTATGGTCGTGTGTCCGCCGCATCATCAAACCAAACTGCTTCCTGCCCGCCCGCCTCCACTACCCACGCTTATGCTCTTAAGGTATCTTTGTTGTTGTTGTTGCCTTGTCGGGGCTGAAAACACACACACACACACACACACACACAGACACACACACAAACACATGACCGCAAATAATAAATGTTTTAAATCAACAATTTATATGAAAATTATTATGTATACTTTTATAAATTTATTATTTAAACGGTTTATTGTTAAATTCACATTTCAACATTTCTTTTTCCCACACCACACCACCCCTAACAAACCCCACCGCCTCACCTCCCCACTACTGAAACGCTTACAACTTCACTAGCATTTGTTGGCAGCGCGAATGTTTAATAAATTTTCGATAATTGTGCGCGCGAACTCGCACCTGAACAACACTCACGCACGCACGCTTGCACACGCACGGACAGCAACAAATGTGTGTGTGAAGATACTGTAGTTGACGGTTGGTCAGCTGCTCTTGTACAGTGGGTGTGCGTGTGTTTAAAGGCGGGCAAAGGTATCAGCAGCCGAAGCCGAAGCCGAGGCTTTAATGCTGTTTCTGATCGTGCGGTCAATTTGTGGCATAAAAAATATTAAGTGGCACTTGTGTGCGCGCGTCTCATCCAATGCGGCACGCTCGTATGCGGCATGCGGCCTTTGACATGTCAGAACCGAACCGGACAGAACAGAACAGAAGAGCACAGGCAGGACAGACCAGACCAGACCAGAACATAGCATGTCATCATGGCATGTAAATCCTGCGTGAGTATCTCTGTTCAGCGCTGTTGGCAATTTGTACTTGTAGTTGCTGTTGTTGTTGTTGTTGTTTGCCATTGTTGTTTATTATTTTATTTTCGTTTTTTTTTTATGTTATTTTGTCGCTGCATGGCATTTTGCCTGCTGCGGGGGCTTTCGGCTTGCCAGCGAGTTTAATTAATTTACATGGAATTTACAACAGCGGCAGCACTGGTGGCGTTGGCCATGGCAGCGGCAGCGGCAAATAACACAAAGTTTAAGCGAAAGGTGAAAAATGAATATAATCGAATTGACCATAATATGCACACACACACAAACACACACACACTTATACAAGCGCAAAAAAAAAACAGCAACAACAAACCGCAGAGGCCATCATGCACGCCATCACCATCATCATCATCATCGGCATGACATGACATCATTGCCAACAGGCATGGCGGCGGCGACAGCGCTTGCTCAACAAAAGCATGTGTGAGCGAGTGCGAGTGCGAGTGTGAATGAGATAAAAAACGGCATTTATAAAATTTTAATTAATGTCACTACAAAATATTTGTTAGTGCCTCGTAGTTGTCGTAATTGTGTTCCAGTTGTTGTCTCATGTGCATTTGCGTGTGCATTACATTGCATGAGGTAATTGTGCAGGCTTATAAATTGCATTTGACACGGCGCTTGTTTCCGCTTTTTTTCGGCCTTTTACTCTAGTTTGAGTTGTTGTATTTACTGCTGCGTCGCGCCGTGTTTAGTTTGCATGCATTTGAGTCACCAAGTATGCAAAGCATGTCCTCATTTAGTAACCGACACGGTGTCAATTGTTCGCCAACCAGACTGTCAGACTGTCAGACTGTATGACGTGTGCTAAGGGCGGAAATGAGGCTACGACAACAAAAAATCGACAGCAATTTGGTGTGAACTGCGAGTTCTATAATTAATATTAAAGTGGCGTGTTAAAGCAGTTTTTTAGGCTACAAGTTAATAACTCAAATTTGCTCTGAATCCTTGCCATGGAAGTCGAGAATTTTCTATAATGTTCCCGCATTTTATTATAAAGTTCTCAAGACGTAGAAGATAATACAAAAATTAAAACAAAGTGAGTAATCTCGTTCTGGACCAATGCTACAAGTTAGTAACTCAAATTTTCTCTGGATCCTTGACTTTTCTATAATGTTCCTGCATTTTGTTATAACGTTCTCAAGACTTTGAAGATAAAAGATTATAAGGCATAAAAATAAAAAAAATAAAAGAAAGTGAGTAATCTCGTTCTGGACTAATGTTTCGATCCGCTGGCTTTCTAAATCCCAGAAATATTATTTTTAGTAAAATATAATCAAATGATTGCTTGGATATAAGCTGAAAAATACTTCTACTCATGGTTTTCTTACAATAATTTCGCATATTAAATGACTGAAAAAAAGCTTTGCATGCCTTCGAACAGACGATCATGTTTAGATCTATTAAAAATTTGGTTTAAACGCCAGTAAGCCAACTCTTTGGATTCATTAAGATCAATTCGAACACGCAGTTTGGGTAAATATTTATCAAACTGCACTTTAATGCGAACATTGAAGATGATGAAGTCTGTTCGTATATAGATATGTAAGCTGCCTAATTCCGGTGTTATTACAAAGCTGCCTATGACAATAAACTGGCAGTCCAATTGATTAAATTGAGCAGTTATACTATTGAGTATATTAGTGAATCTTACTTTGATAATAACATATTCGTCTGTCAAGTAATATTCTGACTATTCTAGCAACTTAATATGCCAATAAGATTATAACAGTTTGTAGTATTCTTGATGGCTGTTCCGATGATAATAACATATTCGTCTGTCAAGTAACATTGTGACTATTCTAGCAACTTTATTAACCACGTTTAATAATAACACTCTATTAAATCGCATGCCAATAGTATTTTAACAGCTTGTAGTATGCTTGACGGCTAATTTGCCTCTATTAGCAAACAGTTATTTATTAGCTAGTTCTTTTATCATAATACTTTACAGGCGCTTTGCATGCCTATTAACTTTTATATTAACGCGACTGTTCAAAGCACTCTATTAATTTGTTTAATAGAATTGTCGGGATAGTTTCGTAAGACGACATTATGCTAATCCCAACCATAATAGATCTCTTACAAATCCTTGGCTTGCCTTCAATTCCAAATCAAGACTCAAGCAAGTGCAACTCACATTTATATAAATTTGAAGAGCATATATTTTTTATGATATCGTGGTTCATTTGAACTTCTTTTCTAAAAGACGTCATAAATAAAAAGCTATTTTATGTCTTAAGCATAAATATGTATAAATCGTGCCAAAGGGTAAACTTCTAAATATATATATATGTGTATGTGTGTGTGTGTGTGTGTGTGTCGTAGGTAACTTCGACCACATTTTCTTCGAACTACTTTGCTACAAATAGTGAGCTATGCATTTTTTATGCAATGTTTGCGCCTGGTTTTATCAATGTGTTTGTGTGTGTGTGTGTGGCTGATTGCTTGTATGCTGTTGATTGGCCTGGTTACTTGACTCTAGTTGATAGTTTGGCTGACCATCCGATCGACTGACCGACCGACCGACCGGCCGTTTGACTTTTTTGCTGGTGGCATCTTTTTTCATTTTCCGGCAAGCCAACGAGGACCGGCGCCTGACTTGACTGTTTGCTCGTTATTGATTAAAAATGTTGAAACATTTTGACCAATTTCGGTTTTAAAACCACTTTCGTTCGTTTACTCGTTACTCATTTCGCTTTTTTGTTTTTCACCGATTTTTTACTTCTTGTAAAATGTTTGCGCTGCACGTGCAATGCCTATGCATTTTGGGGTCGTTAAAGGATGACCTGTGCCTCAACTCAACTCAACTCAACTCGACTCAACTCGATGCGATTCGATGCGACTTGACTCGACTTCAGTCACTCATTCAGCATGGACATCACGTATTCAATCAATTGCACAGTACTGCGCTTATTTCAGTTGACCCATTTTACTTTCGCTGTCGAAACGACGCAGCCGGGCGGGCGGCCAGAGTTCCAACAAATTCGTGAAAAAGTAGATAACATTTCATTTCCATTATATCATTTTTGTTTTTTGTTTTTGCGCAAAGAAGAAAAAGTGATTTTAGGCCAAGCTTAGTTAGTCAGTAGCACGATTAAGACTTTCTGAGGCCAGTTGATTTAGTTTGCTGTGCGAGTAACAGCTGCTGCAGCCGAGCGTGGACGGCCAAGGTAGGGCCAGTGCCAGCAACAAGGACACACACACACACACACATACACACACAGATAGAGTGAAGGCGACAGGCTGCTCATGCTGACAGGGTGTTGACATTTACATACGTCCAATGCAGATTTGCGCTTTGCTCATATTCATGTCTGTTGGTGTTTGGTTCAAGTTGAAGTCGCCGTTGTTGTTGTTGTTGTTGTTGTTGTTGCTGTAGGTCAGGGCGTTGCTAACAACTGGAAATAACAAATACAACAAGACAGTCTGAAAAAAGGCAAGCAAAATGTATATTCTGTTTGCTTGTTTGTTGCTAGTGTTGTTGCTGCTGTTGTTGCTGTTGCTGTTGCGTAACAAAAGCGGCGTAGTTTGAAGACGAAACGGACGTTTGCCATTTGTTTGTCGCTCTGACATGTCTGACCGTGTGCTCGTGTTCGTTTGGCAACAACAGACAAAAATACAACCAAGAGTCAACGACGGCGGCTGCATGAGTGTGAGTGTGAGTGTGAGAGAGAGAGGGAGAAGGAGGGCAATAAGCACAACATGCACAAGCACAAAATGTAAACGTTTCATGTTGTTACAAAAGTTGTTATAATTTTAGTTGTTGTGCTGACTTGCCATTGTTGTTGCTGTTGTTGTTGTTGTTGTTGTTGTTATCATTGTTGTTGAAGCTGCTGTTGCTGCTGTTGCTGTTGCTGCTGTTGCTGATGCTATGCTGGCTGATAGTGCAGTCGACTGCAAAATCATAGCATACTGTGCAGCGCACATAAATGAACGAACAAACGAACACAACCAAACACATACACACACAGACACACATATACATATACACACACACAGCAGCAAAGCGCGAGTTGACGAAATTTATTGAGCAAAGTTCGCTGTGCATGTAAGTCTGTATCTCTGTGTCTGTGTGTGTGTGCGTGTGTGTGTTTGTTATCCTGTTGTCCGGATGCACGTACGAGGAAGCTGACAGTTGGCATACTTTATAATCGACGATGTCGACGACTACGACGACGACGACGACCACGTTGAAGGATGCAGGATCAAACCACAAAATCCAAACTGTGTGATGCAAAAAACCATCATCAGCAGCAACAGCGGCAACGGCAGCTGAAGCAGTTGAACCTGCACAAACACACACAAGGGCACACACACACACACACACACACACACAGACAGACGCACGTACGCACGCACACCAGCACACGTTTGCCATATACATATATGAGGCATATCCTGCAAGCGGAAGTTGCACATGTCTGTCTGTCTGTCTGTCTTTTTTTCCACGTTTACTACTCGTTTATGTGCATGCGTGTGTGTGTGTGTGTGTGTGTTGAATATAAAAACAAAAAGTTGCATAAAAAAACATGCCCAAAATAGATTCGGCAGAGAAAAAAAAACAAGTTTTATGCTCGTCACGAGTGAAAATTTATTGCACTCCCGTGTTCAAAGCTTTTATCCTTTTTATCAACGCTCTTGTTTTTTTTGCGTTTTATTTTTTTTACTTTCTTTCCGCTTTCGTTTAGTTTTTGTTGTTGTTTTTCATACCCTTCGGGCTTTGCGTTCCTACGGTTTATTTGCTTGCATATAACGATCGTGCATGAACCGCTCGAGGCATGTGCCGGCACACACATCTATCAATTCCGAAGTTCTTACGCGCCATTTTCAACAGAAAACTTGTTGACTGGTTGTACGAGCCAGCTGCTTATGCTAATGAAATCCCGAATTCGGACAGTTTTGTTCCAACTTTTAATATCGCCAGCGCTCAAATATACAGGGTGTTACAAAGTCCCGAAATCCCAAAGCTTTTACAGTTTTGCTTTTGTTTTTCACACGCACGCCGGCAGACAGACATGCTGAACCACCGCCCAACGCTTGCCGCCACGCCTTGGCAACATTTCGCCTGCACAGTTGAAAAACGGATGTGATTTATTTGGTAATGCTAATGATGTTTTTGTCCCTGTGTGTCTGTCCGTCCGTCCAACCGTCCAAGTGTATCAGTTTCGGCAACGCTCACATTGCGTATCTTTGTGTGAGCTTGACTGATTTACTCTACGGCGCTGTATGCATGTGTGCGTGTGTGTGTGTGTGTGTGTGTGTTGAAGCGTTTGTTGCTGTAACACTTTTTTTTTTGTTTATATTTTATTATCAGTAAGAACTTCACTTGTATTCGATTTTTAGTTTAAACACAATAAAGTAAAAAGCGAAAAACTGACAGTGTGTGTGAGAGAGAGCGAGAGAGGGCGACAAAAAACGCTTGCCTTTTTGGAAATGTTGCAAAACTGTCGGCCATTTATCTTGTGGCGCCAATAAATCGTCGTAGGTAGCGGCAGCGTGAGTCGCGGGACAGACTTGACTTAATTTTCGTGAAATAAATAAATACCAAACAATCTCAAATGAATATAAAAAGAAATCATGCACAATTTTGTGGCATTAAAGTGGCTTTCATTGTAAGAATTTTTGTCATTTATTTTCGCCGTTTTAGACTTTATTAATTGCCGCGGCTTTGAGTGCTTCAGCATCTCGTGCATCTCGTTGTGTGTGGCAATGACATGATTGGTCGGCCCAAACGACCGATAGACAGACAGAGGGCCTGAGTGAATGAATGTTTGTGCGCCGAAAAGCATTTAATTTTTATGTGCCTAACGATTTACATATAAACGCTTTTATTATTGTTTATATGCGCATATGTATGTATTCATGACATTCGGTTGGTCGTTTGGACGTTTGGTCGGTTGTTTGATTGGTACGTGGGTAGGTGTAAAATGCTAACTAACAACATTTTATGCATACATCGTTTACGGCCTTGTTTTTTCTGTCACCCGTTTTATATTCTTTGTGTTTTTTTTTTGAAGTTTGCTCGTAAAAGCCCTTTTCGAAATGTCTTTGGCCGTTGAGAAATTTTTGACACAGGCGCGTTTGCCTATTTGACCCTCTGAGTCACAAAAAGTCATAGCACCATTGACAGAGTCTCAATTGCCGTACCATAAACCCTTCGCATTACTTGCTTTCTAAAACTATTGGCGCCTTTATCACATTAATCGATCTATTCTAACGCCAGTCACAGTGAATCACATGGCTTTCAGTTTCTCAAGCGTTATTTTGTGACTCGTTGTGGCTTTCTGTGATTCTCTGTTATAACAAAGAGCCAACGAAAAGTTGTATTAGCTTTTTGACTTTCCTGACTTGTTTAGCTTCTTTGCAAATCTCAAATCACAAATCTCTTGTGACTTTTTGTGACATTTTGTGACTTGCATGAGTGATTACATCACATAAAACAATTTAGTACTCTAAGCAAATTTATGGAATGCAGAAAGGAGAGCGTGCTAAAGTGTAATTGAGACTATGTTGATTTTGTGACTATTTGTGACGTTTTGTGACTTGCGTGAGACTAGCCTTAGTCACATAAAACAATTTAGTACTCTGTAAGCGAATTAATGGAATGCATAGAGGAGCGCTCGCTAAAGTGTAATTGAGACTCTGTTGATTTTGTGACTATTTGTGACATTTTGTGACTTTTGTGAGACTGGTACTCTGTTTGCATATTTATGTAATGCATAGAGTACTGCGTGCTAATATGACAGCAGCACAATTGAGACTCTGTTGATTTTGTGACTATTTGTGACTGTTGGTGCGAGAAAACCGTGTGCAGTCTCAATGAAACTTTCCTTGGGCGCCCTCAAAAATCGCCCAATGCTCAAACGCACCTGTCTACTTCATTATACGCCAATTTTTATGCACATCAAGCATTTTTTGGATACATTTTTTTCTTCAACTCCTTTATTTTTATGCTCACCATTACCAAAACATCAGCAAAACCTTTCCCCGCTGCCAGAAAATAATGGCTGAGGAAAAAGATTGTCAAATAAAAATAAAAAAGAAACTAACAAGCAAAGCAAACAAAAACACTTCTAAAATAGCTTTTAAAGTCATAAAATAGCATGAATCTAAAGTTATAAAAATTAACGACAAAGCTCGTTTGGTTGGTTGGTTATACTCATGTTCTTTTGGCTTTTTTGCCAGACCAATTTTTTCGTTGTTGTTGTTGTTGTTATATTTGTTTGCTTGTGTTTGTTTACGCTTTCTTAATATTCCTGCATTTTTATTTTTTGTTCGAGAGCGACAACTCCTTCACTCACTCACACACACAAACACATAGTCGCTCACACCAACACACGCACTTTTAATCGAATTTTTTCTGCGCATAAAAGCCAAAAACAACACACAAAGGACACACACACACACACACACACACTGAGAAGTCTTTTTGACAAAACTTTGACTTCAATGCTTTTACTTGTTGTTGCTTTATTATATATATGTGTGTGTGTGTGTGTGCGCTTAATTTGCGCAAATTTTGTTATTTCTTGGCAAAAGAACAAAAAAAAAAAAAAAACAATAAAAAATATAAAATGAAAAGTTTTTAACTCTTTAATTAAATGCTTATTGAAGAGCAGCAGCACTGAAGACGACAAAATTGTCATTGATTGGCAAAAAGAAAGCAAAAGGAAAGCAAATACAAAAACAAAGAGAGCAAGAAAAAAGTGTTGTTGAACGGCACAGAGGAAAAAATGCTTAATGAATATTTATGCGCGGCAAATCGTAAGCATTTTTATACGCAGCATAATGAAAAGATGAAAGGCACTGGCAATGGCAACGCCGACAGCGACGTTGACGTCGCCAGCAACGTAAAGCGGAAACAGGAACAAATGCTTCAATGAATGCGCTCGCAGCGGCGAAGGCAGCGACATCAATGGTTAGTGCATTGAATGTGCACTGAATGAATGAATGAGAGAATGTCTTTCTATGGGAAAATGCTTGAATATATATGTAAGTATATTTTAAAAGCGTTGCATGATCAATGCACGCATGCAACGCAACGCTGAATTGGATGAGGTAAAGTGTACAGCAATAATCCAGAAGCTAAGTCAAGCAATCTAAGCATATTTATTTCAAGAAAATGACAGCAACAGCTGCGCTATACAATCTTCTTTCATTCAATTCGAAAAAGAAGCACGAGCAGAAGCAGATACAGAAACCCCCCGCCCACTTCTGGCACTTTACTGCACTGCTCATCATTCGTGTTTTGCCATTCGTTTAGACTCATTCCAATTCATCGCGTAAGCCAATGCTGCTGCTGCTGCCAACAACAACAACAACGACCGCATTGCTGCTGGCCAACATCTTCAGCAGCAGCAGCAGCAGCGGCAGCAGCAGCGTCAGCACCATCGCCTTTGCTCTTTGTCACATTCAAGTCAACATTGTCGATGTCTTCTTTCGTCGCTTCTGCTTCGGCTTCGGCTTCTGCTTCATGCTCATCCTTTTCTTATAAGAAAAATTCAAGTAAATTGATTTTTCTTCTTCAGCGCAACGTTTTCGTATTTTTCATCTTTTTCTGTCGCTCTGTCTGTATCAAACATATTGTTATTGCTCGCCCGCTCTTGCGCCCGCGTGCCGCCTTAATCGACTCGACACGTCTCGCCGCACAGCATCGGAGCAGCGCGCATTGAGCGAACGTCAACTCAACTGCTTTTAATGGTATTTTTCCTGTGGTTCAAACTAATATCCATAATGCATAAATATTGAAGTTGCTTTCTTTGAGGACGATAAGGACGAAGCAGCAGCAGCAGCAGCAGAGGCAGAACGAAGCAACATCAGCGGCAGCAATGGCACAACTAAGGCATTGAAAGCAGCACCAACAACAACCAAAAGAAAACCAAAGAATTCTTTTACTTTGCTGCTTGGCTGTTGCACGCCTTTTTTTTGCCTTGACTTGCTTTGCTTTCTTGCCGCTATAAATGTACAGCTGTGCTCAAATAAATAGTATTATTTGAAGAAAGTACTTCATGTTTAGCAAAACATACATACAAACATGTTATAATCCAAATGGATTGGCAAGGCAGAACTGTTCACACATTAGGTTTTTGATTGTGTTGAGATCTGGCGACTCATCTGGAGACCATTTCAATAGATTTCAAACAATAGCAAGCTCAACAACCTTTCGGAATTGAGCTTTACTTTGTCTCATTGCTTTGTCTCATTACAAGACCCAAATCGCTGGCAATATAACATCATGGCCTTCTATAGACCTTCTTCCCACAGTTGCATTTTACATGGCATTATTTGTTATAATAAAAGCCGCTCAAATCTTGAGACCCTGACTATTGTTTTTTGCTAAAATTTTGACTGTGGTGTTGTCTAATGTATTAATATGTTTCTCAGGCAATTTTGGTCTATGTAAGACATTCGGCAAAGTATGTGAATTACATAACGTATTATCTTCTTGACCGCAACTGTAAAAGTATATATATTTTTTATGATTTACCAAGCTGAGTTGTTGTTTTCTTTTTACTAAAGCTTTCAATAGATTTCACTTGTATGTATGTGTGTGTGTGTGTGTGTGTGCGTGTTTGTGCTTCTTCGTATTTTATCATCATTTTATAAAAATTTATGCGAAAAAATCCACTCTACGTCTGCAATTTATTGCATTTCATATCGTCGTCATACTATTGAGAAATACTTAAGGAAGCACGAATAAAATCGCAGTGAAAATTTTTCAAATTTTATGCTATAAACGCCCAAGTGGAAAGCGCCAAGCCAAGACAAGCCAAGCCAAGCCAAACCAAAAGATGACGACAGCAAGGACAACAAATCAGAATAAAATACAGAAAAGAAGAAAAAAAAAAATATCAACGAATATGTTGAAGGCGCAAAGCTCAGCAAAAAACAAAAAGATTTTATTAAAAACACAAAAAATAATAATAAAAAAAAATATATAAAAAAAAATGGTTAAAAGAGAAACAAAAAGTGCTGATTTTAATGTTTACGAAATTGTTGTTGATTCTGTTATAATAAACATTTTATGAGAACGGCAGCGGCAGCGGCAGCGGCTGAAGCGATGACGACAGCGCGGGGGCGTCGCTTCGTTGGCACAGGCGAAGGCAAAGGCGTCGTTCAAATCTGTCAATAACTTTATGAGCCTCACACGACTTTTACACACACACATTTTAGTAGGCGTGTGTAACGTTGATTTTATGATTTTGTAATATGCCTTGATGCGCCCACATGCCGCTGCTGTCGTGCTACTGCTACTGCTGCAAGAGCTGCTTCTTCATCATTATCATCATTTTTCAAGCAACTCCAAATGCCATTTTCAACATTGACACGAGTCGACATCTGCCATTTGTTGAGTCAGGCGCTGCACGTGTAACTAAATGTGTTTCTTGTGTATGTGTGTGTGTGTGAATGAAAAAAGATGAAGTCAAAGTTTGACATAAACACACACACACACACACCCACAGCGGCTTTTAGCAACTTGACCTTTTCTACACATTTGCTCCTTCTGCTGTGGAATTCGCTCAACAATCAATATCTTTTTCTAGTCACAGTTCTATAATTTTTCGATTTATTTTGTTGCTGTTGCTGTTGTTGCTTTTTGCTGTTTACTTTTACTTCTACAACAGACAACAAAATAAACATTATTCAAAGTCAAACTTCATTCGCACACACATCGAGAAAATTTTTAACCACATTATTTATTTACTGTATATGTGTTTGAGTATCTCTTATGTGTGTGTTAAATTTTATATATTTTTTTTCGCATTTTTTTTTATGCATACGCTCTGTATCAGCAACAATTTATCAGTTACAACACAGCAAACAAATAACAACAAAAAATATGTTGGTGAAAAAAAATAAATAAAATAAATTTACGTATAGAAAATTGTCGCCAAGTTGGCTGCCAAAAACAGCAACGAGCAAACCAAAGGCAGAAAATCATCATTTACCGTGCTCAGGCTCAGCTCTATGTTGTTGTGTCTTTTTTGTACTTATTCAGGATATGAGTTGAGTACATTGATTATCATTAGCGTTTTGGCAGCGTAGGCGACGACAGTGCATTAAGTCATATTAGTCGTAAATCGGTAAAGTAAACACGTATTTTGTATAAGAAGTCATTAAATTTGATTTAAGATGTTTGTGTGTAGAAAAGTGTAAAAGACACACTTATGTTACATGAGACGACACATGACATACGACAGTTTAGCATTCAGACTCAGATGTTTAAAACTATGCTGCCGTATGTCTTATGTGACCTCGTGTAACATTAGACAATTTTTTATTAACACATTCGCTTGCCTAACATTATTCATCAACTATCAACTAAAGGATAAGTGCGCTCAGCTTAAACAACTTAGTTGCTAATTTCGCATTACACTTTAACTTGCTTGAAAAACACTCAATTCTCACTCAATGCCTTTTACTTTTACCACTTCGTGTCGTAATGCTTTGAAGCTAAAAGGGTTCTTAAGATGCTTTATAACCTTTAACTTTTTAATCTTTGCATCTTTAAGTGACTTTCAAGTCTTTTTTGCCCATCTTTTTCTGTCTTCTCTGCTGACTTCTTTCACTTTTCGCTGTTGTGCTTTGATTCAACACGAATCAAATATCGAAAGTTAGTGTTTTTTGCGTAGCGCATGCGAAAAGTCGTGCTGACCACAAAACGATGGAAAAATTGTTCATCTCTGTTGTTATTTGTGCCAATATTTCTTTTGTGTAAATTTCACGCTCTGAAAACGAGTGAACATTTCATTTTTTAAGTCGAAATGATTAGCAATAAATAAAAAAGAACAGTGAGTCTGAGTGAGACAGCCAGCCAAGCGTGCGACAACTGGCAGAGATACTCGTAGCCAAAGATACATGTTTATCATAACTTTTGGCAACAACAAAGTTTGTTTTTCTATTTTGCAAGCCTATAAATTAAATAAATATATGCACATAGATTACTTGTGCATATAAGAGTATATTTGACACACATCGGCTGTTGGCTAAAGAGAAGGCGGGCAAAAGTTGACAACAAGAGACAAAAGCAATAATCCTTTTTATTAAATTAAATATTTCTTGTGTAATAAAGATTATCAGTTTGAAGAAATGATAAAGCGCAGATACAAACACACGCATAGAGGCACTCAAAAGTCAGCATGCGTGTGTGTGTGTGTGTGTGTGTTGATTGTGTAAAGCAGCGGCGCCCTCAAACGCACACATTCAAAACGTAATATTTGATCATATAAATGTAAATGAAGTGATGCTGTTACTGCTGCCATTTCCGCCAAGCAAAGCTTTTCAACTTCGGTTCAGCCATTTTTGCTGCTTCTTCTGCCACTTCCTTTTTTTGTAATTTTTCTGGTTCGTTACTGACTTCTGAATCTATCTAGATACACACATGTGTGTGTAGGAGTTTTTATTTGCTCAAACAATATTCGACATAGTAATTTTATGCTTCGACTGCGGAACATATAAAATTATCTTTTGAATAAATAAAGATAAGAGACGAAAATGTTGAACATTTTAATGTTTTATTCAAAAGGGAAAAAGATGCAAATTAAAATATCATTCAATGTTAGCAATTTAATATATTATTGTGCACACATATGTATGTATGTATGTGTGTGTTTATACATATGTAACTTACACACACACACACACATACGTATGCTTTTGATAAATGAATTTTTTGTGCCAGACAAACTTCACGTCGCAGCTTCCGACGCATGTATCTAGATAGATAGCTAGCTAGCTAGCTAGCTAATGTGTATGGAATGTACTTGTATATTGCATGAGATAATTGAATAAAATAATAATATTTTATGAGAAATAAATCTTTTGCTTGCAGTATTTTTATGGTTGAGCAATTTTTAGTGAAAGGCAAAAGACAAGTTTAATGCAGATTCAGACAAAGACGTCAATGTTGCTTCCTGCAGATACAAAAAACTCGAAATAAATATAAGCAAATAAAATTGAATTTTCAACTTAATGAAAATCAAAAGCAAAAATGAAGACAAAACAGAAAAAAATGTATAAATTGTAAGCACAAAATTAATTAAGTTCGTGACTTGAGGGTATTTTCAAGTTTATATAACAAGAAAGCTTAGTTCGAAAAGGATTAAAAAAAAAACCATGAAATTGAATTTCAATTCATTTGTATTGAATGCCTGACGATGATGATTGCCTTTAAAGTCGTTAAAGGTGCGCTTTAATGTGATTAAACGGCATTAAATAAACTTCAAATGGCTAAGCTCACATCGAACCCAAGTACGGAGACTTAATGGTTTTCATTGCTTTTGTGCAAAATGCCTTCAAGCGATAATTTTTTGCTTTTGTGCAAAAAGCTACAGTTGTGCTACGCTATAACGAACACGCAGTTGACTTCTAAATAACTTTCTTACTTCCTTATTCCTCAACAAAATGTGCTTTAACAAAAGTAGTTTACAAGCCATTAGGTGATTACTCATCTCTTCATCACCTAAAAGTCTTCTAATGCGTTAATTATCGTAGAGACTCGCCTCGAAGTTGGTAACTTCTTAATCGGCGATAAAAATGAAAATATTTTAATTGAAAAATCGTAAAATTTCGTTCAATGAGTTTGTTCTGTGTAATTAAAGCGAAGCATGTAAGTCCACTTTATTGAAACTCCTATGTTACATTAGGACACAAGTCACATACGGCAATGTTCATTCAGACTCGAAAACCAAACTGAACGCTAGATAGTTGCATGTGACGTGTGGCTCTATGTAACTTAGGAGGCTTAACATGTTTTTCATTTAATTCTTCAATCAAATTAAATTATTTTGCAGGTCTTCTCAGTATATGGTAATTCTTTTTCATTCAACACAATTTTATAAGTTCGCATACTCATTTTTATCATATCAGTTTTTCGTTAATCATGTCATTCTTTGTACTCATCTGACTACCATCTACAAGCTCTGAAGTCTGCACATATGAACTGCTTGCTTGGCTTCTGGCTTCCCCAATAAGCCAGAGACTTGAATGATTCGAGTTCCGTTCTATAAAAGTTCATTTTCGAAGCTCAACTGTAATTTTAATTGAAAACTATTTGAAAATGTTATCATTAAAATCATCAATATGCATTTTTTTATTGCTTGCTATAAGCAAACATTTGCCGAAGCGCAAAAGTCAAGCAAACAAATGATCAGAAAGCACAAAGCAAAAAAAGTGCACAAAACTGCCAATGAGTCAATATTGTCATTTAGTATAAAAATATAAATACTTCAATGAAAACTATTTGTTATTTATATGCAAGAGTATCTGTTTGTTTATATTTGTTTATATTACCATCTTTTTTTTTATATTTTTACTGCTCATTACTTGAGTGTCCGGCGGCATTTACGCTAAACAATAACAATGCTAACAAATAAAAAAACAAAACGATAGGAAAGGACGATGAGGACTGCTAAGCAAATAATAGTTGAGCATAACGAATGAGCAGACAGACGAACAAACAAACAGACACACACACACACACACATACACACACAAATACGCCCACATAAACAGACAATTCCACTCAGACAACACTAATACAACAAAAACAAAGAAAACAGGCAAAAAGGAGATATATTTATATGGCAAAGAAGAAGCAAAAACAATCTGTAAAAATAGTATTAAAAAAAGGCATGCTGGCGCACAAAAAAATAAAGGAAAATGTCAACGTTGAGGAGCACAGCAACAACAACAATAAAGACGGCTAAAGTTGCAGTTACAATTTTTACTGCATACACAATTTCCTTCCTCATTACGTATCTAAACACACAAAAAAGTAGAAATAAAAAGACACAAGTTGTGCAAGAAATAAAAAACACAAAAAATACAAAAAAGAAAAAAAAATGAAGATGAAAATCAAACAAACAAATAAGAGAAAATATACTAAAATGCAAAAACAAATAAGAAGAAAATGCGCTCAAATGCCATGCAGCAGATTTTTCTGCACCTCTGCTGACGTTGCTGCTTTCGACTTTTCCAATTGAAGCAAAACTTGATGAGCATGCTGACGATAATGATGATGATCATGATTATGATGTTGATGATGATGTCGACCAAGAAACCAAAGTCGTCGAGTCGTCGAGTCGTCGTCGTCAACGTCGATGAGGAGCAACTTTGTTTTGCTTTTTAGTACTTTTGATGACTTTTTCGAACAGATGTCGATATAATGCTAAATGTTGGTAGTTATATGCCACAACTACCTCACACACACACACACACACACACACGTACTCAGATACACACATATACGTGCAGCATACGGCATGCCTTCAAGATGCAGTAGCAGCAGCAGCATTTAGTTGGCAGACAAAGAAAACAAACAAGAAACCACAAACAACACAGAACTTGCAGCACTAAAGTTTAAGTACAGTAAAAACGTTAAGAGCATGAACTAACCAAAGGTTTGTTGAGTCGCAGAAGTTGTTATGAAACATAAGTGCGGCAAATTAGTGCAAATGTATGAAAGACACTGAGTCACGCATCAGCCGTGTACGTGTGCAGGCACATGTGCTTACTGTACGCAAGAAAAAGCGTAAGCCGCCGCTGTCAAATAGTAGAAAAGTTGATGAGAACATTGCAATGTCATCAGCCAATACACCCAACCCAGCCAAGGCACCCAAGGCACCCAACACAGCCAATACACCCACCACAACGCACCGAACGTAGTGTAGGCAGACTAAGAAAGAGTGGGAGAGAGAGAACGAAAAAGCGTCACGCCAAGTGCAGTTTCGTAGACTGCTTGGCTCTTAGTCATGCATTTGTATTAGTGTACTTGTGTTTGCAATGCAATGAGTGAGTAAAATAATGTAATGTAGCGCAGTACTGCTTGCGGAAAGAAAGAGTCGGCGCTAGCGAGTGAGTGAGTGAGTGAGTGTAAGTGTGAGGGCGTATTAGAGCATGCTTGCCTGGCTGCCATAAACTGCAGGTCTCTTTTCGCTGTGCTCAGCTGTGTCGAGTGGCACACTCATTTGATTTGGTAAAAGTTGTGTGCACACCAACACACACACACACACATACAAATAAATACAATTGTTCAGTTAGACTTGGCAAGGTGCAATAAAGATGACGGCGCTACGAGTGTTGTTGCGGCTAAGATGAAGCAGGCAACATTTCAGATACATTGAAAGACTCCAGCCGAAACGTCAGTTAAATGCTAACTGCATGAAGCTGTGTACGTGTGTGCATGTGTGTGTGTTTGAATTTTATTATAAACGACATAACAACGACAAACCTTATTATTGTAGCGTTGTTGTTGTTGTTGTTATTGTTGTCCCCTCTGCCGGTTTAGCAACTCACCCCTCTGGCAGAAACTGTTTGCCATTATTTGTTACTTTGTTGCACAAAGTCGACTCGAGCGCGTTGAGTTTGCGCTTTACGAGTGTCTGTCCGTCTGTCTGTCTGCCGGTCGACGAAGTTTGCGCAACAAAAGCTGAGCGTTTGCCCCAGCCGCTGCCCCTCAAAGCAAAATGAGCATTGCCGCAGCTGAAAAAGAAGCTAAAAGAAATGAGCAAACAACAACAAAAAAAGGTACTCCATACTTAATTAGTCGCTGCTCAGTTAAAAATAATCAGCAGCAACGAGCGACTGAACAAAGGATACGTTTTGCTTGCTGCCTGATGCTTGATGCCTTCGGCAGCCATTTTCTTTTTGCTGCTTCTTAGCATCTTTTTTTTTTATTATTACTTCTATTTTTTGTTTCATTTTCCTATATTCATTCATGCCGCTACTGTACCGCCTGTCCTGCGCTGTCGGTCTGTCTGTTGGTCGGTCGGTCGGTCGGTCCGTCCTGTAAGCTTTTCAGCATTGACGAACGACTACTTAAATTCGTAGACGACTTGTCTTGCTTTGTTTCACAATGTTGTTTATTATATAACTGAGTTTGCAACATTTTTCATTGCACAAAACGTAAAAGAGAACACCAAAAGGAGTTGAGCTCAAAAATAAAGGCAAAAGAAGTCAAAAGAAAATGAGAATGAAAAGCAAGTTAACTTCGGCTTTTATGCATGGCTTGATGCGCTACACAAACAAGCGGCCAAGCAGTCAAGCATTTACAATAATTTGTATGGACGAATGACTTTTAAAATAAATCACGCGGCATTCAAGCCATGACGAGGCGTCGCAGTCTGAGTGGCGAGGGGCGTGGGGCTGTGTGCACTTGCTAATAGACTTTGCTAATGACTTTAACAACAAAGCGCTTTTGTTTTTGCTTCTTGCTTTTTTTTTTTTATTAAGTAAACCGAAGACATTTGACTTGTGTCATAATAAAGTTTGCCACAAGTTCTTGGCGCATCATAGCTACATTACATTTATTATGCACATTCATGCTACGTAGCGTCTCTAAAAAGTATCTAAACGCGCAATTTTGTTAATTTTTATTATCACTTTTATTTTGTGTTTCGTTGTTGCTGTTGCTGCTGTTGTTGTTGTTGTTGCTTTTTATCTACGCTCACTTCGCTTTGACGTGCACATTACAGGCAGCTCAAATGCTGCTGAGCTTTAAAAATTACATTAAATGTATCTCAACAAACACGCACAGACAAAAAAGATTTCCTAAAGTCTTTTCAGCACAGAACAACAACAACAAAACAACAAAAAAACAACAAAAAAAACAACAACAACAAAAAGTAAGAAAATATCTTTTATGCTTCCGTAACTTATTATATGAAGGCGGGACGTTTTCGGGGGGCGGTGGCAGCAAACGAAAGTAGATCAGGCGCAATGGGAGTACTTTTTTTTTTTTTTTGATTTCTTTTGAGTATCTTTTTTTTTTTGTTGTTGTATTTTATTTTGATTTTTCTTTTCTTTCTCTGCTTCTTCTGCTTTTTCGAGTATACGAAAAATGTGTCTAGGATATGCACAACGAATTAATTTTGAATACGCAAATCCATGCAGAATTATAGAGACGTCAACGGCAGCGACAGAAGCGACAGCAGCGACTGTTGTTGTTGTTGCTGTTGTCATTGAGGCAGTTGAGCAGATGATGAGGTTGAAGTTGAGGGCGGCGGCTTGGTAGGCTGAGCCATGACAAGCGCACGACGACAGTTTTTGGCCAGACCGAGAGACAGACAGACAGTCAGTCAAAATGGCTGTCTGTCTACCTAGCTAGCTATCTATCTATCTATCTGGCTGTCTCTCTATCTGTCTGTCGTTGAGACTGTTTGACGTTCATTCATACTTAACGCAGGACAAAGGCAGCGCAAGGGGCACAGCGACAGGCATCATCAGCTACAACTCAGCCAGCAGACGAGGCATCATCAGCAGCAACACGAAATGTAATGTTGTAGGCTTTTTATTGCTATTGTCAAACTATTGTGCGTATAAATATATCTGAGTATCTCAGTATCTGTGTGTGTGCGGGCGTACATGTCTCTCAGTGTGCTTGAGTTGCTTTTTATGAAACATCAAAATGTCAGTCAATGTCATTAAATGACTTTTATATTACACCTAATACGAGACTTTCGCCTTTGTCATAGGCAAAGCAAGCGCGCAATTGCGCACGCTGTTTGTCTCTCTGTCTGTGTGCCTGTGTGCGTGTGAGTGTATCTTAAAGATGCTAAAATTAGACAATTGTGCTTGGCATGTCTCTCTGGCACACTGTCTCTCTGTTAGTCGCTTATTGAAGTGGCAGCGCGCTTATCATACACAACTATACATATTTCGGCGTGCTCGTAGCAGTGCAAGACGACAACTCATCTCATATTTGAGCAGCTTCAAGTAGCGCCTCAAATGCCATTGCATGAGCTGGCATGGCATGTGGCAATGTCATATGTGTGTGTGTCTGTCTGCCATTGAGTTCCATCGTCTGTCTGTCTGTCTGTCCGTCCGATTTGGCTTTGTTAGTGCGTTATTATTTGCTCGAAGGATTGGCAAACTTTGCGGTGACAAATCGTGTGCGCTCCGCCACTCAGCTCAGCTTAAAACCAGTGACAGCAGCGTCGGCCAGGGCGCAGAGGGCACAGGCACGGGCGCTCTGTCGTTTGGCAGCTGGCATTTTTGCTACTTGAGATGGCACGCCGTGGCAGCATTGAGCATGAGTCAGAGCAAACAATTTGTTGAAATAAGTTTGAAAATTGAATGAAATTGTCAAAATCATTTCGCACATTTTTTTTTGGCATTTTTTTTTTTATGCCGCCAACTTTTGTCGTCTTTTGAGCTGTCAGTCTTTTTTTTTGCGTATTTTTGTATCTTTTATTTTATCACACAGACTTTGACTTGACTGTCTTTCACTCGGGTTGATGGTTGGTTTTTTTTTCGCATGTTTGGTTTTGATTATTTGGCTTGACTGTGAAAAGGGAAATTTGTGTGCGTAGTTTGATTTTTCTTTATGCTTGCGTGTGTGTGTGTGTGTGTGTGTGTGTGTGTGCTCGTAATAATAAAATGGTGTCGCCGTAATGAAATGAAATGCATAAAATATTTAATAAAAATATATATTTGTTATGCGCGCATTTGACGTAAATTAGTTAAATTTATTGGTTTCAAGTGTTCTTCATTCATTCGCCTGCACACACTTTATCCCTCACTCACTCACTTCCCCTCTCACCGCTCAAAAAGATGCCGAGTCAGTTTGTTATTAAGATTAGCAGCGCATTTGATAGTCAAATTGACTGACAATAAGAAGTCTCAGCTTAATTTATGCCTCAACTAATGGAAAAAAACTAAGAAAGGAAATACCAAAAATACACAAAAGAACTTATTTAAAAAGCGAAGTTCTGTGTGTGTGTGTGTGTGTGTTTTGTTAAGCAACACAGATAACTAATAAAACGCATCTTACTTAGCATGCGACCCACCCAAATGTGTCTGCATGTGTACAGTGGTTCACAGCCTAAATGTGACCTTTGCACGAAAAGAAAAATCAAAAGAGTATAAATTAGAACCTTTTAAATGTTGATTCCCGCAGAAGTTGATTACAGGAAATGGTAATCACATTAAATTTAACACAAATGCCTTTGAAGAGCTAATCAAGAGTTTACTGCCACGGAACAATTTCGAAAACTTAATACATATTTTGAAAACTACCAAACGCACTTTCGCTATGAGATTTATATATGTAAATAATATCTCTATATATATTGCTTTTATTTGGATATTTTAAGAATTTCGCCGACAGAGTGCCAATGATATGACTAATTGATTTGAGTTTTAAAAATGTCATAAAAAAATAAGTTGGTTGTCAATTATAAAACATTTGAAAAACATACACAAAAAATACAAAAAAAAGTATTTAAAAAGTTTCAGAAAAATTTGATGATCTCTGGAAGTTGATGATCTCTGGAACATTTCCATTAATTTTTGCAAGGTTTTACCGTGCAAAGAAGGTTTCAAGATTGAAGTTTCAGTTTTACAATTATATTTAAACTATATATATTATTAAATAGCAGTAAGTCTTAACAAAGTTGGGATCATTAAAGGTTGAAAGTCTAACAATCCCAACTATAAAGATTTTATGCCTTACTTGTCTGTTTTATATGAAGACGTCACATTTTTTAATAGAACATGGCTGGTTTCAGCTTGTAGAGCATGACATACCTGGAAATAGATTGGAAAACTTGTGGTTAGTTGTATGTATGGTAAATATAACATTAAATCTCAGCATTAAAACAAAAAACGGCATAAATTTTTCAAAATTATTATAATTATAATTTTTAGTACTTCCAAGCCGATAGTCTTTATGTCTTATTGTCAATTTTTCTTTAAGTTTAATTTAATTTAATTTAATTTAATTTAATTAAATTTACTTTAAGTTCAAAGAAGGCAGAGGTTCGTTCAGGCCGTGAACCACTGTACGCATGTGAGTAATATAAATGCTTCAAGCATTGATTCCTAGCGCAGCTCAGCGCGAACGCACTAAAACTTTGATTGCTTTGCACTTCGATTTAATGCCAAGCCGTTCCAACCGACCGACCGAGCGACCGAGCGACCGACCAATCCAACAAAGGCAGGAACACGGCTAGCGAAACGAGCGGCTATCAAACAAGTTTATCGCAACGGTTATGACCCGCGCGCCATTCGCACAAGTATTAAAACGCAGCAAAACTCGTCGAGCAAGAAGAGAAAAAATGAGGAAAAAAATGGGGAAAAAGGGTGAAAAAATAAAACTAAAGTGAAACAAAAAAACGCGGCCGCTTAACCAAGTTAAACTCTGAACCTTGGGTGCGCGCTATGCTGTGGTAAATTGTGCCCCTTGTAGTTGTTGCAGTTGTAGTTGTTGTTGTAGTTGTTGTTATCCTGTTGAACATAAAAACCTTTTAGAAGGCATTAACAGTTTTTACAAAGTGTCGAAACGCGGCGCGTACAAAAAAAACGGAGCTAGGCGAGCCACAAGTGCGAGAGAGAGAGAGAGCGAGAGAGATACATGTAGTAAAACAAGCAAAACAAAAAGGAACATTTTTAAACCGCTTTTGCACATCTTATGAATTTAATTTTAGCAACGTAATTACTTTGTAAACACATGAGAAAAAAACTAACAGCCAAGAAGAAGAAGCAGCAGCAGGCAAAAAAAAAAAACACACACACACACACAGACAGAAGAGAAAAAGAGTTTTGAAGAAAAAAATGTGCAAACAAACTTTCAAGCAGAGGGCGGTGCGAGGTGGTGGGGTGGAGTGGAGTGGTGGCAGCATCAACAGCATCAGTGAAGCATGAGCACATCGGCAAGAGATTTAGGCAAGCGTTGTTGCTGTTGTTGTTGTTGTTGCAGCAACAAACGCAACGGACGCAGCGAAGCGCAGCTGATGTTGCAAGGTGCAACACACTCGATGTGTGTGTGTGTGTTGCACGTACAGCGGCATTAAACTTACAAAAAAGCGAGCCGAGCCATGGCCAACGCTCGAGTAAAAAAGAAGTTTCTGGCAGCGCAGCGCAGCACACCTCAACTCAACTCAAGCCGCTTGAAATCCTAGTAGACATTGAGATAGTTTTGTAGTCATAGTTTGTAGCAGACCGACCGACCGACCGACCGACCGAGCGACCGGTGAGCGCTCGTTGCAACACAACTTGACTCGACTCGACTCCAGTCGACTCATGCCTGCTATAAAAAGTTATGAGTGTCTTGTGAGTTTTGTGCCAAAGTGCGGTTGCAACTTTTTTGCAGGCACTGTAGTCGCAGCAGGCGAAGAAGCTGAAGCTGGCGCAGAAGCTGAAGCTGAAGCTAAAGCCCAAACGCAAGTCGACTCAACTTCTTGTTAAAATTTATGCGGTAAATTCTTTGCTAGACTTTATGAGTGTCTATGTGTGTGTGTGTGTGTGTGTGTGTGTGTTCGAACTTAAAGTTATACGTGCTATAAAAAGAACAGAAATGCAGTCAGTTGGCGCAGGTTGTGCAAGGCAGAGTGCCAGAGTCCGTGTGTAACCATAGCGGTTGGTTTTTGGCTTCAAAAGTGTCTGTAAACTGATATTTTTGCCAAGAGCGCAAAGCCTGCATACGCCGGCAGGTGATAAATTCCAAGCGCACAAAGAAGACGGCCATGGAAATGACGACAACGACGACGACGACGACAACGACGATGGCGGATGTTAAAACCTTCGCCGATGATGGTGATGATGCTGCTGCATATCAAAAACGCCAAACGTTGCATGAAGCTGCATTGACGTGCAACATACTAGACTAGACCATGCTACACTGTCATGTCTTTTGCTTTTAGCGCATGCAACTGAATGTACATGTTTGTCTCTTACTGCAAGTAGTAAGTGCGGCGTATCTGCAATATACATTTCACTACGCACATTCGCACTTCCTTTGAGTGTCATTTATTGAATTTTAATTTCATTTGAGCCTTGCTCGGCTGTGGCAACACGGCAGCAGCGGCAGCAGCAACAACAGCACAAAAGCATAAATCGATGGTTATCATAGCAGCATAACGCACGTTATGTCATCCAACCAACCGACCAACCAACCGACCAACCAACCAACCAACCAAGCATCCGTCGATCGTTTGTGCGCTGTATCGTCGTGTCAATGCTGCCACACGCAATTCAATTCAATTGAATTCATATTAAAGTTTCGGTTGGCTGCAGCTTCAAATTGATTTTTCATCATACGCCTACTTGCCACACAATCGCATCAAACTGTGGCAAATGCATATGACTGGCACGACACGCACATGCACACACACACACACACACACATGCATAAAAGCGCATACAATTTTTAAAACTATTAACCACAGAGACGACTTTTTTCAGTCAGCCAATTTTTTAATGCGCTTCATGCTTTGAGACCAGCCTTCAACGATGCTTCATATCTATATTAAAGATCTGTCAATAACGAAGAAGACAGAGCGGCGGAGACGAGTTTTGCCACGTTCCAAAACAGCCAAATCGCATATCTGAACTTGTCTATTCTAGAATTATTTAATACTTCTTCAAATCATGCAACAAATCTGAAGTTTATTAAAGTTTTCATTAGATGATCGTACAGTAGTAATAATGAAGGGAGCGAAATATTTTGGGATATGCAAATTTCAAGTTGTATGCTTACTGATACTCCATACAAAATTTACAGCACTTATCTTTCATATTTTACGAGCTATAACATTTTTTATACAACAGTGATATGAACACTTTAACTTTGTCTACGATTTTAATGCTCAACTGCCGCATGCGTTGCGTCACCCAAGTTAACATAGGAGTATATAACGCTATTTCGTTTTTATTTTTATTTTTAAGAATGCCAAACTTTATTTTAGAATTTTCTATTGCATTTATGGTTGACGAAGGTTAGATCGCAGGTGTGTCTGCATCTTCATGACATGTAAAAAATATTAATTACTAATTTTGATCATCATTATTATTATTAATAATCAAGAATTCAAGTCGCATAAGCGTCTCTGCTTCGTACATGCGGAAACGTCGTTAACCTTCATTGTAATGTTTCCTTTATTGTTGTGATTTCCGTTAACATTTGAAGTTGTCCCTTGACCAAATTTTAAGCATAATGGCATTCATGCCGATCGGTGGGTTTCAGCTCACGTTGTTCATTTGCACTAATTAGTTGTAAGCAATGGTTGGTCATACATTATTCATTGAAGCCGACATGAGTTTCTTTCTTTTATGCTTTCTTGCTTTATAGAATTTTCATTTTTTATAGAATATATTTATGCTTTTTGTAGTATTTTACTATTTTTATAATTTAATAAGCGCATGCTCTTGGCATATTGATGGCTTGATGGCTTGATGGCTGTGGTTTGTCGCTGTCAATGCAGCCGGGATTTGGTCGTTTCGGTTTTGGTTTTTGTGCTGTTGTTGTTGTTGTTGTTGTTGTTGGTGGTGGTGGTGTTGCTATTGGCATGTTGCAAGCTTTCATTTTGGTTGATTTGTTGTCGTTAGATTTGCATGACATGACGTCAGTTGGCATATTCTGCTGCTTCTGCACGCATGCAAGTCACATTTTTGATTGCCAATCAGCGACACAATTGAGGCGGCAACCAAACCGCACCCCACTCACACAGCCAACAGGCAAGCCAACAAATAAATAAAAAGGTAAAAAAAAGATGCGAAAAAGGGCGAAAAATACCTTGCTCCAATTTCATTTTTTTATTGATTCTATTAACAAATCCACGTGCTGTGAAAAGCATTTGTACACATACGCACACACACACACACACAGGCTTTTTTGTGTACAATGCGTTTTGTGTATTTGCATTTAAAGCATTCGTTTGTGCAAAATCAGATTAAATCGCATAATCGAATCTTATTTTATATGATGACTGACTTCGTCAATGGCGCACCGGCAGCAACCGGCAGAACGAAGCACAGAAAGGACTCAAACAAAAAAACCGAATTTATTATATAAAAATCAATACAATTGAATCCTATTCACATAACCCGAAGCACGTACGTGTGTTTTTCAAAAAATACAACCGAAAAAAAAACAAAAACAAAAAAAAGAAAAACAAACGTGCAACAAATCAAAGTAAAGCAAAAAAATAAAAATAAAAAACTCAAAATCAAAATAAAGCAGAAGTTTGGGGTCAGAAAATTGTAGCAAAACCAAAAAGCGCCGCCACAGGATAACACACACACACAGCGCCGGCAATGGCAGTGGCAGTGGCAGTGGCAGTCGGCAGCTGAAGGAGCGCTGCGTTGCGCCTGAGCCGAGCAGAGCTGAGCTGAAAGCTGCGTTGCTGCACACGGAAGTGAAATACTTTTCAAAGTGAAATCGTATGCGAAATTGCAAACAAAATAATGCCAAAAAAAAAACATGCACACACGGATACACACACACACACACACACACACACAGACACACACAGGCGCATAGACCAATGAAAGCAGCAAATCGCATTGATATGAATGAAACTTTTGAGTGAAAGAAAGTTGAAAAAGTGCGCATAGTTAGAGACTTGTTGCGGTGTGGGGCTTTGCGGTGAGGCGCAGCGGGGGCAGCCTCACGATTTTCTATTTTCCTTTCCAATTTTTCTTACTACAATATTCGATGTACTTTGGCTGTTGCCCTTTTCACTCGAATTTAACTCTTTTTCTCATACCCATGTAGTTTTTTTTTTTTGCCTTGCCTTCAACTTGACAGCAACAAAGAAGAAGCAAAGCAAAGCCAAGAAAACCAATCGGCTTCGTTTTTCATTTTAAAGATTTTTTACACTGATAAAAACGAAAAGGTCATACAAAAATTGTAAGGCAAAGCAAAACAGACAAAACATATTCAAATTAACTGACATAAAATGCTAAAAGAAGCGTTAAACTATTAAAGAAGGAGTCACAAAAAAACGGTTAGCAATTTGAAGTCGTCGAAGCGATACATGTGTCTTTTTTCCTCACCCTTTCCATGAGTTTTTATTAGAATTTCGTTTGGCCGAAGGCAGAAAATTTTAAGTGGTTTAACTGCAAAATGGGCAACTGTCGATAGAGTTTTGTTAGCTCGAACAAAACTCTTACTAGAGATACAAAAAGCAGCTTAGATTTCTTTTAAAGTTTATTGCAAATTGTTAAATTTTTTCTTTGACTTTGAAACAACATTTGTCTGCAAGCATTACGCCTATGTTACAGGGCGCCATACGGCACATACGGTAGTCTAGTTTTCATATACGGCTAATTTTATCAAAAAATGTGTAGAGTGCTTTTAACAGTTTCGTTAATAGAAAAATTAATAGGTTTTATATTACTGAAGTGATAAAAAATATGCTTTTAAAAGACTGTTTGCTAATAGAAAAAACAGCTGGCAAGAATACAAGGAGAAGCTGTTAAAATCCTATTTAATAATAGCGCTGCCAGAATATGGCCGTAAAACTCGGCTTAAAAAGAGTGCTTATTTTAGCATTGGGACCATCTATGTAAGACGTTTAACACCAGATTTTGATTGCCTCTTCACACTATGTAAAAATAATTATAATTGGCCAATTAGGAAAATGAAACGATTGGCAAGAATATGAAAACCGAAGACATTATTGGATATCTCACCCCTTAATCGTCTTACGTAATAAATGTTGGTCTCTTTAGACAATTTTCAGTGCACTCTTTGAGATCATGGCGTACACTTATGTATCATGTGTCTCGAAAATCGTTCATTACACAATCGAGTGGCGAAAGAAAGTGCTTTGAATGTTGCCCCATGCCAAGTGCAATCGAATGCTCACTGAGCTGTGTCGATGATCTCTTAGATCTCAAATTAATTGTTGCGCACTTCGACTGACTAAGCTTTTCTTTGAGTGTATGCAACGTGTTTGGCAAAAGGAAAGTTCGCAAAAAACACAGTCTTACTTTGCTTGCACTTTTCTTTGGCAACTAAGAGTTTTTTGGGTTTTTTCGTGCAACATTTTCGACAAAATAGTTCGTTAGCCTCTTTTATTTTTTTGTTGCGCTCAAATAGCATAAGACTAAATTGTATTTTCTCATATGCCACACAGACACACACACATACATGCATGTATGCATGCATACGGTTGAAGAGCGTCGGCGGCAGCGGGTGAATGGGGGCAGCTCAAAGCGACTTGGTTGAGTGCTTGTTTTCGCTATTGGCAATTGGCAGTTGCCAGTTGGCTAAAAGCAAATTATTGCCATTTATTTTGTATGCGATGTATGTCAATTTGTGAAGCGTTAAATCGGATTTTGTTTATTTTTGCCGAATGCCGAATGCCTTTGCCGTGTGCTCAGTGCTGTGTGCCATGGCCTGCTTAAGCTCAACTTGACAGTAATGAGTTTGCTTTGTACTGCAACTAATTAGCAGAGCAACGGCAACAGCAACCCTTAAACACAACAACAACAACAAGAAGAGCAAACAAACAAACCTTAAACGAAAATAAAGAAATGCGAAAGCAAAAAAGTCATCATCGTTAGACTTGTTGTAGCATGTTTGATATTTATCTGTCCTTGGCCAATTGTCAACACTTGTCACTAGAGAATTGCAACGTTGCCGACAATGCGCCGCGCACTTAAAAAAATTAAAAACCAACAGACAGACAAACAAACAGACGGACAGACGGACTGACAAAAAAGAGGCAAGCAAAGGCAACATCAGCATTTTTCACAAACAACAACAATAACAACAACAATGAGCTTAAGCAGCGGCACAGGCACCACCAAAAAAATCGCACTGCTCTTTGCGCATGATTAGCACATGAAGAAATCCCCTGAGAAAATCCAACAGCATTTCGAGCAGTCAAATTCGTTTATACTTCAACTTTAAGCGTGTGTGTGTGTGTGTGTGTGTGTGTTATCGCATTTGCTGCATGCATGCGCAATTGAATGTTGTTGTTGTTGCTGTTGTTGCTGTCGTGCCACAAACAAAAAAAGGACTCAAGGCATTTGACTTTTTTTGGCTTTTATTTTTTTCAATTTGAATGATTTAACATAAAATAAAGGCAAACACAGCAATCACAACAGCAACAACAACAACAACAACCAGCAGACAAAATAAAATTCACAGCCCGAGCGTCAACTTTATTCACTCACAAGTCAAGCCAACCAATGAAGAACATGTAGCATAATTCAAGTATTGTTTTGCACACACACACACACACACGGCCACAAACAATAACCTTATAAGTGCCAGGGAAGAGCATAAGGCGGGCTTTACATACGCTTAAGCATGTACCAAGCCAAAAAGATACAAAAACAAAAAAGGCAGCCACAAAAAAGAAGAGATTCGCGCGCAAACACAAATAATTTCAATCGTGAATCATGAATAATTCAAAATCATCATTACCAACACCTTAAGCTGTTGGTTGCCGCTGCTGAGGTTGACTGCGACGGCGGCAGCGACGGCGACTGCTCAGCCAAGCCAAGCCAAGCGAAGCCAAAGAACGAAGCCACCTGAGAGTGTTGCCCGAAATGTTCACACTTTGGCATGCCTGTTTTATATTTTGTTGTGTTGTGTTGTGTAGAACTGCTTTGCGACGCAGGGGTGCAAAGTGAAGTGTTTAGTGAAGTGAAGCATAAAGGCGAAAAAAATAAAGGCGACCGAATTTGAATCGCATTCGCGTTTAATATAAGCACGGGCAAGGCACAATAATAAGACGCGCGTATCTTGCTTGCAACATCACACAGTGTTGAAATGTCTTACAGTAACAACAACAACAACAATGAGCAGCTAAAAGGCAACCAGCAGCCGCAGCAGCATGAGTAGTAAAACACACACACAGCAAACACACGCCATTTGTATCTAAAGCCAAAAGCAAACGAAGCGCAGCCAACTTGAACTTAACTTAAAGGGCGAAATGCCCCCCCTCTGCCACAAACCCCTGCACAGCATCAGCAGCAGCAGCAGCGTCAGCGTCAACACTCTCAAGTACGCAGCAGCAGAAGCTTTAGTTGAAGTGCTAAAGTGAGGCGGATTAATGTAAGATCCACCACCAGCAACAACAACAACAACAGCAACAACAATAGCAGCAACAACAATGGCAACGGCAACTACAACAACAACAACGGCAGCCGAACTAACTTACCACCGCTTTACACACGCTTTAAGACCAAACCAGCGATTTGGCCAGTCAGTCAGCCGGCACATCACCTCCGCCTCCTTGGCACGCCTTTGCATCTGCAGGCAAAGGCAAAGGCAGCCAGGAGTGCGCGGCTTGTATTCCTGCTTGTATTATAACTTCTATTGTCTGAAGTCCGTTCAACGTCACTCGCAGTCGCGAAATATGAGCGCAGCGACGAAGCAATTTTCAATGAGGCACGACTCTTGCATTAACAAAAAAAATATACAAAACAAAACAAAACAGAAAAAAAATAATAATAAACAGCAAACAAAACAAAGAAAAACAACTAAGTGAAATATGTGTTTCCATGGCAAGAAGCAGAGTCGCGTCTCGTCGCGTTGCATCGTTCACAGTCAAAGTCCCGCGCTGCCAAAGAACAATAAAAAGATAAGCGACTCTTGCAATGCTACAGCTCAAGTGACGACTGTAGTAAATGTTGCACAGCCACAAGCAAACCAACATAAGCCAGAAGACACTTAGTCACTCATACTCATACCCATACTCATAGTCAGAGTCAGATTCATAGCCATAGTAATACTCATACTCGAGTGCAGTCAGCCAGTGAATCAAACAATCGGCGTCGTTTCGCACAGTGGGGCCTAAGGAACGACTTCGATGAAACAAACATAAGGTATTTTCAATAGATTAAGGTAATATTACTTTTAGGGCGATCGGAATTATAGTTTGGATATATTATTGAAAATATTTTTAACACCCTCGCAATAATATAATTAATTTTTTTTTTAAAAAGAGAATCTTTCATCATCTTGGAATATCATCAATTCAAATTTCCTTTAGATTAAGAAAATCTTACATTTAAAGGGATTGGAATTGTAGTTTGAAGATATTATTGAAAATATTTTTAACTCATTCGCAATAATACAATAAAATTTTTTGGAAATGTCACATCTTTCATCATCCTGACATATCATCAATTGAATTTTCTTTAGATTAAGGAAATATTTATTTTAGAGAGATGGGAATTTAGTTTGGACACATTTTTGAAAATATTTTTAACTTACTCGCAATAATGTCATAAAAAATTTTGCAAATAGAGTATCTTTCATCATCTTGGAATATCATCAATAGTTATAACACGAGTCAATTGATTTATATTTCTTGGTGTAAATATTATTGTATTATTTAATAAATATGAAGTCTGTTGGATTTTTATTTTTCTAGAAAGAATTGTTTTTCGTACAACCTATTTTTTTGGGTATTTTTTAACTTTGGTGGGCAATAAAAATATTTGTTTTAATTTTCAAATAAATATAATTTTTAAACTAGGTTGTTTTGTTTAGTGGCCTTTGTTTTCTCATCTGAATTTTTTAAATATATAAGTTGAATGTTCCCCAATTATCTTTATTTGCTCAGCAGATATGTTTTCTTGCAACGAAGAAACTCAAAAGGCCCCACTGTGCGTTGATGGCTCGACTCTAAGTGCTTGCTTGGCTTGGTTTGCTTGCAATATTTTCGCTTCTTTTGGCTGCTTTTATTTCAACTTTGCTGCTATTTTTGCACAGAAATAAAGATGCTGACCTTAGTTTTATGCAGAAAAGTTTCGAATTTTGCGCTTTGGCACAACTTCGGTTGCATGCTACACGTTGCACAATTTACGCTTTTGGTTTGATGACTGAGAACATTTGTCAAATGCAATGCGTCGTGCGTGAGCGTGAGCGGCATTGAGTGTCTTTGCATGAGTGGTTGAACAAAGTATGCGTTTTCTAAATGAAATTATTAAAAGTTTCGCTCAAGAAGTTCAACTCAACGCTTTTGTCCAACAAATGACATAATTCAAGGGTCGCTGAGCGCCAACAACAACAACAACAACAAAGCAGATTAATGTGCTGTGATTTTGTTGATTATACGCACTTATTAAATCAGAAAGTTGTACGCACAAGAGAATTTCGTGCAGTGTAACAACAAGAGGCAACGCAATTTTCACGACACAATGCTTGCATTGTTGTTATTGTTATTGCCATTGTGTGTTGCATGAATGCCTTGGCGAGGTGCTAATGCTGATCACAATTTCTGATAGTGCGGCGCAGCGCAGACAGACGACGCAACGATCACAATGGACGTGCATACTTGTGTATGACGGCAACGATGATGTAGCAGCCAAAGACGATGCTGGTGTTGATGATGGTCCCGCCGATGATGATGACGATGATGATGATGACGTTTATGGCGGAGGAGTTAAAAGTTCTGCTTTTGTAAGTAATGCCGATTGTTGGTCTTGACTTGGCTATCTGTTTTGTCCATGTCTGTCCGTCTGTCAGCTTTTGTTTTTCAACGCTTTTGCAAAAATTAAGTCGCAGACATAAGACACAACAGCCAAGCCAAGTGAAGTCGGCATTGGCTGGATCTGAATACAGCAACAGCAGCAGCAGCAGCAACGTTCGAATAATGATCCAACATATCTGATGTACAGCATAGCAAAAATATATATATGCGAAAAAAACAATAACAAAAAAACACAAATCATCTTCCAGCGCTCACGACGAAATTGTTGCAAAGTCGCAGCCTCAGCCTCAGTCGCCGCCTCAGTCGCAGTGGCAGCAACAGCCGTGATACAAAAATCACACTAAAACAAAGCAACGACTTTGAACGGCTGCGGCAACAAAAGGAGGCGTGAGTGTTGGCGGCGTGCTCGTGTCTGTCTCTCTGTCCGTCTGTCTGCATGCCTCCTTTGCTTCACTGTCTGTCTGTCTGTCTGTGTGTCTGTCTGTTGGTTGAGTTACCTTTGGTTTTTTGCGCAAGCTTCTCAGCTCTTCAGTATGTGTGAATTCGCAAAACGTGACACATTTATATCACTTCGTTTGAATCGCAAAATAATAATAAATATAATAGCAACGAGTACAGCATTTTGTTGTTGTTGTTGTTATTGTTTTTCACCTTATTTTCATCAGCATCATCGTCATCATGATCATCATATAGAAATACGTGTAGCGAAAAAGAAGCGTTGACTTTTGCTGTAACGAGCCAAGCTTCGATTTGGTCAGGTTTGCTGGCTACGCTGCTTGAATTTGACCTGGCCCAGCAGATTGACTGCAATATAAGTACGAAAGGCAAGGAAAAAATCATGCCTGTCGACATTTTCATATGAGCAACAACGAGCTGCAATTGCGATGAGTCGCATCGAATCGACGTGTTTCTGCAGCAGAATTGCCAATTTTATGCATTTATTTTCTGGGCTTTTTTTCGGCCAACTCAGCTAGTGTTGCTGATATACATACGTGCGAACACGTTAGCTGAAAATTGGCCAAGTGCAGAGGCGGCTGACAGCCAGACGGACGGACGGACAAACGGACGGACGGTCCAACAGTCAAGCAAACTCAGAGGTCAACTTCGTTGCTTTTTTGGTTAAGCTTTCGACTTGGCTAGTTTCTGACTTGGGACCATGAAATTTTTAGTGTTTAGTTTGTGTTTCAAAGCTGTGCACATGTGTGTGTGTGTGTGAGTGTGTGTGTGAGTGTGTGTGTTGTATTTCATAATTCTAGCAACATTGTCATTGTTGTTATTGTTGCATGCTATTTGACAATACGAAATATTGCTCTCCTGGGCAAGCAATGAAAAAAAATCCGTACAGATACAAAGATACTTTTGCCAAGAGCAGCATGACTGTGTTACCAAAGTATCTGATGCTGTTGATGCTGCGTGCAAGAACGAACGAATGAGTGAGTGAGTGAATGAGTGAGTGAATGAGTGAGTGAGCGTTTGTTGTCAACTCGACGTCGGATGTATTTGCGGCGTATAATGTTACATCTGCTTAGCGGAAAGATAAATCAACGGTTCTCACACGCCACAACGCACACCAGTCGAACGAAGTGGTAAGTGTTAAGTGACGAGCGTCGTTGCAATGCGATGCGAAGAGCTGAGCGGGCAGAAGAAGTGCCTGTGCTTGTGCCTGTGCCAGCATCAGACTCAGTCTCAGCTCATTCGCAGCATGGCAAACGGAACACTAAAGTTGACAATGATAAATAGTGAAAAAGCAAGCGACAAAACACACACACACACACACACAGAGATACATGCACACAGATACAACAGCTGAGCTATGCGATGCGCTAAGCTTGCCAGACAGTTGAGCACTAAACTGAACATTGTGAAGGAGTGAGAAAGACAGAGAGAGAGAGCGGGTGAGAGAGTGAGAAGAGTCAAACAACATGAAAGAATGGTGAAAGTTTACGTTGATTGAAGTAAAACATTTCGATTAAAGTTTATGAAATAAAACTTTGCAACGTTCATGTTCATGATGATGATGATGATGATGATGATGATGATGATGATGATGATGTTGCTGACTGTGAAGGTAGCAAAAGTAACTAGCAAACATAAAAATTATTATTATATATACACTAAAGCTATAAATAAAGGCGAGCGTAAGACAAATACAAAGACAGACAGACAGACAAATGGTGGGCTAGAGCATCTATAAGCTCTGACGGTCTGACATTCAGCAGCGCAGCAAAGTTCACTTCACTTTACGTTTCGTCAACAACAATATGGGCAAATGGCAACTTCGTGCGCTTGTAGCGGCGCACAGTTGATTAAAAGTTTGCACAAGAGTTACAAAAGGCTGCCGGCCTGCGCTCGGCTGGTCGCTTCTGCCACAATTCGAAAATGTCAGATTGAATAGAGCAGATGATAACAACCAAGAGGAGCGGTGCAGTGCACAGCTAAATCCTGGCCAGAGTAACTCTGGTTGATCCTTCTGCCTTGTGCCGTTCAACTCCTTTGGGTTTTAGAGTTTTGAATTAAAATGCTGCTGCAACTTCAATGCACAACTACTATTCAAAATGATGATGCTGTAGTAATCGTAACCGAGTCGTAGTCCTTCGTTGCTGCTCGTTGACAATATTGTTTGGTTTTTATTATTGGCTGCTGCTTCTATTACTGGACGGTGATGATGATGATGATGATGACAGCACGAAGGCTGAAGGCCACTTCAGGCCAGTCAGAGTCAAAGTAGTGCGGTTCACATATCTACAGCCTTATCTACATTTTTAGTTAGCACAGCAGCAGCAGCAGCATCATCATACAGATTGAATATTGACATTGCTACTTGCACCTTACACAAAAGAACACTTGAAACGAAGTGATTTTGTCGTTTGACTTGTCAGTGTTGAAATGAAAATGAAAATAAAACTAAAAAGAAAAAGCATCTGAAGCTGAAGCTGACATCAGCTGAAAGATTGTCCAGGGAAAAGGCGTTGAGAAATTATATGCAGATTGCTTGATATACATACATATATAGTATATCAAGATGGAACAGTGTTGGCAAACGGCATTAACGTGCTAAAGTTTTCCAACACAAATGTAAAGCAAACAAAATTAAAAATAAGCTTTTGAGTAAAGTACATAAGTAAAGAAGCGCTCAACTGCGAAAGTGTTTAAATGACGCAATTGCGGGCAAGGAAATTGATTTGTTGATTATTTCAGATTGAAAACTTTATATTGAAACCATGAATTCAATGGCACCTTGAATAGAAAAAGTTCTTCAAACAATTAAGAACTAAAAGTAATAGATCATCTTTCTATTTGGTGCAGTGGTTCAAACCTTCAGTCGAGCGAGTCATTCCAGAAACTTCCTATAGATATCCTATAGATATCTTCTTTAAAAACAAGCACGGCAAAATGCATATAAGAAAGCCTGGTTAGTCTTAAGTCTGAATTTAGTTTCCGAAGCTTTTTTGCAGAACTCGCTTGCTTTAAGCGTCCGTTCAATTAGCAGAGTGCTCGGTACACCAGGTTTCAAAGAAGAACGTGCATATGCAATGAACAGCATATAAATAGAGTAGTAAGGGCTGTAAAATGAACAGCCAAAGAGGAAGTCGTTTAAAATTACACACCCATCTCGTTTGCTCCAATGCTTAGGGGTGCCAATACAACAAATAATTAATACCAAATTGTTCACCATATGAAAGATATGTATTTAAAAAAGATCTGAAAAAAATTGTGTTTCATAATATTCAAAAATGAGTGTGCGACAGCAATTCTCGTAGGGGACTTTATGAAATCATATAAATCACTCTAGCTCATCACAGGATCATCGTAATTCAATAAACCGGTGGACAATTATGTATGGAATAAATGAAAAAAAAATTCAAACCGACCATTCTTAAGTTACTTCGTTACTACCTAAGTATTCTTCGGAGCGTCTAGAAATTTTCGGTGAACATTTTCAAGATATTACAGAAAATATATCAGAAAATGCAAAAAAAAAACCCTTAAATCGAAAAACGTACAGCACACAAAGAGGAATAACAAGAACAACCAGTTCTCAATACAAAAAAGTAAAATTCTCACCAGACAAATCTAAGAGTCCGTTTTCTACCCTATCTGATCTGTATACTTCACATTGGGTGAGATGAGTTTCAATTTGCAGTCGCTTTTTAGCACCTTCTTTAGTTCAAATTCTAAAGAAATCTTTTCAGGTAACATATTGTCTTGAAACGTACATTTGAAAAGATTTCCCAAATAAAAACGACAATTATTTGAAAGTGTTGCAATAAGTTACAGAAGATCCGCAAGAACGACTTTAAGTACAAATAAGCAGCTGAATGTATTGAACGTATAAGTAGCAAATAAAAATACCGTCTTGAGTATTGCATTTGCTGCAAGCCTTGGTGGAAGTTAATATCAAAGAAAAACATTGGATGAATGCATGAATGAATGAACCGAGGCATGAAGCAGAAGCAGTAACAGCAGCAGAAGAAGAAGAACGACGCCAAGACTCAAGTCTTAAATAAATAAATAAAATGTAACTGTTTCGACATTGACAAAGGGGTTGCTACGAGTGTTTGCAATGCCGTGTGTGTGTGTGTGTGTGAGTGTGTATCTGTGTGTACATGCATAAATCGCATACATGGGGGAACAACGACTGCAGAACATTTGCATTCAAATTCAAATATTCAAGTGTAGGGTACTTGCAGCAGCAGTCGGACCGCCCGTATGCCCAACAAAGGTGCCTCAGCTACACCAGCACCAACACCATCGGCAGCTATTCAAGACCAACAAGGCAGCGCAAACGAACAAGTGTAAGCCTATTTCAGGCAGCTTCCGCTGTTTCTGCTGGGCCTTTGTGTGACGACCATAGACGACGTCGTGTTGGGTAAGTTGTCTATGCCATTGCAAGCGTTCTGCGAGTGCCATGCCCACGCTCACGCCGCCCAGCATAAATATATGAGTAGCTGTGTTTGTATTTGCACGTTGGCGGCGGCTGTTGTTGTTGTCTTTGGTTATGATGAAGGTAGAAGCGCCAGTGAAAAGAAATTCTGAACTAGTTTAAGTACCCATCATGAAGTCCCAAGTTTCTCGTTTTCACCAGGATTGTTTTACTTTATAAATTTTGCTGTTGAAACTCATGTACACACACACATGTGCATTTCCTACACATAGACAGTTAGACGGGTGTAGACAAATATAAACAGACACACACACACATGCACATGGCTATCGCTTTAGTGCAACTACATGGTTATGCAAAGTAATTTCGTTGTATGCAACAAAACAATGCTGATGATGACGATCATGATGACGTTAGCGACGTTAGCTGCAAGGACGCCGAGCTAACAACACTGAGATAACACACAACTAGCAAGTGAAAGCAGCAGTAGTTACAACAACAACAACAATAACAACAACAACAAAAGACAACAGCAGCAGCAGCAACATCATGATGAGTTGCCAACAGTTTACTTTGTCTGTGCCACAACTTTGAGGTGCAAGAGCATGTGCAAGCAATGCTGATGATGACGATGATGACGATGACGATGTCGTTGATGATGCCTTTGCCAGTTTACCGTGGTCGCCCGCCTCAAAGTATGCAATACACACACAGCGTGAAGCGATAGCAAAAAAGAAGACGTTGCGTTCCTGTGATATTTGCCAGCACTTTGATGCAAACAGCCAAGCAGGCAAACCAAACTTGAATGAGGTTTCATTCACTCGTTTTCTATGTGCAGAACATGACCCTCTTTCTCGTGATTCTTATTATGACATGTTTTTGTTTTTATTTTTATTTTTTTCGTCGTTTTTTTTATACGAAAACAAGCAGAACCAGTAAGGGAGCTATTTTCGGCCTTGCCGAAACTTATGTACTCTTGCAAACCTTTTTCCCAATTATTCTTATTGACTAATCCTTTTTTTAATTATCTAATAAGAATCATATATGTAGCCACGCCCATTTTCTAATTTGTCTTAAAGAAGTCAATGTAGTCAAACTTCACTACATTTTCCAATGTTGTATCTCGTCTGCTTGCAGAGAAGTCCCATTTTTAAGTTTTTCGCTGCATGGGCAGTGCCACGCCCTTATGTCCGACACTTATAAAACTTTGGATTATAGTCAGGCATTAATAAAAACATATAATTGCAAAGTTTGGTCTGTTTATATTCAAGAACAATAAAGTTTTTCTAACAATAACCTTCTTTTTGGCCAATCGTTGCTATGGGCGCTATATGCTACAGGAGCCCGATTTTGAACATTTTTGTACCATATCTTTGTTTATATCATAGAAGACTATGTGCAAAATTTTCTAATCTATCTTAAACTAAATCAAACTTTTGACTGACCATACCTATGGGAACTATATGCTGTAGTGGTCCGAACGATATAATTCTGAGATATACAATGACTGGACATATCTGAAGAACTTCAGCGCTTAAATTTTTTGTAAATGTTTAAAACTCTAGGAGGAGCTTGCAGACAGACAGACGGACATTGTTATTGGAACTCGTCTCGTCGTGCTGATCAAGTATAGGTATATTTTGTATAGTCGGAGATGTATCCTTCTCTGCGTTGCAAACTTCACGACAAACTTAATATACTCTTTTTGCAAGAGTATAAAAACGTATGGCAGACATTGCGACCACGATCGACAGACGCTTCGCCTCGCGCCCTTTAAAGCAACGAACAACGCGCAAAGACCCCAAAAAATCACACTAATTTAATGCATATAATTTTATTTAAGTATAAAGTTTATATTTATATTTTTTGCTTATATTTCGCTAAGAATTTTGTTATGTTGAAAATTTGTTAAAGTTTCTCGCTTGGAAAATTAAGTTGCAATGTTTAAGCAAGCACAGATAATTGCTTTGCAACTCGACTCACTTGCTGCTGTTGTTGTTGTTGTTGTTGCAGCGCACAATATTTTGAGTTTCGGAATGCAAATTGCGTTGTGCTTGAGTCAACGGTCAATGTCGAAGCTAATAAGGTCTCAGTTTGCGTTCATATTACGCAAAATTTTATGAATTTTAGACTTTACTCACAGTTTTTCGTTAAACGAACAACAAAAAACAAGCCAAAAAAAGGATAATAATAACAACAAAAACTTGACGCTCTCGGGTTTGTTAAGTTGTGCGTTATGTGGCAGAGATTATGTTAATCTCCATTGCACTTTTCATGTGCAGCTGCATAGATACTTGGTAAATATGCTTAGATTCTGTACAATGCTTATAATACAATTGAGCGAGAGATATACAGGTGCTCTTTATGGATTGACTGATAGTTAAATTAATTCGTAGTAGGATAAAGTAGCGCTCTACGGTAGTGTTCACTTACGATTCAGCAAAAAATAGACGTTTATTAATAGAGATTTTAAGTTATTTATAAGAATGCGTAGATAGATAAAGTAGCGCTCTACCGTAGTGCTAAAGAGCGCTACACTCTCTAACTACGCTCTCTTACAAATATCAAACAATCTTTATTCATATACTTCGATCTTTTGCTGAATAGTAAATGAATACTACCGTAGAGCACTACTTAACCTATCTACGCATTCATATAACTATCATATAATTTTTTTTCATATCTTTTAATGTAAAACTTAGTTGTATTATATTCAACTCAACTGTAGAGCGCTACTTTCTCTATCTACGCTCTCTTATAAATATCAAACAATCTTTATTAATATTCATCTAACTTTTGCTAAATTATAAATGAACGCTACCGTAGAGCACTACTTAACTTATCTACGCGTTCATATCGCTATCATACAATTTGTTTGATATCTGTTAATCAATCGTTTAGTTATATCAAATTGTGCTCTACAGTAGAGCGCTACTTTAAATATCTACGTTCTACCAACTATCCTAATATGTAATGAGTTGTTCATGGTTGCTATTGTGTTTGTTATACATTGTCTTTACTAAATGTATCTACTACACAATTCTCTATCTAATCAACGCTACTTTACTCTAGCTCTACCAGTAGTCTTCTAAGTCTATAAGTCAACTAACCAAACAACGAATAATCCTTATTAGTTATGATCTTTGAGCCGTAACTCTGCAAAGTTTTTGTATATTTCATCTATGCATCTTCAGTCGAGAAAGCGAAACGAGCGAAAGTGTAAAACATATCGTTAAATAGTGCGAACAAATTCAGCTTGTTTACATCTCATATATTTTTTCTTTGGAAACTTCACAACTTGTACGCTTAATCACAACTCACACGAAGTTACACCCACACACACACACTCCCACACACAAACACACACACAATGCACTATTAAGAAAAACAGCCATAAAGCATTATCATAAAAACTGTTGAAGAAAAAATCCAAAGACAAAAACAAAGGCAAAGGCAAAAACAAATCAAGCTTAGCTGCTCGAAATGGTCGCCTAAGCGAACGGGCGGTGGCACGCTAATACCTTCTCTGCTGCGGCGGGCGGCGGAGGGCGGGGGCGTGCAGTCGTTTGACAGTGGCAGTCTCCGATGGCCATTTAATTTATTTGCGCATAAAAGTTTCTACGCTTTTGCTTCACATGCCATGCCATGCCATGCCTTCACTTTGCCTCACTTGCCTCACTTTGCCTCACTTTGCCTCGCCTTGCGTCTTCAACATTAAAATTATGTATTTTCGAAAAAATAAAATTTATTTTTACGAGCAAAGACGAAAACGATGCTTTTGTTGCCGCCGCCGTTGCTCTACTTCTTCTGCTTCTTCTACTTATATGTTGTCATCATCTGCTTACTTGCCCCGTGTGTGTGTGGCAGCGGCAAGAGCATTTTACGATGCTTTACGATTGAAGCCACGCTCAGAAATTTTTTGACTTGCAAAAAAACCAAAAAAAAATAGAAGAAACCCCAAGCGAAATCCGTTCGATCAAGCAGCCCTCGAATGAGGGGGAAAGATAAAAATAATAATATTCGGACGCTAATTTGAGTCTTTGTCACGTCTTGCCATATGGAAATATTATTTGTAAATACTTTTATGTGCGCTACGTGACAAAAACAACAACAACAACAAAAACAAAAAAAAAACCCAAAAAAATACACACACGCATATGAAGCTTTCACTGTGCGTGTGTGTGTGTATGTGTGTGTGAGTTACATATGTTTGTGCCAATATGTCGTGGTGGCTGTCAACGAGCATGTGTCCTTTGCACCCAATGCCAAATGCACACACACACACACATGTACACAAGAGGCAAACGCACACTTGTGGCAATGACTGTCTGTATGTGTGTGTGTGTGTGTGTGTGTGTTTGTTAAGTTTTATTGCGGCGACGAAATCAAATAAAGTACTTGGCTTTATATTAAAATTTATGTTTACTTCAAGTACAACAACTACAACAACAACAATAACCCGCAAGCTAACACAAAATTATTGTTAAATGCAAGGCAAGGCCAATTGCTGTTGTTGCTGTTGTTGTTGTGGCGACGCCTAAAGATTTGCTTCAAAATTTTTACGCAAGTTGTTAAAATAAATGAGTAAAAAAGAAAACAAAAATAATGATGAAAAAACAAGCGGCAAATAAAGCGCGTTGGGGGCAAATTGAGGGGTAAGGGTGCAAAACAAACGACAGCGCATTATTTCCACGCGAAATATCAACGCCTTTCATTCGTTCATTCGTTTGCCACTTGAAGGTAAAATAAATTTTCGTTTGGGTTTTTCATTATGTTTGCTTGCTTGGTTGCTTGCTTGCCACCTTAAATCTTAATACGATTATAGCACAGGCGGCCAAAAAAGTACTCAAAAAAGATACGACACACACACACACACACACATACAAACAAATTGAAACGTTTTGCCGACGTCGGTTTAAGCGCGAAATGAATTTCAATGCCTTCTTTTTTTTCACGCGCGCACATTTCACATGATTTGCTGCGTTGCGTTTTAAACACTTTGTTGTTTTTACACACAACTAATGTGCAAACCCCCCCACCCGCACAACAACAACAACAACTACTCAAGCGAAAAGCGAAACAATCGAACCAAAAGCAAAGGCAAAAGCAAAGGCGGCACAGACCGAAGCTCATTTGCGCAGCCAACACGAGTCTCGTGCTGTGTACGTGTGTGCGTGCGTGTGTGTGTGTGCGTGTGTCACTGCTAAGCCGTAAGCGTTGCCTGCCTCACGCTCACGCTCGCCGCCTTCATCGTTGCCGTCGTCTGGCTCAAACGTCAACTTAACGTGAATAATTGTCTAAATCCCTACGACAAACACTTATTGTCCTGGATTAGCAGGCGAGTAAAAAATGGGCATGCCGAGACAAGCCAAAGCTGGGGCAACACCAGTGGCCAAGGCGGGCTCGGCGCAAGGTGTGGCGTTGATGACAAGCGCAAACGAACGAACGAACGAAAGAAAGCAAAGCAGAAACGGCAAAAACTTCTCGCTTTCTTTCATTTCATTTGCACTTCTTTTTTTTTGTCTTCTTTTTCTTTACTTTTATTTCGTACACTTTGGCTTTGCCTTTTCCCCATTGGCTCTGGGCGGTTTGGCGTTGCCACAAATGCCTTCATCATCATTGTTGTTGTTGTTGTTGCTGCTTACGTTTTATATGTGTGGCAGCTTCATTGTCGTTTGTGCTTTAAACAACTTTTTTTCTCGCTCGCTCGCCAGACTTGTTGTTGTTGTTGTTGCTGCCACTGCTGCTGCTGCACGAATGCTCAAGCGGCACATTTGGTCAACATGATTGAGCGAGTGTGGCATGGCATTAGCCAACAAATGCCGCAAGGTAAGCAGCATGGCAAAGTTGTTGTTGTTTCCTTGGCCTGCCTATTTTTTTAGTCGACACTGTTTACTTTGCTTACGTTCAATTAATTTGTGTGTAATTTCGCCTTCTGTTTGCTTGCGACTTTTTTGCGCGTCATTTGCCTTAATGTGTGTGTGTGTGTGTGTGTGATATTGAATTTTGTAAGTATTACGCATGCAAAACTTCGCTTTTGTCAATTTCACTTTTCAAGTTTTCAAAAATGCCAAAAGTTGCCAACAACAAAAAAGGGCAAAAGTAGTTTTGGGGCAAAAAGCTTAGCAGCTTCGATCGGCTCTCAAAAGAAAAGACAAAACAAACTTTTCGTTTTTATTTTTGATTTAAAATTAAAATTTCTGCGAATGACATTTTTTTCTTTTTTGTTTTTTGTTTTTTTTTTTGTTTTTTGCAACAAAACTCGAAACTTTTTGCAAAACTATGCAAATTTTGCGCAAGCGACGCTTAGTCATGTGTTTGCAGACAATTTGGCTTAAATTTGTGCGACATGTTGTTGTCGTTGCTGTTGTTGTTGTTGCTGTTGTTGTTAAAAAGGCTTAAGTCGGCTTTGACCTTTCGTTGCCTTCGTTGCTTAAAACCGTAAGCCGCAAATAAAGTCAAGTAAAAATAAAAAAGCAGCTTGCAATCAATAAGACAAACAAAGCGGCGGCAAAAAATACTTCAAATTTAAAAGAAAATCTGTTTTTGCGGCTTTTCCATTTGCAATTAAGCCATTAAACTTGCGGATTTTCATGATATTTCCGGCGTTTTGTCAACATTTTTAAAAGCGAAGCGAAGCACTTGGAAAATGAAAATGAATGAGCAGAAACAGAAACAGAAACCGAAGCAGAAATGGCAATGGAAAATGAAAACTGGCAGAGTGACTGAGTGAGTGAGTGAGTCAGGCAATGAGTGAGTGAGCGAGAGAGAGGCCGAAGAGCGAGCGGCAGCTGAAGTGCAAGCGTTTGTTTGAGCATTTTTCAGCAACACATTCGTTAGATACAAATATGCCTAAAGGCGGCGCTGAGTTTCGCTACAACAAACAACAACAACAAACAACAACAAGAGTAAAGCAAAATAGCAAAAAAAGAAAACGTTGGAAAAGTTGTATTTTGCTTTCGATTTGCCAAACTGTCAGTTTACGCTCAAATGCGCTCAGTTCAATTTAAAATGCTGCCGAGACTCACTGCGATGACAACGACTGCGACGACGACGACAACTGAGACGAGGACGACTACGCACCAAACTAGGTTAAGAGGTTGTTATCCTTATGCTGTTATTTTTCCCTTTTTATTTCGTTGTTGCTTACGAAAATAGGTTTTTGCACAAACCATCATCAACATCATCATCATCATCATGATTGTCGTTGTTGTTATTGTCATCGTCTCTACCGAAGAAGCGACGGAGCTAAACATCGCTTGCAATTTAAACACCGACAAACCCAGCGACCGACCCACCGCCTGCCCCCCTGCGCTCAAGCAAACTCAAACAGGGCCTCTTCGTCCCGAACCCTTTCGGCCAAGGCAATGGCGCACATTTTGGCGCTTTAAGTATGTTTGCGGCATTGCCTCTTCACGCTGTCTGTGTCTCTAGCTCTGTCTCTGTCTGTCGCTGTGTCTGTGTCTCTGTCGCCGTACTGCAGCAGCGTCATCGTGTCGTAGACAACGTGGTATTTAGTACTACTTGTATCTGTGCTTAGGCATAAGCCAAGCCAGAAACGCTAAATGAATGCGAGCAAAGGGGATTTGGGAACAAAAGTAACTATACAAAAAATTTATAAATATATAAAAAAAATATACAATAAAGTATAAAAAATATTTAAGAAATACAAAAGAAATATTTAAAAAAAAATATAAATAAAATTACAAAAATAAATAAAAAAAAATAAATAAACAAAAAAAAAAATAAAATAAAAATAGAAAAATATATAAATAAAATTATAAAAAATATATAAAAAAAAATATAAATAAAAAAATAAACAAAAAAAAAATATATAAAAAATATAAATAAAAATATATAAAAAATATAAATAAAAATATAAAAATAATATTAAAAAGAATATATATAAAAATATAAAACATATAAAAAACATATACAAAAAAATATAAAAAATTTATAAGAAATAAATAAATAATATACAAAAACAAATATAAATAAAAAAAATATTTAGAAAACTATAAATAAATAAAAAACTATAAATAAATAATATAAATATAAAAAATATAAATAAAAATATAAAAACAAAATAAATAAATAAAAACTACACAAAACTACACAAAATAATAAAAAGCATATTTATAAAAATACATACATACATATATGCGTACTGCGAATGTTTTGTGTGTGTTTGTGTGTGTTTAATCCTTTTTTATTCTTGTTCATTATTTTATTTAAAGCATTTATTTTTTCAGATAAGAAATTAAAATAACTTTGTCCAATTTCATTCTTGTTTTTATTCTTGTTGTTTCTTCGCACAGTTGGTGTGGATTAAATGCAATTTTTTTCTCTTCCCTCTCTCTCTCTCTCTTTCACTCTTTCACACTTATTTAAAGCAACACTTTTTTGCGTTTACTTTGTTAATGGATTTTTGCTCGCTGCATGCACGGACAGACAAACAGACACACACAAACAGACAGACCGACAGACAGACACAGAGACAAACATACATATGTACATACGCAAATTTTTGTGTGCGCATTCATTAAGTTGCTGATTTGAATATTAAGCCAAATGGCTTCAAAAAAATATAAATTCACCAACATAATTGCTTTAAAATTGTGGCAGAGCAAAATGTTGAATATACAAAAATATATCTTACTATCTTTTTTCCTTAATTAACCTATGCGTGTCATGCACACACACACACGCACACGCAATCATAGAATAAATAATGCGATCTGAAAATGTGAAGCAGACTGCTTGCTACTGTTCTAATTTCTGCGCTACGGGTGGGGTGGTGAGTGACAAGCAAATATTTGTTGAATTGTTGTTTCTGCTTGAACGTTTAATAGCGCCAGCTGTCAGCATGAACCGTAATAATGAGAAGAGAATGCAACAAGAGAGAGAATGCTAACATTCGTGCTCACTGCATGCATTTTTGTTAGTGCATAAGTTTTCAATTATTTGCCACAATAATATGACGCATGTTTAGTTGATATACGCTTTGCATGAAGCAATTTATTTTATGGAAGTTTGCTTGCTTGCTTTGCTCAGTTCACACACACACGAACCAATGATCATTAAAAGAAGTGCAAGAGAAAGAGGGACAGCAGTAATAAATTTTGTTTGTGTGCTGCAGCCTGCAGTGCAATTTCTATAATGAGTATTGTGCGGTCTTTTGGTTAAACTTGGTTAATATTAAATAATTTTCCATTTGCTGTTTGCATTATAATAATTATTTCAAATGCATGAGTTTGGCAACAAATGCTTTGGTTTAACAGACTGGACTAAATTAATGCATTTCAATGATTCAATGCAACACTGCGTACGTAAACTAAACCGCTGCAAAACCACACACGTTGTTATAGGCCACATAATTTAAAACGCATAGCTTGCTTTTAGGTGGCTCATGTATGTCGCTATTTAATTAAAACACAACAACAACAACAAATGTTATCAAAAACCAATGGCAAAAGAACATTTTATTGAAAAATGCAAATACTTTAATTAATATCGAAATTATGTTTAATAATAAATGAAATATGTATATATGTAAGTATGCATCTATGTAAGCATCGTACGTGACTGTATGCGTGTATATATGATTATCAAAAAAGCGATTTACGTATTTAAATTTAAATTGATTTTATTAGAGAATTTTATAATTTGTTGGTTTTTGTGTTTTGTTCACACACACACACACATACAAGCAAACATAACGTTTGGCAAATATTTAATATTAAATTGGCATACCAGGTTGCTCTATTAGTACACACACACACACATACACACGCACACAAACAGACGTATCGAGACAAGTCGAGTCGAGTTGAGTCCTTTCACTAAATGATTACACTTAACTAGATTTGCATATATTTTAACATTTCCTTTTGCCTTACAACAACGTCAATGTCGATTGTTGTTCAACGAACGAACGAGCGAACATACCCTCAAGTACATTAGACCATGCTCGGGTACGCGGGCAAAAAAAGGTAGACACAAGTTTGTGTGCGTGCGTACAAAAGGATTATTAAGGAGCTTCATATGTAAATGAAATCCAAATGCACAGAGAGTGAGCGCAACAAACACACTCACACACACACACACACACACATGCACGCACACACGGTGTGACAAAGGCAGTCATCATCAGGCGGCGTACCTGTGCACAAGTCAAGTCAGCGAACGCGAGAGAGAGGAACAAGAAGCAGCAGAAGAGAACACGCGTTGAACATTGAAGCTGCGTCAACGGCAGCAGCAGCGGCAGAGGCAAAGCAGAGGGACAGCTGAGGTGAAGAGATTAAATGGCAGGCAAAAGCAACGAACGTACAGGCAAGAATGTGAGTGAGTGAGAGAGTGAGTAAGGTTCACACACACACACACACGCATACATGCAGAAAGACACAGGCGCCACCTTTATGAAAGCGCTCAAAATGCGCACTGAACTTTAAACGCACGGCAGGCTATGATTGTATGTATGTGTGTGCGTGTGTGTGTGTGTGATCATTTGTGTGCGGGTCGTCGTCGTTGTCGTTGTCGTTGCCTTTGGTTGAAACGAATGCGTTTCGTAATTTATGCTTAAGATAAAGTCCTTGAATAAATACATGGAAAATCCTTTGAAATTGAAATTAAATACGAATATCATTTTTTAAAGGCTCACACACGTACAAAACTCACACAAGCACACACACAAGCACACACACACACAGACACACAGACACGTGCGCTATGAGTAAAATAGAATTTGACTACAAACGTATTCAAAAAGGAAATGAAATTAACATTTGAGCGCTGATGCTTTTTAGTAAAATTAAAAAGCTTTTATAACAAAATTCCATAGATTTAACTATGAGGTTTATGTGGCAAACTCAACTCGACTCAGCTCGACTCGACTCGATTCGACTCTGGTCGCATTCTGCATTTGTGTTTGGCTTTGGTTACGAGTTTTGGCTTCTCTTGCACTATGCATTTCACTTGAAGAGGAAGCGAGAAGCCGAGGGAGAGGGAGAGAGGGACGGCAAAATGCATGCACATTTATTTCATTACTAATACCATGCATGGCGCTCAACGTTTAGTTTGATGCTATCTATCTATCTATCTAACTATCTGTTTCTGTTTCTGTTTGTTTGTCTATCTAACTGTGCGGTCTCTCCGTCTGTCTGACTGTTAGACACTCGCTTCTAAGCTTAACCCTTAACTAACTCAGGCCACAACGAGACACTTTTGTTGTCTGCTCTGCTCTGCTCTGCTTTGCATGCTATTTTATTTTAGAATTTCAGTTATTTGTCTATGCGGTTTATTGGCTAAAATACCTTTGCATGCATTTTCTATATATTTATTTTTGTTTTTGTTTTCATTTTTGGCCCCCAAAACAGACAAAAGGCAACAATAAATGGCAAAAAAGCATAGCCAAGCATAAAATGAGTTAAAAGAATTGAATTGCCTAAGATACAAAAATATATTTGGCAGATTTTAGTTTATACATTTTCATTGCTGATTGCAATATTAAATTAATTTCATAGTCGTAGCTTAAGGGGGCATTCTAGTCTAGACTTTTTGAAAAAATAAACTCTTTTTTTTACATATTTCTGAAGTCGAAACCATTAAAATGTGTGTCCAAAAGGGTTTTACAAAATTCGAAGTGTTTCCGGAGTTATAACTGTTTTTGTGTTGCAAAGTAGCAATTTTCCCGAAACTCATTTTTTTCCATCTGTTTGATCTCCAGTTCAAACTATCCGATTAGCTCCAAATTTTAGACGAACCTTCTTAATATATTCCTATAAAGCCGGAATTATGGATTTTGAAAAAAAATTAGTTTTACTATTTTTTAAAAATTGGTAAAGATCAATAAAAGAGGAAAAAACAATTTTTTAATTTTAAAATCGTTTTGTAGTTTTTTTTTTTCCATGATCCAAGCTATAACGAAGACGAACCCCAGCAAAACATTTATTTTACGGACAGTGGAACGATTGAAATCATGTCAACTAATGGTTTTGAATTTTTTTTTTCAAAGTTCTTTCTTTCTTTAATTATTAATAAATAAAAATTTTTTTTTGGTAAAGATCTAAAATTCAGACTTCTAGACCAGAATACCGCCTTAAGCCAAAAAACGAAAAATAAATAACCTTTTATTCAATTTAAATTTTAATTTTCATTTCGTTTGCATTTACATGGCCGAAGATTTGAATGCCATGCCATGCCATGCAATGCAGTCGTTTAATGTCGAACTGCCGCAATGAGAGACTCAATGACTCAATGACGACGTTTGTGTTACTTGGCTCATGTTGCCTTTGCCATTGCCATTGTTTGTTGCTGCCTCATGTTGTGCTGCTGCCGCTTCATCCTGCATGCTGCACGCTGCATGCTGTTGCTATGTTGGCATGTTGCTCGCTTGTCAGGCTTGTCTTTCTGCCAACGTTGCCTCTCGCTCGGTCGCTCCGCCGCTTGTCATTTTGTGGCCAATTGCCGCCTATTAAGCAATTTTTATTGGCATTTTACTTTGAGCTTAAAAACTGATTTCAGTTTCTGCATTCGTTTCTAATAAAACTTTACCGCACATTTAACATTTGCATTTGTAATTCTACCTTGACTCGTGTGCAACCAACTCCCCCCGGCCCACCCCGCCTGCCTACGTGTGTGTTTTCTATGCGTTTATTTATTTTATGTTATATTAAACTCGAATTGCCGCAATTGCAATTTTCTATGCAATAAATATTTATTATTAATTTTTCGTTGTAAAGCGGCGTTTTTTTTTTTCTCTTGTAATTTTATCAACCGCTGGCATCATGTTCTTCATTATTGAGCATATATATAATTGTTTGTGTTGTTGCTTTTTGGCAAACAACACTTGAATTGTGTTATATTTGTTGTTGTTGCTGTTGTTGTTGTTGTTGTTGTTGTTGTTGTTGTTGTTGTTGTTGTTGTTGTTGTTGTTGTTGTTGTTGTTGAAAAGCGTTTTCGCTTTATTTAATCGCACATTTAATTGTTTGTATTTTATTACACATTCATTCATTATTAATTTGCCGTGTTGAGCTTCTTCTTCTGCTCTGCTCAGCTCTGCCACAAAACAATATTTTATTGCAATTTGCTATTTTTGCTATTTAATAAGCTTGACATGATTGCTCTTTGCTGTTGTTGTTATTATTGTTGTTGTTGTATCTTTAAGCAATTTCAATCAATGTTTTTATGGCAAGCAAATTAATTTTGTTTTTAATGTCATTTAATACATGTAATTAAATATATATACACACACACATCAATCAAGCAGACGAAGCACATATCGAATTCAGCTTTGATATGCGCGAAGTTACTCGATACTTCATGTTCGTATCGAATTACTGCCAGAAATCAGTTAGTTTTATGCCATAAAAGAAGCTAATTAAACTGAGAAGATATCGAAATATGAAACCGATCGCTGAATTTCGAAATGTTGTGCAACAAGTAAGAACGCTCCACTCGAAAGTGCTTCATGTTGAAGTATGCTGCACACATGAGTGTGTGAAACCTTTGAGGAGCAGACAACCCTTAGTTTTATTAGTTGAGTAACCTTTTGCCAAGCCAGTTTGCAATATCATAAATGAGTTATAAATTTCGTGTAAGTTAAACCGTTTTTTTGTTTGTATTTGTTTGGTTTTCAGTGATATAATTTTTTGAATTGGAAGTCATGTTCCTTAAACCAATTCGAACGCCAATTCTTCTTACACAATTTTAAACATGCCTCAAACAATCATGAATGCCATAAATCTGTCTCCCATCTTTTAACGCACGAAGCAAATGAATATTAACACTCATTTATTGATCCATAAGTTCTTTGAAGTCTACTGTCCTGTCCAGTGTACTGTTCAAACAAGAATATCATGAAGTTCTACTCATAAAGTAAGCAGCTCATAATCTTGAACTTCATTTGAAGATGAGTCCATTGAGCCATGTCTTTTGGTTTTAATGTCATTGAATATAATTGTAATAAGCTTGGAAATTGAGTTGGCATTGCTTTGTCTGGTTGGCCGTCGGTATGTTTATATGACTGCAGACCGACGGGCAAACAGACATGGCTTTATCGATGCAACTTTAAATGCTGATCCGGAAAATATTCTTGCAGTTGTTTTCTCCACAAAGAAAGAACATTTTAATCTTAGCTTATTTAGCAAAGCATATTTTAAATTGTTTTTGCTCTCATTACTTAAACTCGAACATTCATTTTGCACATATTATAAAATTCATGCCGTCGGCACTTCTCTATGCTGTAATAACTAACGAGTTATTCACGCTTCTAATAGATTAATAGGATTTTAACAGCGTGTCATTTTCAAGATAGCCGTTTTTTTCTATATTAGCAAACAGTGTTTTAAACGCTCCATCTTCAATTATCTTACACTGCTGCCAGTTGGGTACTTGACATGCAAAGTGGCAAATGAAACCTATCAATTTTTCTATTAGCGAAACTATTAATAATCAATGGAGCTGCCAGAAAAGGAACATTAATTGGACAATGTTTGCTTGGCGTGTATTTCGCAGATCAAATCACCTCAAAGATCTAGTCTTCATTTGCTGAAAACTCGTTTGATTAAATGCAAACTTTTGATGGATTTTCAGATATTTGCATTAATAGAATAACAAATGCCAAAATACATTTGATAACATCATTTGAAAGGATTTTTTTCCAGCAATGAAAAAACAACAAATCCATTTAACTGCAAAAAAAAGCAAATTGATAGCAAAATGAAGTGAAAAATGAAAAATTAAAAGATATATGTGCATTTGAAAACTGTTACTGGAAAACTGTTAGTAAATTTGTCAAATATTTTTTTTTCATTTTGCAATTTACAAGTTGCAATTTAGTGTTGTCTACCTAGAGGCGCAGAGCAGTTGCAATAAACCAAACTAAATATTTAACAAAATCTAAACTATATAAGTTAAAAATTTGTTGAAAAATGCACACACACACACACGCCCGCACACACACACGCCCACACACACACACACACACACACACACACAGCCACACACACAGACAGACAGATAGTTAGACAAACATAGAGCCATGTAGTTGCAATATATCATTTAGAAATGTTAGTGCAGGAGTGAAAGGAAGCTGATAGTGCGAAGGAGATGGCAAATAGCAATGGCAATTGGAATGGCAGAAGCAGAAGCAATGCAGCGACTGCGACTGCGACAGCGACGCATTGCGCGCAATAAATCCCCATCAGATACTCTGGTGCTTGCACTTGCTATATTTATTTACTGCAAGAGTACACCAGCCAACAACAACAACAACACGAACAACAACAACACAACGTGTAACGGTAGCAGCATCAGAAGCGTTGGCAAAACTTCATGCGAGCATTTTATTTTTGCAAATATTTCCAAACGCGATTTTTTAGCGCAATTGCAATGCAATGCAACAACAACAACAACAATAACAACAACAACAACTCAGAATAAAACCAAAAAATAAATAAAATGAAATAAAATAAAATAAAGCGCGTCAGCAGAAGAAGAAGAAATGAATTCGGTTGGTTTTTGTGGTGAAAGTGAGTTTTGGCGTTGATGAAGGCACATGGCGGGTGCGCTGTGAGATACTATTTGTTTATCTGTATCTGTGTGTGTGTGTGTGTCTGTGTGCGTGTGAATTGTGCTGAACGACGTTGAACAAGTCTGAGCAATTCAGCGTCAGTAGTTAAAATATTTATGACCAGACAGACACACAGATACGCACACACGCACACACACACACATGAGCATAAGAATATGCATGTAAATACACGTAAACGTTGCGCGTTATAGTTATGTATTTTAATATTTTTCGCTTTTATAAAAATAAACAGAGAAGTTCAACAACAACAACAACACCAACAACAAGAACAACAAGTGCATGAACAAAGCCGTTGCACAGTTCAGATATATTTTCCTTTTTTTCAATTCATTTCGTTTCGTTTGTGATTGAACTTTAATAATGAAATGTATTTTTATTTTATTTCATTTTATTTTTTTCTGTTCTGTTCTGTTTCGGTGATCAATAAACATTTGTTTTTGTTGTTTTGCCGAAATCATGTAAAAATGCAATGCAAATAAAGCGAAAAAAAGATGCTTTTATGCATGTGCGAGAAGTGTTCAATTATTGATGGCGTGACACACTTAGAGAAGTTATTAAGCCTTAAAAAGCATATAAATGAGATGCACATTTGTGCAAAGTAATAACAAGATGGCGCGGGCGGGCGGGCGGTCGTGTGAGAGTGAGACAGCATGTGTGCAGCGACAAAGGCACATGAAAGACTCATGCCTCTGCCTCTGTTGCTACAACAACAACAAAATATATTTGGCAAGTAATGGATTGCACTTAACATGCCACACACTAACCACAAAAGCCGCAAGCAGCAGTGGCAGTGGCAGTGGCAGAGGCAGAAGGCACAAGCATTCCAAACCGAAGCGAAGCGAACTAAGCCAAGCAAAGGACACAGCAGCCTGCTTCGAAATGCCTGTCGGTCTGTCTGTCCGTCTGTCTGTCCGTCCGTCTGTCTGTCCGTGCAACTGCCTGCATAGCAGTTGCCGAGCGTGGTTTACAAGCGTCTGCTTGTGCATGTATGTGCATGGCTATATATCTCTGTCGCGCTCGCTTTCACTGTGTGTAATTCATCATATTAGTGCAACGTCTTCAATGCACCTCAACCTCAACTGCATAGCAGTAACAACTCCGACAGCAGAGCTACAAGCAAAAGCCACTCCGGCAAGGCAGTAAGCCAGTCAGCCAGTCAGCCAGAAGCCAAGTTAACAGGCTATTATTATAGGCTCCCAAGGCTGGTCAAATGCTGCTGCGCTTGTTGTTGTTGTTGTTGTTGGCATGCATCAAACTTAAGTCGACTTGAGCGGCGCATAGTTGCATTATGACTAACCGAGCACACTACATGGCTTTGTAGTTGAGTTCGACTCAGTCTCAGTCTGAGGCAACATTTAGCAAGGCGCAGATACATTTGATATTATTAATTGTTACTAAACAAAGATAACCTGAGCTCTTTCACCTTTTCGTACGCTTAAGTTGACATTAATTGTAATTGGGCGCAACAAATGAAGCACAGAACGCTTCTTTCACGCAGCATACCTTCTTCTCTGTCAAAACAAACTATAATGTTTACATTTTTCCAAGCAATTGAGAACGTTTGCTTATTAAACAAAGGCAAACGACTTGTTTAGTCTCAAATCGACAACTTCAACAAACTACATTATTTATGAAAGGGCATCAAACGAGCGCTTCTTTCCAACCAACACACAAAAAAGGAACGATAACAAAAACAAAAACAACAAAAAATGCCTGTTGTTTTATCTTGTTGCATATTTATAGGTTTTTAGATTTCAACCGTGCATTTATACATACTCGAATATGTACAGCTGTGTTCATGAAAATAGTGGCGCAGCGGCACAAAACATTTCAAACTATTTTCTGACATATTCGGATTTTTAAATTTAACATGGGAAACTACGTTTTATAGATCTGAATATAAGAAACATTAAAATGAAATATCTCCTATTTATCTGGCTTTCTATTGTACTGTTTTGGAGCATTTCGGCTTTTGTCTCAAAGATCTGCTATTGTTTAAATAAAAAACTTGCATCAGTAAGTGTAATTAAGTTATTTAATAGTTTTATAGTTTATATTTATTAAGATCATGGGTCTAATATTTTTTTAAGTGGTTGAAAAACATCAATATTTAATCGACAAGCGATAGTTATTTGTCTATCTTGAAAATCAAGGCAAAACCTACACTTCCTCTATGATATTTAATGCTATTAATTATGTTAACAAATCGAAAACATCCGGCGGATTTACAAAGAAGTGTTAAGCCCCAAAAAAGATATAGAACCTTATACATTAAGTTTCAGATGAGCTTCGACTCTTTTTTTCCTTTAATCTTATTACTAGTATTTTAATGAACAGCGAAATTTTTAAACTTTTTTTTTATAATGCTATTAAATGAAAACAAATGAATGTTCAAAACATATAAAAATGTAAAAACACGTTCAAATATTTACAAACTACTGTTCTTATTTTGATTTGGCCATATATTATATTTTTCATCCGATTTTACAGTATAATATGCATAATTAACCGCACTACTATTTTAATGAACACAGCTGTATGTATGCATGCACAGGTCTAAGATACCAACAAAAACAACAACAACACAAACAATGCTGTGTCTTTTGTCCTTGCCGGCTTAGAGAATACATGCTGCCGCCGCTGTGTCCTCTATCAACGTCATTGTCATTTAATGTTTCGTTGTTGTTGTTGTGCGCCACTTGAGTTTTTGTTCAGCTCAGCTCAACAACAACAGCAACAGCAACGGCAGCAGCAGCAAAAAAGCCCATAAACAATTCAAAATGTAAACTTACCTTTTATGTGAAATATTTATATTCCAAAAGTGGCTGCAATATAATCCCAAAAATGTTTAGCATGTGCGACGAGACGAGACGAGCGCCGATGACTTCGGTATCTTGTATCTTGTATCTTATGCCACGTAGCGCCTTCAACGTTGACGTTGACGTTGCCTGTCTATCTATCTATGTATCTGTGTATCTTTTTGGTGAAGGTGTCTGAGCGTTTGCGACTATGGTTTTGCTATTGTTGCAACTCTAGTATATGCAATGAGTGCTCTTGACGTTGTTGTTGTTCTTGTTGCAGCATTTAATGCATGCAGTTTGTATGGTTGTTGTTGTTGTTGTTATTATGATGCCTTGTCTATGAGGCTTTTAGTTGGCCTCCTCGTTGAAGTTGTCGTCAGCGGATTTAATGTGTTTTGTCAGTTTGACTTTGACACTGTTGTTGCACTCTCACTCACTCACTCACTCCCGCTGTCTCTTTTACGCCTTATAGCGCTTTCCTGTTGAGTCTTGTCGACCGTTGTTCTGCTCTGCTCTTGTTATATAATCCTTTGTTTATGTTTATGGTAATCCACATATGAATATGCAGCTTACAGCCAAGCACACACACAGCGACAATGGCTGTGCATATATGTGTGTGTGTGTGTATTAGTATTAGTGCAGGAATAACAACAATTGTACATTTACATTTGAATGAATGCGCACTTTTTTCTAACGAAAATATATTTTTGCCACAACGGACAACAACGTAACGTAACGTAATGTGTAACGTAACGTAATGTATTATGTTAAATAGCGGCAAAAGTTGTTGTTGGTTTTCGCGCACACTTTGCTTGACCGGCAATTGTTTTTTTTTGTTTTTGTTGTTGTTTGTTAGTTACTTTGTTAGCACGAAATACACGAAATGCACATGTATCTATGTATCTATGTATCTTTTTGGCCAAGCCAATGTTTGTGCCAAATAACAAAATCACAAATACAAACACACAATTACAATAACAACAAAAATGCAGAATAGCTATGCTTCACACATGTATCTATGCAGCAATGTATCTGCACACGCTCGTGTGTGTTTTGTGTATGATGAATTTTTGTTTTGATTTAATTTTGAAATTATTTTGCACAACTTTGAGTTGCGTTGGGCGTTGAGCGTTGTCCGTCCGTCCGTCCGTTTAGCTATGTGCACGCTTGGCTTTAGAAGCTGTTACTATGCTGCCGTTCTTGTCGCTTTTAAACGCGCATTTGCTGGCCAAAAAATATGCTGGCGATTTGCATATGAATGTAACTTTTATTACGCTTATTTTATATGAGCACACACGCAAAAACACGCTGAGTCACTGTGTGTGTGTGTGTGTGTGTGTGTGAGCGTATAATGAAACCGCAATTATTTTTTATCTATTTTACGTTTTATTTACATATTTTTATGCATTATGAGCAAACCGTCGCCGTTGTAGCTCATGAAATGCCACGCTCGCTGCTTCTTCTTCTTGTTTTTTTATTGTAAAATATATGTGAATGTTATTTTCGCATAGATGTTGCTTGCAGATACAAACGTTACTGTGCACCTTTATTACTGTTATTATGCCTTCATATATATACACGCACACTGAGATAAATTTCGTTATGTTTTTTATCTGCTTTGTTGTTTGTTAGTAACGACGCGTTTGTGCTTCTGTCGCTGCTTCAGACATAAATCATAATTTCATTCAAGTGCCGTTACTGCAAACGTTAATGCGGCAGCTGCGGGAATGCACAAGCACAAGCACACGCACACAAACACAAATACAAATGCACACGCGTTGAAATAACTGCAAAATGTTTAAGCGGCAATTTTTTGGCGTTGGCGTTGGCGTTGGCGAATTTGCGCGCTTATCAAAAGTGTTGAAAAATTGCCGGCAGTTTTTTATTCGTATTTTTTTAACTTCACAAAATGCGCTTTTCGTTTATTGCGGTAAAGTTTTGTTGTAATTTTTTTGCTTTTATTTCACACACACTCGTTTTTAGTTTAAATGAAAACAACCTGTCGTCGTGTTTGTCAGTTTATATATTTTTTGCTTATTCGTTTCGCGTTATCAATTCGACGGCGACAATTCTTCACTTTTATTTCGTTATTAATTCACTTGTTCAGCCTCCGCTGCTAAACAACCGTTAGATACGAAACTTCGGAAGTAACTGAATGCGCTGCAGACGAGCCGAGCCGAGCAAGCCGAGCAAAGTTTCCGATTACATTGTAACATTGTTATGGATGAGAAGAGGGAGCGGCGGGCAAAAGCTGAAGGTATTAGTATTTGACATAATTCGAAAATATTTGCAAAATATTCAAAAAAATAGAAAATCAATTCAAAGTTTAAAATTTTTGAATGACGACTATTATTATTTACTATTTATTTATTAAACACCGTTCGTTAAATACGAACTGATAACAAGAAGAAGAAGCACTTTTTACTTATTTGATACGCGCAATTTCTGATGTTAACACATCGAGCTCATAAATAATAATACAGGTGAATTTCGAATTGCATTTCTTTTTATACTTGAAACACAAGTGAGCCAAAAGCGTCGTCTTTGACGCAAAAGTGTCGTTGCAGTCGCGATGGGAAGAGAGGACAAAAATGGGTCACAAACTACCTAGGATTGGAGGAACGGGAAAATCGCCCAGGGCACACACCGCGACATGCGACAAGTCAATTTTGCTCTAGCGTGTCATTCCGTGTCAGCGCGTCATGATACATTGCTCTCTGAGCGTCGTTGCTCTGCTCTTTTACTCTCCCTCTCTCGCTGTGCTATGGTCTCTTCTAGTTGGAACACCATTTGTACACAATAAGCAGAATTGTTGCTGTGCTGTGTTTTGCTTGGAATTTTTTTTTCATTCCAATTGTTTGCTCTCTGTTTACTAAAAAATTGCAACAACAACAACCGCGCTATTGAATCGTTGTTTCTACGCGAAATTCTCATTTTTTCGGTTGCTTGCTTTTTGTTGTTGGCCTCTCACTCTCTGAAAATGCGTTTATCATTTTCTCATAATTTAATTTCCTGCAATTACAGCAGTGTGTGTGTACGTGCGTGCGGTGGTTTCTCGCAACGTTGACCGCGTTGGAAATGAAACACGCAAGCAGCTTTGTTTATTTCGTGTTGTTGTTGTTTGTTGTTTTGTTGTTTTATTGCTGCCAATTGGGATACACTCTGAATTGATACATGAAAATTTATAACAACATTTTGGCGCATTAACATGGTAGCAACATAAAACCATAAAAGATTTTAACAGCGCGCTGTATTGAAATTTAAAACACACACAAACAATTTTAACATAGATGAATCGCTTTTGTAGCATGTTAACAACATGCTTAATTCAATTTACATTTGAACAGCAAAGCAAATGTTAAGCTATGTTCAACGCTCTTAAACGGATTGAGTGACTGCAAGTCTGTTAGCAAAACATGCAAACAACATCACAAATGCTTCAAGAAAATGTTATCCAAACATATTTAGTGCGACTGGTCTGTAATCATGGTTGTTTTCCGTTTTAAGTCAAAAATATATAATTAGATGCGTTAAAGGTGCAGTCAGTTTGTCAATTGGCATTTCCACTTGCTAAACTCGATAAAGCCAAAGAATACTAAATGTATTTATGAAATAGAAAATTAATGCATAAAAATTTGGCAAGACCCATCGCCACACCTCAGAAATCCCATGCAAATGACCTTTTTTATGGTCTTGTTTCACAAAACGTGTCAAGTGCATTTTCTACGTTTAATGGTTTTTCAAAAGACTATATTGAATTTAGTAATATATATTATCCGATGCGTGTTTATAAATGGCGCCAAAGTAGCATTCGCGACTGCGCGATCTCTAACAGTCATCCTTAGAGTTGAAATGTTAACCGAAGTTCCCCTGTGATAAGCGCACTTTGAACTCAGTCTTGTTTTGGTCGTGAATTCGGTAACAGCTCTGTTACAGATTCAAAAACATACAAACTTGTTAGGAAAATTTGCTCTGTAATGGAACAACTACAAACATGTTAACTTAACGTAATAGCTTTGCATACAGGTTAACAGACCACTGTAACCAGTTAAGTAAACAAAGTCGGTGTCGGTGTTAAAGAAGCTGCGCGCTTCAATCAGTTGGATAAACAAACATACATACAACATGTTAAGGCTATGGCCCTCTGTTATCATCTAGAATAAGTTAAAGCACTGCTCGCTTATCTTTCGCCGAACCATGCAAACTTATTTAGCTAAGTTATAAATAAGTAAACAAAATGAGTAAACAAATTAAGTATACAATGTTGGCTTAAAGAAGAGTTTATGTATTAAAAAGATAAACTGTTTTAGTTTTCCAATTAACACCTCTTTGACAAATTGAGATGATAAGAGTCGTCAACAATTGTGACTCACATTTCATACAGTGGCTATACAGTGTAACAGCTCTGCCATCACTTTACACACTCACACACATGTTAAGCTCTATTAACAGAACGCTGTTGTCAATGTACACAAAATTTGCTAAACATTTTCTTAATACGGCGCAATGAAAAGTGATAAGAAATTGAAAATGTTCGCAAATATTTCTATTTGACATTAATTTTATTACAAATTAAACAACTTGACACTGTTTAAAGGTTCAATGAAAATAAAATAGAACACAAACGTATTATAACATTAATCACATTCATACGTATTTATAGTCGCTGCTGACCCATTGGGAAATTACCGTACAACGTAAGTAAACCAAATAAACTACACGGGTTATCGCAATTCACTGGAAAACTCAAATGTGTATATTAACAATAGTAATCAGTTTGGGTTTTGCGCCTATTTTTCTGAGAAGTGTTCGAGGCACGTGGAATGCATATAGAAAACTTGTTAGCGCATCATTTTGAACTTAATGCAATAACGTAATTAACGATTCGTTCGGATGCTTACTATAAAAACAGCTTGTCAATTGCAATTATTAATCAGTATAGAATCGTCGTTCTTAATAGAATCGTAGCACTCAACATGAGATTTATCGCGTGCTTTGTCCTTGTTGTCGCAGCTCTTGTCTTGAGTGCGATGGCTGTGCCTTTGCCGGGGGGTGGTGGCGGCGGTGGTGGTGGTGGCGGTGGACGCGGCTGTAATTGTGAGCCAGGTGGTGGGGGCGGCGGCGGTGGTGGTGGCGGCGGTGGCTGGGGAAACGGACCAGGCGGCGCTGGTGGTGCTAAAGGACCTGACTGCGTGCGACCTTCTTGGATGCCGCCATGTCCTTGAGCATAAGTGCACTCACATCGGATTGCGTGTTGCTTATCGAATACCTCAAGAAGCGAAAGATGCAAAATATGGAATATATACAAAAGAAAAATGTGATTTATAAATTAACTAATGAGATACATACATAAGTAATAAAAAGTGTGAGCCAACGTGATGTGTGTTTCTTTTACAAAATTTATGACCTCATTTCGAATAAAAGTATGCAACTTCTTAAGGTCTAATTATTGCTTATTCAGTGTGTTAATAGTTAAGTGTCTATGGAACAACATGTAAATCATGCGTCAATATAATTGGGAAAGCGGTACAGCGTTGTAGAACATCTCATAGATCATCGCCGTCGTAAAAGACATGCTAAATGCTTGACAATGCTTACATATTGTTTACATGTTTGTTTGTAATTAACATGGCCTGTTGTTTTAAGTCAAACATTATTATTACATTATCATTACATTATTTTGTTTGCGTTGTTATGATGCTCTGTTAAAGTAAAAGCGTTTAAACATATGTGTGTAGCTACCGTAACATGTTTGTTTGTATTTAACATTATATGATAATTTTTGCTGAACATGTTTGTTTGTATTTAACATTTCTTTGCTGACAGTCTCAAAGTTTGGGTTTAACAGCACTTACGGCAAATGTTAAGTAACAGGTTGCAATTATTCTGTCAACAGAAAAATTTTCATTCACATTTATGCTTATGAATTCCTGTTAAATTTAACATATCGTTTTATACTTAACATACAATTTGTTGAACATAAAATTAACAGCGCATGTTTGTTTCATTTCAAATGTTTCGCGTAAATCAAAACAACAAGCACAACAAAAACAACAAACGCACAAACGGGTTTCTCCCATGTTTCATGCTATTAGAATTTTTCGATTAATCAGCACTAAATGACTTAACATGCACGAAGACAACAACAACAAGAACAACAAAAGCATCAGCGTCGACATTAGCAACAACAACTAGTTATGTTGTTGTTGTCGTTTAACATTTGCACCTGACTTGTTACCTTTCATCGGCGCAGCCACAAATGCATGCATGTTGTTGTTGTTATGCTTGTTTATTGTTGTTTTTTGTATAACTGTGCTTATGAATGAAAGTGCACATGTTTTAATATATATATTTTTCTGGGTCATTTGCGGATTTCTTGTGTGTTTTACGTTGTTGGCCCCAAGTAGCTCAATTGTGCATTAACTCAATATTTGCATATTTTTTTCCCCCATTTATTTGACAGTTACAACAGTTGTTGTTACTTTTGCTGCTGTTGTTGTTGCTGCTGCTGCAGTTGTTGTTTTTGTTGTTATACAATGGAAAACAATTTTAAGTTGCATTGTTTGTTAATGCCAACAAGCAATGCACATGTTTGACGTATACAAATTTAATTTAATTTATTAAAATAATTATTTTCCGGCTTTTGTGTAAGTCTGCTTGTGTGTGTGTGCGAGCGTGTGTGTGTTTGCATGCAGGCTGCAATTGCTTTCACAATGTTCAATATCTGTCCGATATGTCCTTTTAACTGTCTGCCAGTGTGTCTGTCCGTCCGTCTGTCTGCCTGTTTGTATACAAACACATTCACACATGCACACGCACACACACACACGTAACGAGCAATTTATACAAAAGCGACAGCAATACCAATAACAACAACAACAACAGCACATGTGAAGTCGAAAGCAAAAACAAAAATAAGTCAAAGAAATTACAACAATTCATGTGTTTGGGTCCATTGAATAAGTTTTAATGATGATTGCTGGTAAAAGCAGAGCGCGTTCAACGAAATTGAAGAAGCACATAACTGTAGTTTTCAAGCGTCATCAGACGTCAGTAGCAGCAGTGCAGCAGTTGGGTAATACAACAGGCGACGAATTGCTAAAAGGGTAAAGGACAAGAACAATAAAAAACAAAAACAAAACCAGCAGTGGCGATGAGCAGTAAGAAGAAGCAGCGTACTGAAGAATAAGTGCAGTGAAGTGCTCAGCAGAGCAGAACAGAACAAAACCGCATTTAAATTTGTCGCAGAGTTCATGAAAATACCTGTGCAGCGACAGCGACAGCAACAACAGCAACAACAACAACAGCAATAACAGCAAAAGCAGAAACAGAAGTGACAGTAGCAGCGACGTTGACTGCGCTGAGCAGCACAGCACTGCACTCAAGTCATGAGCAGCATGAGCGAAACAGACATACACACGCACAGTCACATTTGAACGCGACAACGATAACAACAACAACAGCAACAACAGCAACAACAGGAACAACGACAATGACTGTCAAGAGAATTGGCTATGACCATAAGTCCGTTTCGTGCGTGAACGTTTATGTATATGTGTGTATGTGTGCGGTGCGAATGTGTATGAGCGCTTTTATGCGCGTCCAGCATATAACAACAAAGGCGGCTTGACTCGCTGGCAGGCTGGCTGGCTGGCTGACTAGCAAGGAAGCGGGTCAGCGGGTAGCGGATAGACAGACGAACAGAACGACAGTAGGATAATTGACAGTAGTTGCGTGTTTGTTGGCCCAATCATGCGCTACGGGTGTTCTTTACTTCGCCTTCTCACTCTCTCTCGCTCTTTCCGACACTACTTCTCTTCTGCTCTGCTTCTTCACTGCTCAGCCAATCACTCGGGCACAGTCCACTTGCTGCGTTGCTTACTCGATGCGACTGATTGTAACGCAGTGACTGACAAACCAACTGGTTATATGTCTGTCCAACTGTCCGTCTGCATATCTTTTGCTTTGCCGCTCGCTCAAAAGCACTTGTATGTTCTTGTTGTTGTATGTCGCATGTTCATTTGTTGGTTTTTTCTTGTTTTATGGCAACAATTATTATGAAGCGACACACACAAAAGCCGCTTAGTCCAAGGCTGGCTCACTGGCTCACTGCTGGCTGACTGGCTCGCCGGCAGTATCTCAAACTGAGCAATTTAGTTAACGTACGCTAAGCTGTGTGTTTGTGTGTATGTGTGTGTGCTCGAAGCAGTAGCTGCAAGTGGCAGGAGTGAAAGTATGAAAAGGGTTTTTTTTGTCTCCTTTTTTTTTTTTTAATTTTTATTGCACACCCGTAATGGTCAAATTGGTTAAGAAATTAGGGTAAATTAAGGGTTGCAAATGTGTTATTAGCCACACGAGAGTGGCAGCCGCGCGGGCAACACTCAGGCAGACCCTCAGCCAGCCAGGCAGGCAGGCAGGCAGGCAAGTCGTATTGTATCTCCTAACCTTGCTTGGCATAACTCAAGAGGGAACAAACGCTTGGATGACTGAGCGTATGAGTGAGTGAACGCGCCGGAATCAAATCGCTTGACTAAAAATCTAACTAAATTGGCTACAAAATTGCATACATTCACTAACGACAACAACAGCAGCAACAACAACAGCAATAAGCCGGCGACATACTTCAATTTATTAATTTAACGCGAAAAGCACAAGTGGCTGCTAGAAGAAGAAGAGGCAGAGAACAGCAGAGAAGAAGTAAAATGAAATTATATATATTTTATGTACGAGCATTGCAGACGCCATGTTGCATTGCAATTACTGTGCATGTGTGTGTGTGTGAGTATGCAATTTTAGGTCAGCAAGTGGACACTAACTGAGCTTTGGTCGCAAGCACTCAAACACACACACACACACTTGCCTTGCAATATGTAAATTTGTTTGCAAGACTCAACTCGTCAAGCGTCATAAAATATGCCAAACAAAAACAAAACGCATGCAAAAAAATATACGTAATAGAAAAATAAGCCACGTAAATGTTTAATCAAATTTAATTTACACTTTTGTGGGCGGCACAAAGTCATCAAATGTATCTCAACTTCGAGCTGAAGCTCAAACTCAACGACATTGTCGTGCTCAACGCCATCGTCGTTGTCAGCATTGATGTGTTGGGCGTGTTGTAATAGGTTTATATCAATTTGTTTTATGAATTGCATTGCAAATAACTTTCCACTTTTAGATAGCGAACGATATCGTTTACTCGTTTAGTTCGCACAATCAAAGAGAGTCGCCATCACCGTCGCCCTTCACAGTTAAACGCATGCACACTGACAGCATTAACTTTTGCCCTTACCCTGCCTCTGCAGCTACCCCTGCCCCGAGCCATGCCCTTGCCATGCCTCGCCTCGCCTGTGGCAAAACATTCACATTTGTTATTGCGCTGCGCACATTTTGCACATTTCTTCCGCTTCATTTCCTGAAAAGGAGCGTAAATTCGTTGTGATTGGATTTTATCAGCGTTTCCTCATCTTTGACACTCGCACTCGCACTCTCGCTAGATAGATAGATGTGAACCTCGGCGTACCTATAGATACTTTTTGCATGCGTAGCTATACTAAAGTTTGCCCTAAAAATAAGTAAGGCAGACGACAGACAGACAGACAGACAATCGATTGGTTACGCAAGTGAAAAATTATTTTGACGTTTTTTTATGTTTACGCATTACTTGGAAATTGTTATGTATAATTTTATTACAACGAAAAGAAAAGAAAAAAAAAACAGCTTGCAGAAAGCAAAAGAGAAAGAAGCAGAGCAGAAATTGTTGCCATTTGTTGTGGCATTGTTGTCTTGCTGTGATTTGGCATTATGTAAGTGCATAAGAGATATGTATGCTTTTGCATAACAGCAAAGTGCTTTTTGCAATTTCACTGATTGAAGGGGATAGTCACACACACACATGTGCGTTAGTGTGTGTGTGGGCGTGACTAAGTTAAAAGCTCAAGATTAACATAAATTTACTATTGTCTAAAAGGGTTGCTTGCTGCTTATCGAGATGATTCTCTCTTTTGGTCTTTCGTTTAGTTTCTTTTTTTCTCATGTTAAATATTACATTTATCTTGATGCATTTTTATGCTTCATTTGTTACAATTTTGACAGTTGTTCTGCGCAAAAAAGAAAACACTAGGAGCGATAACAAAAAGCGTGCACAGATAACATGCAAGTGCCAAATAGTTTTTGTCATAAAAAAAGGCGAATCAATTGATTTAATTGAATTGAAAAGATACAATCAATTAATACATTAAATATATTGAAAAATGACAATGTTACTGAGCGGCACAAATTCTATAGAAATGATAGAAAGCCGAGGAAAATAGAATCTAGTTAAATAGCATAAACATCAATTTTCATATAAAAGACTTCTCAGCTATGAGAAAAGAGCGGAAAAGGTACAATGAAATATGTTAAGTTAAAAAGGTGCAGTTACAAAAAAGGCACACGCGGCTTAGCAGACTTGGGAGAAGAAAGAGTTGCCTAAAATATGAAATGCATTGTGCGACTGCACATGTATCCACAACGCATGTTAAGCGCTTTGATATTCTAATCAACTGTTTTGACGGCTTTATTTTGCTTTTTGATTACAGGGTGTGTTCCCTACACAAAAGACACAAAAGATTTGTATACTGTCTCAGACATGCGGCAAACATCTGTCAAAGCAAAAGAAAAAGTAAGCGTGAGAAATGTAAGAAAGAGTGAATGAATGAAATAAGAAAAACAACGTCTATGTCACACAAGGCCACACAACACATGCAGCTTTCTAGCATTAAGCTCAAGAAACCAAATGCAAAATTGACGTATGTGTGCTGCAGCCGTGTGTAACATAGGCTTTCATTATAAATAATTTTGTTCATTTACTTTGTTATAAAATTTGCAACGCAGAGAAGAAGACATCTCCGATATAATACATATATGTATATTCCTGAACGCAAAAAGTGTGGCTATAACTCCAGGCAGCTTGTGCGTAAAAATCGGTTTGTTTGGATCTCTATAGTTTATAGCTGTCTTAAGAACGATCGTTGAAGAATGAGGTTTATGCTTGAAATTTTTGAAGATGCCAACTCAATTTTGTCAGAAACACTTCTTCGAGACTGGTGAAGATCGGGAAACTATCACATATATCTGCCATAGGAACCAACGGTCAAAAATAAGTTGTTTGTTAGAAAAATGTATTTGTTCTTGAATTTAAACAAACGAAACTTTAATTACATTTAAATGCTTAACTATATAGCCAATTTTTATGAGCATCGGATATAAGGGCATGTCACAGCCCATATGAGACTTCTCTGTAAGCAGATGATATAATAGATTATAACATGAAGACAAATAACGTTTATTTATTTTAAAAATCTTTATTGTTTCTTATTATGAAAACTATAAGAAGAATTTTCAAATAAGCATAATTGGGACAACGTTTGCAAAAGCATTTAATTTCGAGAAAGGCTCCTTTCTTTAATCTTATAAAAGCAAATCTTCAAATTAAGCTCACACGCTTACTTTTTCCGCTTCAAGTATTATTTATATAAATAAATATAAATATGACGCAGAATTCAAATCTTTCGCGTACTTTGGCACACCCCTTAGCAAACTTTCCTCATTTAGCTTAACTGCATTACAACAAACACATTACATTTTAGGTAAATAATGCGCAAGTCAAGCGGAATCTTCGAGCTATAAAACACACATTGCTATAGGAATTATATAAATGTGGAACTTGCCTTTGGCAGCGCAACTGACATGAACGCATGAATAATTACCGGAATGGCGAACTTTGATTATAAACATTGGAAAAAAGGCGAACTTTGCACAAAGGCAAAGTGGCAACGTTTAAGCATATAAGCCATGTAACGCATGCCAAACGGCGAAAGGCGTTTATGTCATATGGCACAAAGCTAAGTTAAAATGAAGCAATTAAACAAACAAACCGAACTCATTAATGCTAGTTGACCTTGACCGGCGACCCAAAAGGGCTGTTGACGACAACGGCAACGACAACGACAACGAGAACGAGAACTACAACGACAACGACCACGACAACGCTGAGGACGACCCTCATAATCCTTAACAGCGCAAACTAACACAACCGCATGTCAACTTGGCGAACGGTTAAAATTCCGTTTGTGGCCGCCAACGAAGCGAAAGCGAATAAACCAAATAAACCAAGAACAACAACACTAACCGAGCAATGGCTTGAATGTTAGAAAGCACCAAACAAGCGACTGCACGAATGAACCAAACAACCGACCAAGGAGCGAGCGAGGGAACGAGTGAGCGAACCATCGAGTATCTCTAATTATACACATACGCATAAAGCTTGAAATTAAATTTGGGTCACATCATTAAATAAATATAAGTAGGCAAAAGTCCTTTTTTCGACCAAATAGCAAAGCCAAAGGAACATGCCTTCTTCGTACGTCTTCTCGTTCTACTGAAAAACTTTACTTTGCTTTTTTTTATGATTTCCATAAAATGAGCAGCAGCAGAAGAAGCAGAAGAATGAAAAAAATAAAGAAAAGTTAATTTATTTCAAGCCTTTTTGCGGTTGCTAACGCTTGGCTCATAAATTACGACCTACATAAGCCATTTAAACTCGAGACGAGCTGAGACGAGTCGACTTGAATCAAGTCAACTCGACTCAACTCAAGTTGTTGTGTTTTGTTGTTGTTGGAGTCGTCAAGTCAACTGTAGTAGTGAAGTCAAGCGTGGGCGTCATCAACAAACATGGCATAGAACATCTTCTTCTTCGTACGTTCTTCATGCTCACTGCCTTAGCCTTTCACTGTTTGACAAAGATAAAATACTTTAAAACTCACATGAAATAAAAGCCAATTAAGACATTAAAACTCGGCATCGGTGTAATAAAATTTAACCTGCAGGACATATCGGAGCGTGTGTGTGTGCATGTGTGTGTTTAGGCATTAAGAAGTAGTAAAAATATGATAAAATAAAAATAAAATCTAAGCAAACACACCCATCACATACGAGGGTCATTAAGCCAGACTGGCAATAAAGACTTCATAACTCAAATTTTAGCAGAAGTTTCTTCGACTGCTTGCGCCTTGTGCATTTCAGCATAACGTATGTGCTATGAGGCTCTTTCTAACATAGGAGTATTTTAAATGGTTTGTCGTTGCGAAGCAAGTCTTGAGCAGAAACTTCTTTCACTGATTACGCCTTGTGCAAGTTAGCCTAACTTATGTGCTATGATGCTCCTTGCAACATAGGAGTATATAAAATGTTTTGTCGTTGCGAAGCAAATCTTGGTATCTGGTGTTTTTGATTTAGTTCAAATGATGTCTTCTTATTCTTTTCTTTAACAATCAAATGATTTTACTATCGTTTTCAAAATTTTGCAAAACCCACTTCAGTGACAAATTGCACATATTAAATGCAACACTGTCGTATGTACAGTATAAGCTCTCTTAAACATAGAAGTATTGAGGATTGATAGTGTGTTTTTTTAAATCAAGCAATTAAGTATTAATTATCCTTTTAAAAATTGAACTAAGTCAAAGAGCAAAAATTAGTCCGCTTAATTTAACATATCAAATATTAGGTACGTCTATGTTACACAACGCGCACACGACACCTGCGGCAATTCAGTGTTCAACAAGCTTAAGCTTAAAACTGTCTCATGTATTGTGCGAATGCTGTGTAACATTGCTCGTACCAAATATAAGAAGAGTTAAATTTAGCGAAGTCAATTGGCATCATTGAGCAAGAGTGGTCAATTGGCAAATATCAAACTGCAGTATGTGCAGTGTGGTTCCATTGAACATAAGAGCATTTTTTTAATAATTTGTTTCGATACAAAATAAACCACCTTAATACGAATTAAATTAGTTATAATTGTAACAGAAAGTTGAGATTGTGCCAAACGGCTCGAAATACTCAAGTTCTGTGCATGTTTCGAATTGACCCTCGCTTAAAATATGCACATGTATCTAATACACTTTCGGCTTTAGCTGTTAGCCAAACTTAAACATGGTTAGACAAACGTTCGCCATTGCTATTTTGCTCAATTGTGTTGTTGTTGTTGCTGTTGTTGTTCTGGTTGCTGGTGACATCGTCATGTCTAATTTAATTTTGGCGCTGGTTTGAGGTCGTCGTTGGTGTTATTTTTGTTTTTGTTAGCCCGACTTGGACAATGTTGAGCTGCTTTTATTTTCAAATTAAATGTGTGCGTGTCAACTTTTGAAGCCAAGCGATTTTATATAATATGAGCGTTTGTAGACAAAATCAGGACACCTAAAACAAAAACTCACAAACACACACACACACTGACACAGAAGTGTAATAAAGTGAAGTCGTTGTTGTTGTTTGTCGCACGCTTCGTATATGTAACTGTACGTATTTGTATCTGTGTATCTGTGTGTGTTTTTTGGCTTAGTCTCATATGCACGCTTTTGTAACTCGTTGTATCTCACTCATTGTTGTTAACTCATGACTATTTGCTTTTGTTCGGCGACTGTCAGACAGACAAACCAACAGACAGACAGACAGCCAGCCAGGCAGGCAAATCTGCTTGCCGTTGTTGTTGTTGTTGTTGCTGGTGTTGTTTGGCTTTTTGCGCAAATTTTGTATAATTACACTTACGTATTTTCACAATGAAGTAACAATGTTTTAATTAAACCATTGAAAACCCAAATAACTCTTGTTTGTTGTGGAATTGCGCGCTCGCTGCGTTCACACAGCCAAGCAAACACACTTACACACATGTCTAAAGATACAGCGTGCTACAAAAAGATACATAGATGCCGTTGACTGCTGTTGCTATTCACACTTTTGTAAGTGAAGCAAAGCGAGTGGCAAAGACCAACAGCAAGCAAATAAGCAAGTAAGCAACCCTTTTGTATAACAACGTGTCTGACTTTTGGGGCCCCCCAAAGAAATGCTCGACTGCAATTTAGAAAATTTCACAAAAGGGAGCACATTAAAGATACTCTATGCGCTGCGTTAAGATACCGAACATAACAAAACAAAACACATGCCAACATGACAACAACAATGCACAACAACAACAGCAGCAGCAGCAGCAACAAGACAATCCTAAAAAAGGAGTGGAAAAAAAAAATGGTGATGTAAAAAGTTTGAGCTAAGCTGCAAGCCACATGTGTGTGCCGCTGTGCGTGTGTGTGTGTGTGCGTGTGTGTTTGTCTAAAGTTGCCAACGACGCTTAAATTGAATTGTTGAGTTTCAGCTGATGCTTTTACTTGTTGTTGTTGTTGTTGTTGTTGTTGCTCTCAAGTGCGGTTGCTTTGTGTATAAGTTTTTGTAAACATTCGAAATATTGCATTATTTTATGTCAGTGCGTTTGTTTTATCTAATTGCTGCAATTTATATACATTTCTATATAAGATACAACACATGAGACATTTGCCTTGCCACACCACCACCAACACCACCATCACTATCATCGTTGCAGCGCATTTGAAATTGGCTTAGCTCATGTACGCGCAGGCCAACCCTCATGCATTTGTTAAGCGCGTTTGCCATTTTGCCCTTGCGATTCTGACTTCCGCCGGATTTATAATTTATTTCCTTTCCACACACACACACACATTTGCACTTATGAACTCAACGCGCTCACTCGCTTGTTCAGCTCAGTTGAGTCGTTCGTTCATTCATTTACCACACTTCTTCAAATGGTCACACTTCATGCGAGAGCGAAGCGCCATGACGCTGTTAGCCCAAGTGTACGACCGACCGCCGACCGTTGCGACGACCTCTGCTGGCCCATTCACAGTAAGCCAATTTATTATCCATTTTAATTGGAAAATTCTGATTTCCATTTTAACGAATTAGCACCTGCGTCGCACTTACACTGTAGTCAAGGCACAGTAGCCGGCACACTTCATATATTTTATTGCCCGCAACACTCGTTTTCGCACACACACACACACCAACACGCCAACACACCAACACGCCAACACACACCCGCAGCCACACTCAAGTGCCACAAGCCCACGCTCAAGTTGCCGCATTTGTTGCTGCGTTTGGCTTAATGAGTTATACTTTGCCAGCAACAAAAAAAAAACCATCGTGCACTGTGAGAAAAATATCTATGTAATAATTTAATACTTGCGACGTTCGGCGCCATGTGGCAAAGTTTGTAAAAAAAAATAAACCTAACAACTACGTTTATGTTTATTGAAGACATGGCAAAAGTGTAGTTTGCAAGCAGTTTTGAAAATAAAATCAAAATAAATCAACTCTTTTATGCTTGAGACATAATTAGTAACTAAACCAGTAAGGGAGCTATTTTCGGCTATGCCGAAACTTATATACTCTTGCAAACGTTTTCACAATTATTCTTATTAGAAAATACTTTTTTAATTTTCCAATAAGAATCATATACGTAGCCACGCTCATTTTCTAATTTGTCTTTAAGAAGGCAATGTAGTCAAACTTCACTACATTTTTCAATCTTGTATCTCGTCTGTTTACAAAGAAGTCTCATTTTTAAGTTTTTAGTTGTATGGGCGGTACCACGCCCTTATGTCCGATTCTTATAAAATTCTGGATTTTAGTCAGGCATTAATAAAAACACGTAATAGCAAAGTTTGGTTTGCTTATATTCAAGAACAAAAAACTTTTTCTAACAAAAACTGTATTTTTAACCGATCGTTCCTATGGGAGCTATATGCTATAGTAGCCCGATCTTGACCATTTTTGCACGGTATCTTTGTTGATGTCAAAAAAGTTTATGTGCAAAATATTGTGTCGATAACTCCAAAAACACGCTGTTTTTTAAGCAAAAACATAATTTTTGACCGATCCTTCCTATGGCAGCTATAGGCTATAGTAGCCCGATCTTGACCATTTTTGCACGGTATCTTTGTTGATGTCAAAAAAGTTTTTGTGCAAAATATTGAGTCGATAACTCTTAAAATACGTGGTTTTTTAAGCAAAAACATCATTTTTGAACGATCGTTCGTATGGGAGCTATATGCTATAGTCATCCGATCAAACTGAATTTTACATACCAAATACCTGCAAGGAGAAGAAAATTTTCTGCGTTTAAAGTTTTTTGCTAACTTTAAAACTCTGGCTGGAAATCGCATTGAAACAGACAGACAGACAGACGGACAGACGGACAGACGGACATCGTTATTTGAACTCGTCTCGTCGTCCTGATCAAGAATATATATACTTTATATAGTCGGAGATGTCTCCTTCACTGCGTTGCAAACTTCATGACAAAGTTAATATACTCTTTTTGCAAGAGTATAAAAAGAAAGATTTATCTGCCACATAAAGGATTTTATATATTTAAGCCCCCAAGCGGTATTCAAAGTCTGCCAAAGTGAAGTTGCGTTAACGACACTTATGTAAGTAAATGCGTTTGACAAAGCAAACTTTATCGCACAAACACCAACGAAACCCACCAAAAGTGTCCGATACAATGTATGTCGTCTGTATTGCCTTTGGCCATTGTCAGCTTCGACCGTTTGTCGCATCGGTTGACGGCGTAAGTCTCCTGTGGCACTGCAAGACATGTACGTAATGACATTTCATGCAACATGCAAAGCACAATTGTGCGTTTCTGAGATGAACGATGAGGGTCCTTAAGGCCGTGTTTTGACTCTTGAGATGTTGAATATATCAAGTTGCTGAATATTTGGCATGTTAGCTTAACGTGAGTATTAGTTTCAATAGTATTTTTTACACTATTTAAGAAGTTCTTTGTTTTCCAATTTACAAATTTCTTTGCTTATACATTCAGTTCAAATTTTCCTGATTTCCACTTATGCAAAAAGTAGTTTCAATCAATTTTGTTTTAAATTAGCAGTTTGAGTAAAATTAAAAATAAGAATACAAATTTAAGAACCTTTCGGATCCTGAAAAACCTGAATTCATTTAAAAAATATTAAATATATTTTTAAAAACATTTTACATATTATTTTAAGAATTTTTCGGTGAATTCAGTGTGAATTCATTTAAAAAGTGTGATTAATATTTAAAAAAAATATTAAATCTATTTTTCAAAACATTTTACATATTATTTTGAGAATCTTTCGGTTCCTGAAAAAACTGATTTCATAAAAAAATATTCAATATAGTTTTAAAAACATTTTACATATTATTTTAAATGCATACCAACAATTTGAAATGTTCATCAGCTCAAGGTTTGAAAAACGACCTTTAGAAAACCTTACCCTCTCATTAAATTTTAAAAAAATTCTATATTTTTAACGATCCTTTATAATAATATTAGTTCTTTGAGTGTCAATTCAACTTCTTATTAAATTTTTGATTTCGTATAACTTTGTGATGAGTCCCATTAACAGACAAAAGGACATCTCATATGAGCGGACAAATTTTAAAGCTGCAATTCAATGCCCCCATACCTTTCCCACAGAAGAACGATTCCTGCCGTGAAATAAAATAACTGTAATTGTGTCAGTCCTCATTGAAAGATAATAGTTTATCTATATTTATTTTTATGTATTATATTATATGTATTTTTGTTGTTATTGTGATCTTTTTCTCCACTTGAATTCATTGTGCAAAAGAACTTAGTACTTAATACAATAATTAAAGTTGAAGTGACTGTAACCTTGAGTTAGATAGTGGATTGTACTTATACAAATGTGCTTAGATTGAATGAATATCTTATAGATTAACTTACATTTTCTGTGTAAGTCTAAGCTACTTTGTTAGTTTTATAAAACTTGTTTTATTATTTTTACAGACTTGGTTAAGAATTTGGTATAGAGGAGGAATGCAAAGAGAGTTGCATAAGATTTGGTTGCTAGTGAGTTGGGTTACAGTCAGAGTGCGTCCGTCTCACAAATTACATTTCGACATTCATGTGTTTTGTGATTTTTTATGCCTTAAAAAATTTGCAAATCTTAACTTTTTGCTCACTCATCTCATAACTCATGCACGAAGATAATGTTTGTTTTTTGGCTTTCAGTTTCTTATCATAATTCATACGCTCTGCTTTTTCTTCTGAGCTGATCTTAATTATCTTAAAGCACATCTTATTTTATAATTCTCATAACTTACAAGTACTTGGAACATTTTTTCCAGCAAATCAAGTACAAGTTTCTCACAGTGTTTTTGCACGTTGCAAACCGTACAAATAAATTACTTGCTACACCTCAAATAAATTGTAAGATTTATGCGCATTTGTAGTTTTTTAATGCATTTTTATGCGTTTGCCAAATGCCACAAAAAAAATAAATATAAATACATAAAAAATGAAAATAATGCATAAAAAGCCTTGGCGGCCGTTGCCTTCAGTTAATGAACGTTTGGTTGCTTAAAAAAACATCAATTTAAACAGTTTAATTTGTTTATTGATTTAAGCATTTAAATTTTAAGCTTAAACAATTTGTGCAACTTTGCTTTTTGCAACTTATTTAAATGCAAAAAAGGTAAGGGAATAAAAAAATGGGTTTTAATCGACATTGTGGCAATGAAATCGGCAAAACGCAAACTAAAAAAAAAATAAAAATTTATATAAAATCTGAAATAAAAAATATAAAAAAATTGTAATAAATAAAATACAATCACTCGCATCATATTCACGTGGTTGGTTGCAAAGCGGATTTCCGCGGGATTTTTTATGCTTACGGCTTCGTTAGTATTGTTCATGTTGTTGTTGTGTTTGTTGTTGCTGTTGTTATTATCGCCGCTGGCCGCGTTTTGGCCTCATATGTATGAGAGCACGTATTACACAAGGGTCGCATTTAGTTTCAATTAAGTCAGTTGCGTGGAAAAACAGAAAAACAGAAAAAAACAATAAAAGAATGCAAACAAAAGCGAAAAAATGAAATTTACTACAAAATAAAATTGATAAAAAATTAAATAAACTCGGCTCGAAAACTGCGTTAATGGCTTTCCTTTGTTTGTCACGGCTTTAAAGACAAACACTGTAAAATAATGAACAGAAATAATACAAAAAAAAAAAAAAAAACAAATAAAAAAAGACAAAGAAGAAGAAGAAGCGAAATAAAAATGGCTTTTGGTTTTATCAAGCGAGCACTTCGACTAGTTTTAATAGTCAAGCATTTTGTCTGGCGTTATCAGCGACTACAAAATTGAGTCTGTCTTTGTTAAGCTAACTAAAGAGCTAAGAAACTGAAAAATACATACACACACACACACACACACACACACAAGCAACACTGAAGTACATATGTATATGCCACGTACAAGTAACAAGTTGTCGTAAAAATAATTGCCGACTACTTAAGAAAAAAGGAATGGCAGCGTCAACGTCGACCATCATCCTCAAGCGTGCCACAAAACTACAAACTGCATACGCATACGCCCTGTTGAACAAATGCCCGTTTCGTTTGGTTTGGTTTGACTTGACTTGCCCGTTTGCTCGTTGTTGCTGCTACAGTTGTTGCTCTTGCTGCCGTCTTATTGCTGTCTGTTGCTGTCCGTCCGTCCGTCCGTCCATTCGTCCGCTCAAAACGTACACCCGTAGTTCTTTTAAACTGGCAGCTCAACAAGGGCAGCTGCTTTGCCGCCGCAACTAAGCTTTCTTCGTTCGTTCGTTGGCTTCAGCTTGTTAGCCTGCAGGACACTTAATCGTAAAATATATATATATATACATATATACAAATGTATGTATGTGTGTGGCGTAAAAAAAAGGGATATACGAAATAAAAATGAAATAAAATGAAAATACCAAAGTAAATGGCAGTTGAGAGTATTTACAAGAGTAAATGTGAAAAAAATTGCCTCAAGTTTGGTTAGTGCGCAGATTTAATACCCATGCCCCATGCCCCTTGGCCCCAGCGCATGTCCTTCATATAAGCTTTTAAGGTTGCTATTTGTCAAGGAAATTTTAATGTGTTTTTTTTTCGCCCCTCTTTATTATATGCCATATCCTTGGGCTGGCAACAAGGTACGGACTTGCAACACGTTTGTTATTAATCACCGATGATTTACGCACACGAAGCTTTTTCCATACCACACATGCATATGGTCTGTACATATTTGTGTCGGCAAGTACACGGTGTGTGTGTGTGTGTGTGTGTGAAAAGTGTGTTGTCTAATTTGGCGTAAATGTTAAATAAACGTATGAGCAACATTTATAAATGAAACATGAGACAATTAAATGAACGCATTAAAAACAACGTTGATAAGAGAAGTGCGAAGAATTTTTTCAATTTTATAAGAGCGCATGTATCACAGTTGCTCAAACAACATGCGTCATTTTAAGACTAAATTAGTTTTGCGTGTACAAAAAATAAAAAAAATTAAAATTTCAATATTGATACAAAAACAAATTTACTAATCTAATACAATGACTATGCAGAACAAATGAATAAATTTATCAGTTGCTATGCTCATTCGAAATTGTCACGATTTGAGCGGCGATAAGACCGGCTTATGGCACCTGTTCGAGCGCGCATCTGTGTCGTAACTCTTATCGTAGAATGCTGCGAAATTATTAAGCCATTTTTAGACTGAAGTTCGAACCGTCGAAAAACACATCATGTAATAGGTGAAGACTAATAAAGTATATGGTTTGCCTGATAACTGTCAGACGGTGACATCAGCCATGGGTTTATCGCTTGTGGCTTAGAACAATGCATATGCAATGCTGCACGTAACTCAAAGTCAAAGTAAGCAAAGAAATTTCTATAAAAACGCTCGCCAGTCCAGCAACGGACAACAGTCTTTAGGAGCAGTCAAGCTGAGCCGGAGCAGTTGAGCTTGAATTGAGAACGACGTCGACTTTGTGGCAATGAAACTAACACTTGCCTTAGTGGCCTGCGTGGTCGTGGGCTGCATGGCCACCGACCAGGCCGCCAGTCCGGAACATAAGGTGAAAATCGCAGACAAGAAATTCCTTGAGATGCAAAAGTTTCTCTTCGAGTTGGTGTACCGTGTCGAGGATCCTCTGATGTTCGAGAACTACATTAAGCTCGGCGATAAGTTCAACATGGACAAGTCACAATACACTGTAAGTATGAGCGCACGACACGCGCAAAGCACTTGTGACCAAATGGCATTCCCCTTTTCTTGTTCTTGCAGGAATTCACAATGCCCATGGAGAAATTCTATGAAGCATACAAGTTGAACGTGTTGCTGCCCAAGGGTGAATTCTTTGGCGCGCTGGCCAAGACTCATGCGAAACAAGCTTTGGGTCTGTTCGATTTCTTCTACTATGCCAAGAGCTGGGAGACCTTCATGCAAAATGCCATCTGGGCGCGCATGCACTGCAATGAGGGCATGTTCGTTTATGCGCTCACCTTGGCTGTCGTGCATCGTGATGATTTCCAAGGTCTGATGTTGCCGGCCATCTACGAAATCTTTCCACAATACTTCTTCAACAGCAAATTCATAATGGAGGCTGAGAAATTCGACTATGATAATTGGAATAAATTGATTATGTACGAGAAGGAATTCAAGGATGTTTACTACAAGAATAACAAGCACTTCAACACAAAAAACTTTGGCGACAACTACACGTACATGAAGGACTGGAAGACGTGGCAGTGGTGGAAGACGATTGGTCTCGGTGAGTACTGGTATCCCGAGCAGGCGAACATCCAGCGCGAGAACATCCATGAATACAATAAGGATGCCAAGTGGTTGAGCATGCTGGAGAATGTTAAAATGTTCTACATGCCCGTCGACTACACGCGCGACATTAAAATCTATAATGAGCACAGCAAGTTGAGTTACTTCACTGAGGACTTGGGCTGGAATGCGTACTGGTACTATCTGAACATGGACTACTCTTACATGCTGGACGGCGAGTCCTTCGGCTTGGATAAGGATCGTCGTGGTGAATTCTGGCTGTATAATGTGAAATGGATTATGTCACGTTACTACATGGAGCGTCTATCGCACGGTTTCGGCGAAATTCCACAATTCTCATGGTTCACACAAATCGAACATGGCTACGATCCCGAGCTGATCGCATACAATGGCATTGGCTTCAGCCACCGTCAAAACTACTGGGACTACAAGACATACGGTGACTTTGAAATGCTCCAGAAGGTCGCCGGCGCGCTGCAACGCATCTACAACATTGTCGACACGGGCTACTACAAGACACACGACGGACACATGCTCGATATGCGCAAACCGGAGGCTGTTGAATACATTGGCAACATGCTGCAAGGCAATGTTGATGCGTTGGACATGTACTTCTATCGCTCATGGTACATGTTGGCGCACATGGTCTTCGGCGATGTCAGCTATGATGATATGGAGGTCCACCCAAGCACCATGCTCAACTTTGAGACAATGATGCGTGATCCCATGTTCTATATGTTCTACAAAGTAATTGCACGCACTTACTACCGTTTCATGGATCAAATGCCCAAGTACACAAAAGCACAATTGATGATGACCGGCGTCAGCATGAAACATGTTGAGGTTAGCCACTTGACCACTTACTACGATGCGGTTGACTTTGATGTCACCAATTTGCTGAATGACAAGATGATCTTCCATGAAGGTCAACTGTTTTGGGATAAATCAGTTTTCGGTCGTCAGATGCGTCTTAATCACAAGCCGTTCAACTTCACGTACACCATCGAATCGGACAAGCCACAAAAGGTCGTCATACGCGCCTTCTTGGCGCCCAAATTCGATGAGTTCGGTCAAATGATCTCGCTTGTCGATAACCGCGAAAACTTTATGGAACTGGATCAGTTCGTCTATGACATGACTGCCGGCAGCAACGTTGTCAAGCGCAGCTCAAACGACTTCTTCTGGACCGTCAAGGATCGCACCACATACACCGAACTCTATCACTATGTGATGATGGCCTACGATGGCAAATACGATTTGCCACTTGACATCAGCGAGCCCCATTGCGGCTTCCCCGATCGTCTTGTCTTGCCCAGGGGCTGGCCCAAGGGCATGCCTATGCAAATGTTCTTCATGGTAACGCCATACAATGCGCCCACACAACACGCACAGTTCTCCAACTTTGATTACACTTACTCGTGCGGCATTGGCTCTGGTGCACGCTACGTTGACAGCATGCCTCTTGGCTATCCCTTCGATCGCCCTATTGACGAATACGAATTCTTCGTGCCCAACATGTACTTTAAGGATATCGAAATTTATCACATGAACACCTTTGGCTCACACATGACTGAAGTCGTTCAAGAGTAATTGGCAGTTTGATGATTTTTTCGAAAAGTTCCAAAAAAAAGCACAAAATACTTCAATGTATTTGACTGGCATAACAAAAAAATCATATTAATTTAAACAAACAAATAAAGCAAAAAAGGTTCAAGGCGATTCAGTCAACTTAACGTGTTGGTTTTTGTACATTATATATATAAAGTTTATTTGAGAGCAAAAGCATAGAAGAGGATAAGTGAGAACCTCTGTACGAAGAGAGTTTTTATAAGTGTGTTCTTACGTTCTCACTCATTCTCAAAAACTATAAAGCTTGTAGAATACACTGGTGACATGCCCAATCCTTCCATCCCAACCAGCGGCCCCTTTAGCTTGAACACCAGAGGCTATAGAAACATGAATCGATTGATAGACTTAGTCAAGGGCGTAGGCAGCTTTTCAGTAAGGGGACCCAATATCAAATGCCCAATGGAAGTATTGATATTTTTTCATGCAAAATAGCAACTAGTCAAACTAATTCAAATTTTTAGGAAAAAAATATTTCCCATATAAAATTATCCTTGAAATATTTTTTTCATTTATGTCACATTGTCTCATCTGTTTTACACATAACTTAGCTTGACCTAAAAGTGAACTTCATCTCTGCACACTCAATCCACGGCAACTAACCTCTTTTGTTTTTATATTTAAAACTTGCAATTTGAAAATCGCCGCGATAATTGCATAAAGTTTACATGCTCAGCTGATGCGACTTTTCTACTAATGGCTTAAGAGCTATGATGGCAGAAAAATCTCATGTTTTGGGTTGTCCCAAAACATATATCTCAGCTTATCTTATCTTAAACGTTCCAGCTCATTAGCAGAATAAATATCAAATGAACGCTAAAAATTGAAGGTTGTTAAAAAAAATTTAGAGTTGCAATTAATACTCCGATGTTCTACACAACACATATGTTACATATGACAGTATAACATTAAACTCCAAGAAATTTTTGCATGTGAGACACCATGTACTTTAGGTCTGCATATAGTATTGTGCTATGTTATGTGTGACGCCATGTAACATGCGTCATGTTGTATTTTTTCTTTCAATTTAATTTAAAAAAACAAAACAAAAATTTTTACAATCAAGATTTTTCTAATAAAATGACATACAAAAAACAAAACTTGCACAAATTTTGGCACACCCTTTAAAGTCTGCAATGTCCTTTTCGCCTGCTTGGACTTGACTTGACTTTACTTGGGCTAACTGTAAATAAAATGAAAAATGTTGCTACTTTTTGTTTACAGGGTCTACTTCGACGTCGTCATTGTTGCTGCTGCTGCTGTTGTTGTTGTTGTTGATGTTGTTAGTAAACGCAGCTACTGCATGTCCTTTGGCACCTTGTTATGCTGCTTTCTTTTGCTCTTTTTTGTTTTTGCTTTTAGTATACAACAACAAACAAATTTGAACAGTCGAACTTACGCCAGCATTCGTCTTGGTTTACAGTACACACTCCAAAAATTTAAACACTTATTCATTTTTTATTGTGCTTTGTTGCCTGCGGGCGCGACAACAACAACAACATGAGTCAAATAGAAAACAGTTAAAAAACAAAAAAAAGGAGCAAAAAACAAATGTAAAGTTTTCGAAAATTGTAAAAGTCGTTGCTGTCTTGTCTTCATACAATAAAATTGCAAGATGATACAAAGGCAAAGCCAAAGCACGTTAGATATGATGATGATGCTGATGATGATGAAGAAGTAGCAGTAGCGCAATGAGCAGAAGAAGAAGAAATCGCATCCTATTTTAGCTGCTACCAGCATTTATTGTATTTACCTACTTGGGTTTATTTTTTTTTTTTTTGTTTTGGTCTTCTATTATTTTTTGCAAAGCTCTTTATTTTTCAATTTCTTTTTTCGATCTTGTTTTTTTCCTTTGTATTTATTCATTTCGTTGTAGTTTTTTGTGTGCGCTGCCTTAGATTTTTGGTGCGTTTGTGCTTTCATTCGTTGTAACAACTCTCGCAGCGCTCCAGCGAAGCTGAAAAACAAGTGAAGCTGCACTTTCCTTTCCTTTCCTTTCGTTTCGTTTCGTTATAAATATTTATTTTTATACGACTACTTTTGTTTTATGAAGTAACAAAGTGGAATAACCTCCGGCCAGGGTCGACACAAACACGCAACACATCAGAGCATCAGGATATTCCTGCTTGCCTTTGCAATCGGCTAAACTCAACTCTACTCTACTCAGCTCTACTCAACTCGTCTTGACTCGTCTTGACTTGACTTGAGTTGAGTTGAATTGAGTTCACTTTAGTACAGTTCGGTACGCATTGTAATCGCATTGATGGATTGATGATTTTCGACTTGTTTGTGTACGCTTTTTTGATTGTTTTAAGATCGACGCTGATAGAAAACATTCAACAACACGAACAACAACAAGAACAACAATGTAGCAATAAAAAAGCAGTTTGATAAACATAAAAAACAATGAAAATATTGCGCATTATTAGCAGCAACAACAACAACAACAACACTAACAACAACGAACGACAACAAAAATGTAATGTCTGTTTTTATGGCACGTGTCGTTGTTGTTTGAAGTGTGCGTCTGCCGGCGTACATTGGCCTATGCTCTGCCGCCCCCTTAAAAGTATGCTACAAAATAACACATAATCAACCCTTAAGAAATTCATGCTGTAAACAAAATGCGGGCATTTCTTTGCGTTTAAGATAACTTCTAATAAGTTAACAATAATACACACTCAAATAGCCATTATCTTATTGCCCTTATTAACAACAATATAGATAGATAGATAGTTAGATACTCGTATTGTACAATTTTATTTAGCTTCTTTTAGAACTTGTCATTTGCTCTGCAAGTGACAAGCGTACAAAAGCCGGACATTGGCCAAGGCGACAAATGGCGTTGACTGTCGTGTTGATAAAATGTGTGCTAGTAGAGTGGCGGTAGGGGAGTGACAGAAAAATAAAGAAAAACAACTCTAAAATGTAAGTAAAAGAAAAAGGATTTCTTGCTGACAGTTTTCTCTTATTCATTTTCGTACCCTGCACATCCTGAGTCGGTGTATATTAAGTTTGCTTGAGAGCAAACGTATACAACGCGTAGAAGGCGAGGAGAAAGAACACACAATGTATATATAGGAATGCTCGGGACGAACAGAAATCGGATTCTCGGATATTATATAGACTTGAAACTCGGTGTGTAGACTTGTGTGGGACGACAGCTAATCAAGGAGGAGTAAGACCACATAATGTAAATATAGGAATGCTCAGGACCATAAGAGAAATCCATTAAAACATATCTGTCCTCATCAATAGTTCTAGGATACTATAGGACTTGAAATTCGAAGGTTAGATTCGTGTGGTACGGCAGCTGATCAAGTTTGTTTGGTTTAGTGACGCGCCCTCTGTTACACAACCTACCAGTAACGCCTACTTTTTAAGAATATCATAGCTAGAAGAGTTATAAAATTTTAATTTTGCTCCTCCCCCGCATTTTCCTAAAGACATGTTCTTCTAAGAATCACTGTCTCTCCAAAACCTGAAAATTTGTATGCAAGGTCAGTAAATATACCTCTTTAAAACTACATACACCTAAAAACCCCTCTCGGCCCCAAAAAAAATATCAAACTGAAAGTGTTCATAAATTCGCAATTTCAAAGATTTCTTGAAATTTTGAGAGATATAAATTTTATATATGTATACCATGTCTTTTAGCTTTGGCGCATAGCAGCGCCTACCGTGTGTCGAGTATACTTGACCAAACCGTCCCTACTTTCTTTTTGTTTTTTTGTCGTTTAGTCACAGCAAATGTTCTTCTGTTTGCGCCTTCATGTGCAGCTTAGATATATATTTGTACAAATGAAGGCAACAAAAAAATTGTTATTCAAATAGTAAAACTCAAGTGTAGGCGGTGTTGAGTGTGTCCATGTGTGTGTGTGTGTGTGTGTGTGTGTGTGTGTGTGTGGGAGCACATGTCTGCTTGTGTCGGCAAAGTCAGTTTAGTTACTTAATTGAATAGTTTGTTTTTGACATAATCTTTATGGGCGCCTTTTGTTTTTCACTGTTTGCTTTAACTATATGTGTGTGTGTATGTGTGTGTGCGTGTAGGATGAAATATACTTCTTTTTATACACCATACATTTGTTTAGGGCTGTCATATTTCTCAGCAAAATAGTCAAGCAAGTCCTTGCTATCAATGATCTTTGTCGCTGCTGCTCTTCAACTAACAACATTTTGTATCTGTTTGGTGCAATCTTTAGCTGTTTTAAATGTTGACAATTTTTAGGCTTAAAAACTGAAATTTATTAACAATAAAAGTCAGAAAATAAGCCAACGAAAATATAAATTTTATGCTTATTTGTTTGAGAGTCTGAAATTTTTAATGGCAAAAAATTTAATGGGTTTTTTTTTATTTATTCTAACATGGCACTTTAGCACAATAGAAGTTTGACCAGATCTTATATTGCACGTACACACACACACATACACATGAGCAGGCACAGACAGATGACAGGCACACATGGCTTGTGATTTACTTAGAAAAGAGCACTCGTCAACTTAAAGTGGATTGTGTATTGTTTTGAAATTTCTATAGAATTCGGACGCCAACGCAAAAAGCAGAAACGTGTGTGTGTGTGTGTGTGTGTGTGAATGTTGCACCTCTGGCATAGTCATAGAATAACCATTGAAGTGCTTAATTAATTTCAGTTGAAAACAAAGCGATTGCTCAAGGTTTGCTTACAATACACCAAAAGATGTTATACAATAAGCACGTGTGTGTATGTGTGTGTGTGTGTGTGTATTTAAGCATTGTTGCTTGGTTAGTTTTAGTTTAGGTTCATTTGAGCTAAGCTCGCTACTAAGCAGTTGTGTGCTACAAGCGCTTACATTACGGCTCTTTACGCTCGGTCAACTTGGTTTCATCGACAACGGCATTGGACAACGGCATGGACAAATGCTATTGTTTATAACATGCTGAGTTGCGCTGAGCTGTGTGACTATCGATTGAAAAACAAAGGCACAATTGTTTCATGTTGTATGATTTGTATTTGTATAAATTTTGTAGCATAGTTATGTGCGCTGCCACCGCATCAGCTATAATTATACGCTTGACTGCGACAAGCAGACAAAATCCAATTGTGTGGGCTTGTTAGTGCATGCGTGTGTGTGTGTGTGTGTGTGTGTGAGTATTTGCTTTGGGCTTAACAATTTGTAAGCGTTTTACTTGAGTAATAGGCAACCTTTTTTCTGGCACTTTTTTTGCTTTCTCAGCTACGGTTTAATACTTATTTGCCAGCTGAGTGTGTGTGTGCGTGTGTGTGTGCGTGTGTGTGTGTGTGCTTGTGTGTGTATCGGTTGACCACAGTCATATCGAAAATTAGTACAATGATGACTTATTCTTGCGTATTACCATTGATTGGTTCCACTGCTCCTCTTCTGCCGCCTCTGCTTTCGGTCCGGTGACTTGCTCTTGCTCTTGTGCTTGTTATGCAAGTTTCGTCGTCGTCTTGGTCGTCATCGTCGTCATCGCCATCGTTATCAACAATGACTTTGTTAGAAAGTCGCTTGAGGCTATACGTTTTTATGCTATGTTATAGTTAGAAGACCCAATAACTCAGTCAGTCAGTCAGTCATTCATGCATTCAGTCAGTGGCAAAGCGTGTAAAAGACGTTGGAAAGAAGTATTAATACAAAAGCCAAGCAAAGTCAAATGAAAAAAGGGCAAACTATCAACATTTGACGCTGCTGTTGTTGTTGTTGTACGCTGTATGAATGTATTTCCGTTTTTGATACAGTTTCGGTTTTGAGTTCTTCTTTTTTTTCGATTTATTTTTGTTTCCTTTCCTTTTTTTACTTATGCCTTTATCTGCATTTGCTGTTGTTGTTACTTCATCTTTTGCTGTTGCTGTTGCTGCTGCTGCACTAATCCAAAGCAACAGCAACACAATAAAAAAAAGGCAACTGCCACAAAAAACACAGGAAAACAAGTAAAATTTTGCTGGCTTTTCTGCTATTGGTAACATTTTGATTAAAAAGCCAACTGCGTCCAAATTTCCGAGCTTGTCGACTGGCCGAGCAACGAACCAACTAACAAATATTGTACAACGTCTCATTCACACAAAACAAAGTATAAAAAAAAAACAGCAAGGCAGCTATTTTCGGCCTTGCCGAAGATGTATACCCTTCACGAGACCTTTTGTGGGCCTACATTTTATTTTTGGAATCTTAATTGATTTTGTCTACAGACCGATTTTGGTTGTTATACCTCATTGGGTGCCAGATATATGGAAATTATTGGTTTTGTTCATATGTGGGCGGTGCCACGCCTATTTTTATATCAAAATAGTTGTAAGAAAAAAATTCAAGTCAATTAGTTAAGAAACAAAAAAGTTTTCCATACAAAGACTTAAATTTGCTACTCATCCTCTTCTTCATTTTGTATGGCAGGTACCAGTTCCAGTAGTCCGATCTTAATGAAACTTTCACGCATTTGATCTGGTTACACCAAATTACTACTTTTGAAAATTCAACACTATATCTTGAAAAACAAAAATGTTGCCCATGCAAATACTTAAATTTGCCACTCTTCCTCTTCTACATTTTATATTGCAGGTACCAGTTCCAGTTGTCCGATCGGAATGAAACTTTCAGGCATTTGCTTTGGCTACGGTTTACTACCACGTGTATAATTTCAGCGCTCTATCTTGGAAAACAAAAATGTTTTTCATACAACAATTGAAATTTTGTTTTCTTCTTCTTTTCATATCGTGGCTACCAGTTTCAGTGTTCCAATCTTACTGTTTCCGACCAATGTGTCATCGTAATAAAATACAAGAGTCGGTGCAAAATTTCAGGTCGATAGCTTCAAAACTGAGGGAGGAGTTTTCATACATACAGACAAAGGGACAGACATCCAGACAGACATGTCTAAATCAACTCGTCTTGTCATCCTGATCAAGAATATATAAACTTTGTATAGTCGGCCACGCCTCCTTCTGGGTGTTACAAACTTCGTGACTAAACTATAATACTTTTCACTTCGTGAAGCGTATCAAAAAATAAAGAAAAATAGCAAAAAAAATGCAAATGAAAAAAAAGTCAAGCGTAGAGAGAAGAAAGCTTAGAGTAGCAGAAAGAAATTCATCAAGTTTTTCATTTCAAATACGAAAATTTCTTGTTTCGCCCCTTTTTTCGGTGAGATTTTGTTACGGCGAATGTTTGTTTTCTTTGCCATTTTTATTTGCAGATTCATGTACATGCACAAGGTGTGTGTTGAGTGTGTGTGTGTGGTTTGAGTGTTGCGCATTGCTCCAATAACTGTGATTGTGTTAATTTAAATGTCAGTCAAGTAATATTTCGAGCGCCCACAACAGTCAACAACAAGCACAAGCACAAGAAGAAGAATATAAGCCAAAACAGGAGCGCAGCAGGACTTGCACAAGCAGCGGCAGCAGTCAACACAACTCCAAACTGAGCCGAACTTTGCTCTGCTATAAACTTAACTAAAACGGGTGTGAGCATGAGTGACTGGCTGAGTGACTGAGTGAGTGAGTGAGTGAGTGAAAGAGCGAGAGCGAACGACTTGAGCTGAGCTAACAGTACGTGCCTTTTGTGAATTGTGTGGCGGCAATTCTTATTTGTATTTTTTGGTTTATTTCGATTTTTTTTTTTTGGGCCTCACATACACATTGACATACATACACATAAATAAGCACATAGCCTGTGGTATTTGTGTGTAGGTGTAGGTAGGTCTGTGTCTCTGTCTGTGTGTGTGTGTGTGTTTGCACTAACAAGGCTAACAAGGATAATCTTCAATTTTAAAATTCCTAACAGGTTCAAAGGAAGTGAAAATGTGTTACTTGTTTATGAAACGAACGAAACGTTTCAACGAAAAATTTCATTGCTTGATTGTCTGTCCGTCTGTCTGTCCGGCCGTCCGTCTGTCTATTTGTCGGTCGGCGGTCATTTGTCGTTTCGTACGTTTATGTCTTGTTGTCTTGTCCCAACACTATTGCCAACATTATTTGCTGTGCTATAAACACAAATTCAAAATGACTCGTTTGTTGTGCCGTTCCCATCAACCAGCTATCCATTCCTCTGTCCTACTATCCGTCCATCCAGCGGTACGTACATACATACCCTTGTCTATCCATGCATCCATTTAGCCATCTATACAACCATTCATCCAGCCAGCCAGCCAGCCAGCCAGCCATCCGTCTGACCGACCAGCGGCTACATAATTTTGCGCTTGAGTTCAATTCAGTGTTTCTGCATTCGTTAGTAAAAGCAAATATAGGTGCTTCATTACATTTTCGAAGCGTCAGTGCACAGCCCAAAGCCCAAAAGGCAAACAATGACACCAGCGGCAGCGCTGTCTCGTGCGGACTCGGACCGACCGACTGAGGCGTTCGACATCGTTTAATCTCTGCTGCGGCGAACATGGCACAGCGCTGACATACTTTACATTAAATTATGTGCGTTATGCAGGAACGCATTGATAACAGACCAGCTGTTGTTACAAGCGCCCAGCATGGCATTAAAGGGCCTATTCGCACAGCAGTCACACTGAGTCACAAATACACACAAGCCTTACAGAGTCACAGTGAGTCACAAATACACACAAGTCTTACAGAGAGTCACAATGAGTCACAAATACGCACAAGACTTACAGAGTCACAGTGAGTCACAAGCGGCACTTTATGATCCGTTGTTGCCTTTAGCGATTCTCAGCGCTAACAACTCGTCACAGCTGCTCACAAAATGTGCTGAATTGATTTTGAAGCTGTAAAATCTCTGATTTTGTCAAATTCTATTAGAATTTATGGAGAATATCCACTTTTATGAAAAAATAAATATTTTTAAAGCACTTTGTGATCATTGCACTTAATTGTTAATGTTTGATAATAATTTTAAGCCATCAATGGATAAACCAATGAAGGACGTAAGAGCGTTTATGCCCAAATTTATTTCCATTTTCATTTTATTTCCGTTTCATTTGAAGACTTCTTAATATTTTATTGCATATAAACCATGCCAACAATGCACACAAAACAAATGCACGCCCATATTTCTAAGCATTAAAGTACTATTTGCTACTCAAAAATACCCGCTTAACGATCTATAAACTTGAAAGTCCCTTTGAGTCAACGCGGAAACTGAAGCCTTGTGGCCGGCCGTTTGAGCTGTCTATTTGCCACTCATCTATTTGATTCTCAGCGGTAACAACTCGTCACAGTCGGTCACAACGACTCACATAACAACGCGCTTGTGACGAGTGTAAGAATAGTTCAGTAAGATAACTAAAGAACTATGAAACTTCAGAAAAGACTATGCATTGAAATTGCCTTAATGCAAAAAGGAAAAACATCATGGCTGTATTGCCAAGTAGTGTACAATATACCCACAGTCAGTGTATAGCAAATCTTGAGAACAATGTTAGAGTTTTCTCACTGTACACTGAATGAAAACGTTTGGAAAAATGAGAATGAGATTTTGAATTGAGTATAACTTCTTGGAGCCAGAGAGTATTAAAAAAAAATTATAGTAAATTATATATGTGATATAATGCGATATTGCATAATTATTGTCTTATTCTTCTTTATTTTGGCAATCTGATCTAATTTACTTATTTTCATTTTTACTGTACTTAAAAGTTTTTTTGGTGTACATAGCTTAGAACGATACCAAACCACAGCATTCACTGAGAGTGAGTACACTAACAATATGTAATTTCTCTCTTTGGATTGTATGAATGCACACTACAGCGATAGAAGAGTGCACTTCATATGAGTACAGTACTGTACACTACTGTCGAGTTTGAATGCGTGTATCATGCAGATAACATATTAAAACATACAATCTATAACATTTCTAAAAGCACTCATCTTATTAACTCTTTTGTTTCAGACAAATCGACTAAGACAATCATCTTGAAACTTGACTCAAGAACACACATGACTTTACAAGCCCATAATTCAGTTTACTCTTAGTAAAATTTTCTTCATAAATCTTACTTAATTGTATTATTATTTTTAACCTTCTTAAAATCACTTATGACTTAAAAAAAATTCTATTTTTGCAGTCAATTAAAATATCGCCTTTTTTTGTTCGCACTTCTTCGTGCGCTCCTGTCTAGCTTGTGCTTACATTGCGTATGCGTAATATGATTTACTTTGCCCTCACTGAGCTGTGCTTTTGTTGTCACGCTTTACTTGTAAATTTTTCACACTTAATACAATTTTCAGTTCCGAGACAAACACACACACACACGCCCACACACACACAAACGGACAGAGCCAGCAAGCTTACTTGCAGTGTGTACACTCTTGTTAAAGTCACTTGATGTTAATTCAATTTTATCTGCTTTAATGTCTTAACTCATAATAATGAGGCTTTTGACATGCCCGCAGAGTAACACGCGCAGCAAACACAACACTGTTTTACGCATAAAAAAAGTAGGAAAGCATAAACAAGGAGAAAAAAATCGCATTTTTTTTTTGCTTTACAGTCAAATGAATATTTATTTTTAATTAAAAACTTATTAAAAACTAGTTAACCATGCTTTGGCGTCAACGTCAGCATCAACATAATCATAGTCATCATCATCATCATCATCATCATGAACATCAACATCATCACAGTCCACCGTCGTCGACATCGTCATTACAATAACGATTTTAATTACTTTGCTCTTGCTTTATAGCAAGATCAGCGCAGTGCAGCGCAAAGCAGCGCAGCGCAGAGCAGCGCAGCAGCTGAACTGAACTCTGAGAGCAGTTGAGCAGGCCGCAAAGGACCCATGGTTGCTTGCTTGCTTTGCTCTGCTCTGCTTTGCTTTGCTGCACTGGCACAATTGTAAGTGAGAAACAAAGCAATGCAAAAGACATGAGGGAATGAGTAAGCAAGCAAGCGAATGAGTGGGTTATGCGGAATGGTGAAGTGTGGTGTGGTGTGGTGTGGTGTGGTGTGTTGTGCTATGGTGTGTTGTGTTGTGTTCGCTTTGCAATGCATCGTCGTTGTTGTTGGTGAGGTGGTGGTGTATTAAGCACGTTGTGGTCGAACAGTGTGGGTGAGTCATGCGATTCATGTTAGTGCTTGCATTTTTGTTGTTAGATGTTTGCATTCGTAGCAAGCGCGTACTTATTGAATGACTTGAACATTCATCTGTTCATGCTGCCGACCCGACCATAACGTTGCATAACAATCAATCGATAGATAGCTAACATAGAAAGATAGTTAGATGGATGGTTGGATAGTTAGTTGGTCGTTTCGTTGGTTGGTTAGATGAATTTTTGCATCAAAAACAGCTGCGCGTTTTTATGGCATTTATTACAGCAACGTCGCCGTCGTCGTCGTCGTCGTCGTCGTCATCATCGATGTCGTCCTCCTCAACGTGCTCAAAGTCGTCAACGACTGTGTTGGGTATTAGATGCAAGAAGTTTTTATGTAAATTTGCATTGATGCTACTTGCTGCTTGCGATTGCCTTCGAGTGGTGCGCCATTGTTTGTTCAATTGCATAATGCTGCTATTGTAAGCTGTGCAAGCTTTAGTTGCATGTCATGTCATACAAAAAACGAACCAGACCCTGACCTTACAAAAATGTCTCAATTTCTTTATTTTGTGTTTTTTCTTTTTTTTTTTTTGATTTTTATGCCTTGCACATACAAGACAATTGTGTGTTGTTTTTGTTATTTTTATAACCAACAAACGACGAATGACAACGATGACAATCAACATAACAACGCAGGACAAGTGAGTCGAGCGATTCGAGCGATTCGAGCGATTCGAGCCAACCGACGAACAAAAACCGCCTCGCTTGTTATAACAAAAGCTTTCAGCCAAGTTATTTGCTAACTTTTATTAATGTCGAAACGTACAGAAACGATTTACAACTACAATAAAATGCCAGCGCTCATATCGTAGCGTAGCAAAAATCACAACAACAATAACAACAACAACAACAGCAGCAGCAACAACAAAAACAAGAAGAATAAGCACAAGGTGCGGATTTCGATTTATGTCGCTGTATATAAATGTAAGTTGCTGTGTAAGTGTATGTGAGAAGAGAAGACGGAACATAAAAAATGAGCGCAAGACGACGACAACAACAACAACAACAACGCATGGCATGTGAAATCTTAAAGACTTTTGAATTGCAGTCATAAATGCGCATTTATTTCTCAAGTTACTGCGCTGAAAGTCATGAGCAACAAGAGCGGTGAGGAAGGGAAGTAGAAGTAGAAGTAGGAGTAGATGACGAAGACTCTGACTAGCATGAGTGCTAGAAAAAGGAGCAAAATTTAGTCAAAGAAAAAAACAACATTGAGCATATTGTGAAGGCGGCGAGTTGTTGTTGTTGTTGTTGTTGGCATTGCTATTATGTCCTGTGCATAAGGCAGTAGCAAAGACGCGGCTTACGGCACGCACTGAAGCGGCAAATGGCAAATGGCAGCGTATGTAAGAAGTGTGTGAGCTTCGAGCAAAAGCGATGCCATGCGAGGCGAAGCGACAGCATCACTTTGTCTCATTTTTGTGCTTCGCTGACAAATGCAGCCGTGCATATGCTGCCAGCAAAGCGAGAGTTAGACACACATACACTTACATATGTATATGTATGCATGCATACAAACATAAATGCACGCATTGAGTTATATCCTGGCTTGAGCAACGTTCTCAACGTCGTCACATTCATATTGGTAGCTAAGTTATCGCATTTACGACAACAATGCAGCGATGGATGCCTCACGATGCCATGCCATGCCATGCCATGCCGTGCCATAAGCGTCGTTACTGTTGGCATTACCAACTCCCTTCCGCCGTTGCCTTTGGCAGCATTGAATGCATGCATGCATGCATGCATATTTTTGCCCATTTGAATTTGTAAAATCAACAACCATTAATCTGGCACACAGTCGTCGTCGATGCTTAGCACACCTCAGCTGCTTGGCCTCCTACGCATTGATGGCCGAACGTCGAACGAACGACGAACGACGAACGAGCGAACGAACGAGGTGGAAAGTGTCGAAGTTGAAATCTTTGAAGCCGAACCTCTGTCAAGCCAACTGTCGCATGTTCTGATCGTACGTCCGTCTGTCTGTCATGACTTTCAAACGTTTCGGTTTCAATTCAATGCTACGTTTGCATTACGTTCGTTACGTTGCGTTACGTTTGATAGCATTTGTTGGCTCGCTGCCTGCCAGCCTGCCTGGAGCAGCGGCAGAAGCAGTAAACGTTGAAAAATATGAGAAATTCTAAGGCGTCACACGCTGCCACTGCCACTGCCACATTGCTCATGTCTGTCTGCATTATTTGCATTTTACGGGCATTATTGTTGGCTGCCAAAGCGCGCAAGCTAGAGAGAGAGAGAGAGAGAGACTGAGTGAGTGCGAAGGCGTCTCAAAATGCTCCGCACTACTTGCTTGGCATCTCAATGCATTTTTCCATTGGAATAAATCTATTGTTTGCATGTGTGTGTGCGTGTGTGTGTGTGAGACTTGACTTGACTGCTCGTTGCACGACAACGACACCAACGACGACACCGATACCGATGACTCTGCTGTGATAAAGATGCCACATGAGATTTGTAAGCAATGCGCCTTGCATGCTCATGCATGCTTGTCTCTCTCTCTCTATGTGTGTGCGTGTGTGCATGTGTGTGCAACGTGTGGCATTTTGACGGTCTGCGATTTAAGTTGCTTGCTGAATGATGACAATGACGATGTCATGGAAATTTGAAAATTTTAAAGCTTTCCCCAACACAAGATACATCTTCTGACCTGTACCCACCACCTAACCCCGCCTCCCTGCCCACGTTTAGCATAAAGTGTTGACAAACTGTTGCCACTTGTGCGTTAACTGCTTGGCTGTCCGCCCGTCCGTCCGTCTGTCGCTCTGCTTGCCACAAACTAAGCCAACTTGCTTGCTTGCTGTTTGGCCATAAATTATTTCCTATATATTTTAATAAATGCTCCAAAACAAAACAAAATGGCTAACATGTTGACTGACGTTGCCTTCTTTGTGTGTGTGTGTGTGCCATTTTCGTTTTACTCTCACTTTTTATTTTTATGGTTTATGTTGTTGGTGTTGTTGTTGTTGTTGTTGTTTTCGCTGCTGTTGTTGTTAGAAATGAGCCGCTGCTGTCCTAAGCAGCTTTGTTCCTTCATTTTTCTAGTCGACATTTTCATTTCTTTAGTTTTCTGCTGGCAAACAATTTAACCATAAATCATATTTTTGTGCTTTCACACACACACACACACACACACACACATAGAAAATGTTTATATAATTTATATACAAGTCATAGTCAGTTGAGAAATATAATTGTGGCAACTCAAGTTTTCAAGTGAGAGTGTGGCAAGTGCACAAAAAACACACACACACACACACACACACACATACCAACATAAATTGTTCAAAGTGTGAACAGCACATAATTGTTACATTCCTTTTGGCCTTAAGCATAAGCAACAACAACAACAACAATAACAGCATAAAATGCCAACACAAAACGACCAACAACAACAACAAGCAGCAGCAGAAGAACAACAATTCAACTTGCTATGTGTGTTTTTGTTGTTTTTTTTCGGTTATTCTCCGTTTCACCATTCAATTATGTATGTCTATTTTTGTTGCTACTTGTTGTTGTCGTTGTTGTTGTTATGCTTGGTGTTTTGCACAAGAATTTAAAACGTAACAAAAACGATGGAGACCCACAAACCTTTTCAGCCAAATGCCGACGTCGCCAACGTCGCTGCCGCTGCCGCTGCCAATGCCATTGCTGATGCTGCTGCTGCTGCTGTTGACGTTGACGTCAACATTGCGAGTATTGCTGTCGCAGCACAGCTGATCCTAGACCATTTGCTTCTTATGCGCTCTACCCTTCGCTCACTCTCTCTCACTTTTCCAAACTGTCCACACACACACAAGCACTCAGGCATGCCAAAGCACTTGCTTGCTTGCGCTAAGGCTCTCTTGCCCAACAACGACAACAAACATTTCGAAAGAGCAGGGCAAAGCCGCATAACAACAAAAACAACAACAACAATACGAAGTAGAAGAATATAACTATGAAGAAGTATGCAATAAGGTGTTTGTGTTGTTGTCGCTCGCATTGCTTGCCACCCGCATGCTCTCTTCTGTTATTGTTATTGTTGTTGGTGTTGTTTATGCCCAAGAATTGTATAATGCGCGCCATAATGTAAATGTAGAACAAACCTTCTATTTTTTTGCTCTTGTTTTGTTGTGGCATTTGCAGTTATTTCTTTGGGATTTTATCATTTCTTTTGCGTAATTTTTTTTATTTTTTTTTTTTTAAATATAAACGTTTTCATTCAAGTGAGACAACAAAACACATAACTGAGTCACTTTTGCCATTTTTGCGCTTTAAAATGGTCATGCAATGCGTGATTGTGTGCGTGTGTGTGTCTGTTTGTGTGGGTGTATATAAATCTAGCTAAAGTTGGCAATTTAATTCGGTAAAATATGCTTTTTCTGTAGGCTTGCATGTGAAAGCAACTCGTCGACAATTTAGTTGAAAGAAAAGTTATTTTTCAATTGGACAAAGTTTTGTATAATTCTTCGACGTCGTACACTGTGCGAAAAGCGTTGTGAGTAATTTTCATTTCATACATATATGTATGTAATTTCTAACGTTATATTTATGCGCGCACAATTAATAACCGAACGCGCAAATTGCATAATTTCAATGCATATGTTTCCCATTGAAGAAAGTCATTAAGAAAAGAAATTGTAAAACTGTTTTTTTTTGTTGTCTTCGCTACTCGCACTCATCATTATTATTATTTTCGTTCCCACTTATGCTGCGTTGCTGCAACGCAATTGGATGCCGCAACAAAAGAAAAACCTCTGTGAAAACATTTTGCAAGCGTGCTCGCATAATGCTGATGATGTGTATCTGAAAACCCCAATAGTGCACATTATAACTGACAGTGTGTCGCATTTACTCATTAATAAAACCCGCATGCACACACACATGCACATTGATAACCATACACTTGCACAATCATAATTTCATTTTTTTCGTCAGATGTCATTGCCTTCACATTTGTCATGTTTGTGCATGCATGGAAATCAGGAAGAGTTCATCAGTAAGCTTATGCGTGCATGTGTGTGTGTGTGTGTGTGTGTGTGTGTATATCATCATATATGAGAGTAGTTCGAAACTTGTCAACAACGAAGATGACGAGCAGCTTCAATGCAAAATGCCAACAACAACAACAACAACAACCAAGCAGGCAGGCAAGCATCACTCAACACACATATAAACCCATCTTCACCACCTACACACACAGGCGTGCAAGCAGACGTATTTCACCTCACCTCAACTCACTTCAATTCAATTCAACACAATCTTCTCACGCTCACACTAACGTCATTGCATAGAGGCAGAGAGCAAGAGGGCTATGCTGTGCTCTGTTATGTGCTGGTGTTGTTGTTGTTGTTGCTGCTGCTGAGCTTTTTCCCAATTACGTGCGCTTCATTGCACTTGGAGCCATTAGTGTGATTACGATTCATTGTCTGCAGTGGTGGCGGCAAAAGCAACAGCAGCAGCAGCAGCAGCAGCGGCAACGGCAGCTTTTCAATTCTATGTCAAAATGTTGCTTAAGAGTAAGAAAATCTACACATGTTCATACATACATACATACGTATACATATGTACATATGTATGTATGAAGAAACCTAAAGAAAGAAAATGTGCCACTCGCCACTCAAACATCGAAACATTTGAAATGTGCACGTACTGAAATAAACATAATTGTATCTTAGTTACTTACGATTGCACAAATTTGAATTAAATTATGTTTTTACTTATTTTACTTGCGACTGCTACAGAAATTGCATAAATTTGCGACAATCGAATTATTTTGTATGCGCAGACAAAAGAAAATGCAGAAGAAGAAGCAGCAACAGCAACAGCAGCGACAACTGGCATGAATACATTTTTCTATACAAATGCGCACACACACACACACATTAAGCGCAACAACAAAAAACTAATACAACAACAACAACAACAACGCACAATACTAAGTTGAATTAGTCTATTGCACTTGTGCTTGCTTGCCTGCGTTGCTTTGCTGCTCTTCACCACTTCACCACTTCACCACTTGTCTGCTTATGCGTAAGCAATTGTGTCATTCACTCTGTCTGTCTGTGCTCCTCACACTCGCACTCTCCTTTACCGACCGCTGCAGTCACTCGTCGCTCAACTCATGCTATTTCTTGCTTACTTACTTACTTACTGCATTGGCAGCCATTTAATTTGCAATTTGTTATTTAAAAGGAAATTTTTCAGTTCGATAATTCGAATGATGGCACAACTAACGAATGAACGAACGAATGAACGAATGAAGTTGAAGCTTTTGCTGATTGCAAAACTTGTCGCTACTCAAATTACAGTAAAAGTGTTGCATACAAATTGCAATTTAATTTTGTGCAAATATGCGGGAAACTACGTAACTAAAACTGCAAAAAAAAAAACAACAACAAATGTGTGGGAAATGAAAAAAATTACAGACTAAAATATTTTAATTAAAGCATTAGTCATTTATTTATTATTTATTGGTTGCAGAAAACTGATTTTCTATTTGAGCAAAGCCTATATATAATATTGTATTAGAGTAATGTGTAAAAAAAAAAATGTTTGTACATTAAATATTTACTATAATTGTAGTGACAGGCGGCGGAACCGCTGGTCGATGCCGCCGCAGCAGCTGCTAATTGTGTAAAAGCTCATTAACATAACCGCTGACATAGGCACAGACAAACCAACCGAACGACGGACCGACAGGCAGACAGACAGACAGGCAGACAGTTTGCCGAGTTTGCACACGCCCACAAGCATATAACATGACTAAGACTTCAGACTCAGACTCCCTTTTGTTTTTCTGTGTTGCTCAAACTCGCTTATAGTCAAAAGCATCAACAATATATATAAAATGAATAACGCCACGCAACAGCAGCTAAATTGTAAAATATCCGGGAAAATTTCGATAAATCAAATCATGTGCGCGATGCTTGCAACAACAACAACAACAACAACAACAGTAACAGCAACACGACAACGACAACACGAACGACATCGAGATTTACGCATAAAAAGTGTTTGTATATGTATACACGCACACACACACACACGCACACACACACACACGCACATAGCATGCCATCAACTCATATAAATCATGTTGCCAAGTTTTTATGCAACGACAGTCAGCTTAGTTGCAGGAGCAGCAGCCTGTCGGCGCAGAGATGATGATGCTGCTGATGCTGATGCGACGCCGAGGGTGAACGCCGCTGACAGCAACCGCAGACGTTTGCGCTTAGCTTAACACACACACACACACACACACAAACACAAGCGCACACATAAATAAATTTATATAAAAAAAAGCAAAACAAAAACAATGAAAAAAGAAATAATACTATGCCATTTCAATTTCTATAATATAACATTTTTTTTTTTGTTTTTGCTTCCTTATATATTTTTTGTGCTGCCTTCGTTTCATGTGTTGATTTGTTTCTTCTTTTTTTCTCGCCCATTTTTGTTGGAATTTTCTGCTGTTTTTATATTTTTTCATTGAATTTCTTTTGCTGCCGCATTTTATTAGTGCGTTTAGTTAAGCAAAGCGCCGCCCACAACAACAACAACAACAGCAACTCAGTCATATTAAATGCCACAAAATGTCCGACGCATGAATATTTATGAGAAACATTTGACGCAAAGTGCTGCTCATTTTCAATAATCATCTTAAGCAGATTAAGTTAAATGTCAAACATTAGTCATAATGGCGCACTCTGATTTCTCGTATTCAACACAAATAATATGAAATGAACACGCGCACACACACACACACACACACACACAGACACACAGACACACAGATAAAAAAAAACAATGCATCAAACGCGTTTACGTAAAATGAATCAATTTATTCTTAAGCTCTTTGACAGCGCTAGTCATTTGAGCTCTGCTGTTGCAAAAAGCGGAAATTTCATGGTAAATTTTGTACATCATTGAAATGTTCGAACGGAAGCGCATGATAATCAAGCATGACTGTCTACTGAACTGTAAGCGGCAAATGAACTTGTTTTGACCAAAGCAAAAGACATATGTCATCATCGTTACTTTTATTTACTTCACCCAAGCCCAGAGAGCACCAAAGGTCTTTATCATAAAAGCACATACATATATAAGCTATGAAATGTGCCCTGAAAACATAGTTTTAACAGATTTATGTTAAATCATTTGGATTTTATATGTAATTAACGTATACAGTAGAACATCCTTAATAGCGACACTTGATTACTCGAAAGTTTAAGTAATTCGTACCCTTATATCAATTGTGTTATAAGTTGTGCCGATTTAAAATCGATTTAATTTAAGGTATACTATAAATATAAGAAATGATAATTAGAATCTGTTCAACAAGGACATTAAGTAAACTTAATAATACAACATGGCCGAATAAGGAAAAATCTGCGTCTAGAGATTGTCTCTATATCACCTTACCACATCAATAAATAAACAAACTATATTAGATCGATCCATTTAAAACCTATTTTTATTTATTTATTTTGATTTAATAAAAGAGAACTGTTAATTAGTAACTTAAATTAATTATAATTAAATTAGAAAAGCATTTGTCGAATACTCTTGAAACTTTCAGAGAGTATTTTCTTATTATTAAATATTCAGAAAATGAAAATATAGAAAAAATTATTTTTAAAAAATCGAACAAGCTGTAAAAAAGTAATACATAGAGTGGAAAATGAACTCTTAAATGGACGGACCATTTTGGAGAAACTCGGTTGAAAAATAATCAAATCAAAATAATCAAAAAATCAATGAAAATGTTCAAGCCTACCATATAAGTGTGTTCATCTCGCTTCGTCCAATGCTTAAACCAAAACAAAACAGCACACAAAGGGGAATGTGAAAATTACAACAAGTTTGACTACAACAATAGACAACGTCTTCTACAACAACCGAGTTTTTTTAAAGCCCGTTTTCCACTCTCAATACTTAAAGAGGTCTAACCCCTTAACACGTTTCATAGAAAGAAAGTTTCATTTATGATTTATATTATAAACTTACTTTGAGCACTTCATGCCATGAAGGCATCTAACAAAACGGAGGCAACCAATTTGGCATAAATAGTTCGAACGACATTATAATTGGCTTCTGATTGTCCACACTATCGATGTTCTACTGCATTAAAATAATTGCAAATCATTTATATTAAATTTGCTATAAAATTCAATCTGACAAATGCTGAATTTGGTGCCAAGTTCAAATGCACACAATATTTCACACTAATAGTTGCTCTTAAAGCTTTTGAAAATCCCAGGTCATTATTACTAAATTGTTGGAAAGCTTACGCTGTGTAAGGTGTTAACACGCTCGCCTTCGTGCATAATGTATATAATATATTATAACAAACACACACACACACATGCATAAATCGGTGGCATAAAACTTTGCCACAATCAATTTCGCCACACAAATGAGGCAAACACATTTGCTCTTGGTTTGCTGCTCGTTGTGAGTGTAACAAACTGGTTTCTAATTACTTGGTCCCTAAGCGATCTCGTATAGAACACACACACACACACACACACACGCACGCACATGTATATATGTACATATAGAAATACACATTAATGTTTTGTCATTATTAACTTGAATGCACTTGAATGCTACGAACATGACTACAACGACGACTGGCACAGTTAGTAAGGCATAAGGCATGGCAGTCTTTCTGTCCGTCTATCCGTCTGTCTGTCAGCTGGTCAGTTAGTTGTTGTTGGACTTTATAGCATCAAATTGTACGTGGCTGTGTGCTTCATTAAACAAAAATCAAGCTACTCAGCAAAATAGTATTCACAACATTATCCTTTGGTTTGCTTGACTTGACTTGACTGCTCTGCACTGCTTCAGCTTCAGCTTTCATGACTTGCTGCAACAACGATAACAACAACAACAACAACAGCAAAAACAAAAACAATTGTTACATGACTTACTTGAATTGCCTTAAATGCCTTCAATAAGTATTTGTAGAAGCAAGAAGAGCGGAGCAGTGATGGCATTCGAAAATAGGCCACTTAAAATGTATGACATAAACATGAAAATGCTGATGTCACATTTGTTATTTGAATTGTGCGTTCGACAAAATGTAAATTGTTATTATAGGGCATGCAGAATGCAAACATTTATATATATAAACACACACACACGCTCACATGCATGCACATATGCACGCACGTGCATCTGTATATGTAAGCGTACAAGTTGCACGCCCACAGGATTTTTGTAGCACGTGCTTTTGTATGGCTGACAGCATGCTGCATGATAAAAGATTAAAAAATTCATGGCTTTTGGGGGCTGAACTGGTATTTCGATGGTTGTTATTGTTATTCATTGCTGTTGTTGCTGTTGTTGCTGTTGTTGTAGTTGTTATTGTTGTTGCTGTTACTGTTCGGTCAACAATAAAAGCCGATTTGAGTTGAAAAGTTTAATTGAACATTGATAACATTAAAAATCGTACAAAAGCAATAACGACGCAATTGCAATTGTTGTTGATGCAGTTGGCAGCGCTGCCGACGACAAGCAATCAAAATCAACACGAAAAACGAAACACAAAAAAATTAAAAAAACACAAACAAACAGACAATACAATGGACAATGACAATTACAATGTAACTGACAAAAAAAAAATAAGAAGAACAAAAATAAGCCATGAAAAATTAATAAAAAAACAAGTAAGATGTGAAATTCAGTCATGCCGTTGATTTGATACACTGCACGCAAAACTACTAATAAATTCCAAGCAAAAAAGCTTAACTGCAATTGCATTAAGTTTGTTAGTGTCACATTATGACATGCAATACTTATATATTGAATGCTTTGCTTAGTTACATCTTCTTTTTGTGCGACACTTCGCTTCGTTTTGTGCGCTTGGCACTGTTTTTTGCGCTCTCTCGCTCAGTGCATTGATCAATTGCATAGCGCAATATGAAATTAAAAGAGCGTAATAATATAAACGGTAGTTTTTTTTGTTGTGTAAGCAAAGATCGTTGCTGAAGTAAGAAGAAGAGTGAATGAGAAGAAGTGTATATTGAACATTTATTCGATTTATGTATGTTTGTATGTGCGTACAACAATTGAACAATTTGCCAGCAAATAACAGCAATAAGTATTGGCTTGGTTGAGTGTCGCCTACTTGCCTATACGCCTAGCAGCTAACAACGACACAACAATAACAGCTAATACAACGACAAGCACAAAAACGATAACCAACGAACAAGTAACGAACAGCAGCTAATTGAAAAATGCTCATGCTATCCCATTCACTCATAAGCGCTCAAACTGTGACAAGTATTTTATCGTCTGTATGAAGTTTTTATGAGCTTCACTGGCAGGCGTCGCACACTTTTGACCAGAAATTCAACACACTTTACCATTGAAATTGCATGTCAGCAGCAACAACAACAACAAATACAACAACAATGAGCCACCCAAAACAACTCTGTTCACGCTTGCCTTGCTTTGGCCGCCTGACTGCCCTTCATTTGACTTCCTTTTGCTTTGCTTTGCTTTTGCTTTCTTGCTTGCCTTGCTTTCATGCACTCATTCACACACACACACACACACACACACACTTTTCGTTCATTCGCTTGCTCGCTCACTCGCTCATTCATTCATTCGCTCTAATGAAAATTAACATAAAATGTTGCTGACAACTTGCCTAAACGTACGGGGCATCTGCTGCCCACGCCGTCACATGAAAGTGTCGAGTGCAGCCGGCAGCCGGCCAACAGTAAGCAACTTCATTCATTGGCAGTGTGTTGTCCTTAACGGTGGTAAAAGGCAACTGATTTTAATGCGAAACGGCAATGCCAATAACGCTACTACAACAACTACAACAACAATAATATTGAGTAAATGTTAGCAACATGCAAACGATTTTGAACTTTTGAAACTTTTTATTCTTTTGCCAAACGCTGACGGCGCAAAGTGCATTTTGATTCGATACGAAAATGACGTTCCGCCATAGCGATGATGGTAATGATGATGATGATGATGATTATGTCGGTGATGATGACGATGATGATGTCTTGCTTACTCACACCCGTTACTTGTCATTTATTTTGGGCGAGCGCACGCTGTCTTGCTCAAAACGTTTGTTCGTTCATTTCGCTTAGCTCGCCTTCTGTCTCTGCCACCGCCTCTGCCAGCACTCAATCGCCTTTCGTTAAGTTAACCAAGGTAATCTCTTTGCTTCAATCGCCTATCGTGACAAACTGACATAAATGCCTGTGGCAAAGAGTCCAATCAACGCCAGACAAGCCAAGCCAAGCCAAGCTATTGAAATAGCCTGCTTGCCTGCCTGCCTCCCGGTCCCGACTGCCGCTCTCCTCACTAACCAAGCTCTGTCCTGACTTGGCGCGCGCTCATTCAAGCCACTCAACATGAAACGAGTTGATAGTTTTCTAGGTTAGCTATTCGCGTCTATACTGTAAATGTGTGTGTGTGTGTGTGTGTTTGTCTGTATTTTCGCCTATCTGTTGGTAAGTGTTGTTGCAACATTGTCGAAAATTTTGTTTCTGCTTTCGTCCTTGCCAGTCCTTCACTCGTTCACTCGTTCAGTCCTTCGTTCGTCCATTGGATTCACGAAAATTATAATACAAGGAAGTTCATTGGTTACCAAATTGTAGATTTTGTATGCTCATTAGCATTATTTGTCAGTTGTTCTGTTTTGGCTTCGAAATTACCAAGTAAAGTGTTTTGAAATCTAACAAAAATAGAATTGCATCGAAATGGCCATTCCGGCCGGCAGAGGGCGTGTCGCTATTTTGTTGCTTGTGTTTTTGGCTCCAAAAGTAGCGCGATAAACTTCGATAATGTTGAGTTGCTTAAGCATAAATTTGCAATGATTAACCTTTTGCCTAAACATGTTTTTTATAGCCAACAATTGCTTTAGTTAACATTTAAGCCAAAAGGTTAATAACGTCTAAACGGAAGTTCAAGTATTATTTTACATGAAACCCATTTTTTTATTTGAAGTGAAGTTTAAACCCTTGATTAAAAAAACTCGTGGAACCTTAAATTGTAAACGAATAAATTTACTTTTGAAAAGCTTTAATACATCCTTGATTCAAACGCAACCTTCTTGCATAATTCGTTCTGGTTCAGGTTTGGATTGATGCTTGAACAAGAAAATAATATTAATACGTCTATTCTCGCAAAGGTCACAAATAGTCGCAAGATTAACAGAGTTACATGACAACATATTTCAGCCTTTCACATTCGATAGTGTCCAAGTAAACCGGTAATATAGTGCTCACATTGCACATAAGACAGTTGACTAGTAATTGATTGCAACAGTGCAATTGTGACTCTGTTAGTTTATACTTTCCTGGATTTATTAGGAGATTCCATAATGTATGTAAAGTAGAGTACGCCTGGTGTGAACGGGTGACACTGTCGTTAACAGATGTACGAAATTAACAGCGAAGTTAACAGAAGTAAAAAAGGAACCTAGCAGCTGAAGTAGAAGAAGCAGAGTGAGTGAAGAGCCGATCGTGAAAGTCGTTGAAAAATAAGTTGAAAGCTGAAAGTTCACGCCGAAACGGAGAAACTATTGAATTTAAATTATTAAGCGGAACTATTATTATCAAAACTTTAATCACATTTTACATGTATACCAAATTTGAATTTGCAATATGTATAACCATCGTGCCAAATGTTTCAACTGTGCAATTGCGACTCTGTTAACATTGTTACAGCTTGTGACTGTTGTTAGAATAGTACGCAAACCCATTCGCTTAACCGAACCTCTGCCTATGTCTATCATTAACATGAGACAATGATATAAAACAAAGGAAGCAACAAACTCTTCATCTCAAAGTGTCTTTATGATGCAAAATGAGGCCGTAATGCATCATTGCAACATTTTCAGCGCCAACAACATTTTTTTGCCATTGTTTCACTTCGGAAGAACTTGTAATTGCTGCAAGTACTCATTCAGTCTCAATGACATCGTTTTCAATCAAGTCGGCAACTCTCTTTTGAAAACCGACTTATTTCCGCTTTTGCTTTTGCTTTTACTCATGCCGCTTTTGTATAAAACTCGCTGAGTCTTTGTGTAATTACTTGATTAATTAAATCTTTGACTGTCTGTCTGTCTGTTGTTGTACTTATGCATTATTTCAATGCTACAAGTTTTCGCTCTGTTCTGTACTGTACTGTTGGCAAACAAGCGTTGAAAGCTTTGACGCATTTAATTGCCGCAGGCAGCGACAATAACAACAACAAGAGCAACAACAGTAGTGGCAAAAGCAAATGAACTCAATTCAAGTTGACAAAGTCGACAAGACGACATGATTCGACACTACGACAATTCGCAACAATTTGTAATTGAAATACATAATGCAATTTCCGTTATTCGTTTAAAGTACTCGAACTCGTACTCACTTACACTCACTCATAGCCATACTCATACCCATACCCATGCTCATGCTCATGCTCAGTCGCTTACATTTAAAGGAAATCCGTGAAAAACTTAAATCCCAAAAATTCATTAAAACTTTGCATTGTTCCAAAAATGCCAACAACAACAACAAAACCGTATCGAATTTGTAGCGAGGCAAGCAATATGCCAATCTGCGTTCGCACTCACTCAAGCACTCAATTGACTCGACTCAAGTATAGAAAACGAGCTCCCACACACCATCCCTTATATAAACCAATCGCTCTGCGTTTACTCAACCAAAAGCCGCCTTGACTTGAACTTCCGCTTGTCTTCCCTGCTGCCTTGCTGCCTTGCTGCCCGCCACACTTCGCTGCTCATTGCCCTTGAGCATACTTTGACTCTATTTGAATAGGTATCCATTTTATTGTTTATTCTAGACTTTTGGATAAGCATGTCGCGACTAATTCCAATTAATTCAGCAGACAAATATCCTGAACGAAAGTGCTGAGTATGCAAAGAAGAAGCAGCAGCAGAAGAAGTCGAAGTCGATGTCGAAGAAGACACCAGGCAAAATAACAGAATGAATGAATGAATTTGTCGAAATAGGAAAACGTATGAACCAAAGTCGTGTTAGAAGGCCAAGGAGTCAAAAAGCTGTAGCAGAAGCACCAGACTAAGCAAGGGCACATAGTAAAACAGTCATACAGTCATCGCTGCTTCAGCGCACACCATATGCCCCTCATCCCACACACCGCACAACCCATACATTGGTGTATCCGTTTGAGTCTCTGGCGCTGTTATCGAAGCACAAACAGAGCCGAGCAAAAGAGAAACGTAAAGTAAAGTAAAGTAAAGTGCTAAGAAGCGAAAAGCACTGATAGTACATTGAGGTGTGGTGTGGTCTATTGTGCAGGGGGGGTTGGGTGAATGAGGGGCTTGCAAGCAAACAAAGTTATAATCAAATTGCCAAAATGCCACGTTGCTATGCTTTGGCTCTGCTCTGCCTGCAAAGTCAAAATCTCCTCTAATCGTTTGCTCCTCAAACATATATCTCTAAGTATATGTATGTATATCTATGTGTGTCTATCTCACTCTCGCCCATGTGTTGTTGTGTATGTATGCAAGTTTATTTAAGTAAGTCGAAAGTTTTTAGTTGTAAGATTTACGTTGCAAAAACTTTGCCAGCGCCTTGACTTTATGCTAACCATCTCCCTCTCTCTCTCTCACTCGCACACTTCGATAACCTTCGCTTACCAAACACTTCTCGCTGCCGTCTTCTTCAATGCTGCGCGCTCAGCTTAAACGTGCGCTTATTTGTTATTGTTGTTGTTGTTGTTGTTGTTGTTGTTGTCTTAGTAATTTGTTTGTTTAAACGTTTGCGTTTGAGTGCTTTGATTATTCCCGAAAAATTATGTAATAAAACAACACTTGTTATTTTAATACAAATTAATAAGAAAATCACTTAATTTATTTGTATGTGTCTGTCTGTCTGTCTATCTGTGTGTGTGTGTGTGTATGTGTGTGTGTGTTATAACATTTGCAACAAAGATTTTATTATTTAACTTTGGCAATAATAAGCAAACAACAACAATATAAGCATGACTTAAGCAAAAATAACTGTAAATTGCAAATGCAAGCACAAAAACTTTCAACTCTATATTGCTGTATGTACAACAAAAACAGCAAATATGCATTTGTATGTCTGACTTGTGTGAGTATTTGATTTTTCGACAGGCATGCATAACCGCAATGCCAACATTGAAAAGTAACTTAACCAACTCAAAAGACAACAATCAACGAAGCATACAGAAACACACACAAGGCAAATGGCAAAGGATGGAAGGATACATGCAAGGATATGCAGAAAACAACAAGACGCTTCATTTGCTAAAATTTTCTTAAATAATAACAACAACTACAATAAGCACAAATAATTCAAATGCTTTTTGTTAGTTTTTGCACTTAAAGTACAGTTGTGGTCAAACGAATAGTATTACTGCAAATAATCACGTTTTCCCGAATGTCTTTCATAATTCAAATTATCCAAAAATCTGCTGTCTGAACATCTTATATTTTTCTTTGTCTCTGCAAAGCATCAGTCGAAGGATCTGTAATAGGAACTTAAAACAATTCTCCTAAGGAGACGCTTATAAAATACGTGCGTACTTTTTCTTGAAATTGGAATCCTTGCCCACTCATGATGGATTTTTATAAGATTTAGACAAACACTCACGTGAGATTTTGCTTAAACTTTTGAAATCATTAGTAAGTTAATGGACTAATAATTTGATATGAGACTCGCAATGACCCTCTTCCCCCTTGGGTGACATTTTGTGATATTTTGATGTGCCCCACCACTCCCTAATTTTAATTTACATAATTTATGGACGTCCCCTAAGATTGAGTATGTGCTTTTATATATCTGTGAACATAGGCCACTGATTTGGATATTTTACTACAACAGATCTTGTTCTAGAGTCTCCAGATGAGTCTCAAGAACTCAAATCAATTCAGAATTTGATGTTGTTCATTGCGAACCAATTGGAAATATAAGAAACTAAAACAACTATTTATTTAAACGCAGCTGTGTATGTGTGTCTGTCCGACTGTCTGTCTGTCTGTACATGTATGTGTGTTGCGTGATGAATTTCATATGCGTTTTCTGTGACAAAATTAAATTTTACACATTAATTTGTGTAAGTGGAAACATTTTACATGACATTTAAACTTGGTCTCTCTATCTTGGTTCGTTGGTTGGTTGGTTGGTTCGTTGGTTGGTGGGTTGGCGGTTACGTCGACGACGACGATGCCGATGATGATGATGATGAGGATAGCAACAATAATAACAACAACATGCGCTGTCGTCTTAACCAAACCACGACGTCGTCATCGTCGTCGTCGACACCAACGCCACTGCCAATATGCTACCCTTCATCATGAATGTTCTAACAACAATCTGAATGCCACAGCAGCAGCAGCAGGAACTTTGCCTAGTGAAGCGTGCTATGCTCAAAGTGTTTAGTTTTAGTTGTTGTTTTTGCTTGCATTTGTGTATTTTTTTATGCTTCTTTATTTCATTTTTTGTCCTTCTTTTTTTATTTTAGTTTGTTGGTTAGCTTTTAGTTTCGGCAACTTTGCTGCTTCTGCTTCTGCTAACTAAAACTACATGGCTGCGACATTTACACCAAAACGTTGTCAAGCGCATAGCAGCAGCAACTCACACACACACACACAAACACACACACACTCATTGCATGCATTTAGTTTAAGCAGTATTGTTCGTGTTGTTGTTGTTGTTGGTGCGCTCTTAACTTGTATTGGTTGCGGGAACGCATCACTGATAACTTCAGCTTCAACTTTTACTTAAAATCCTTTTGGCATCCCTTTGGCATTCGCTTATGAGGTTTTTTGTTCTACATACATACATACACACATGCATATAGTTCGTCTTCTTGTTTTTGTTTTTGCTGTTGTTGTTGTTGTTGTTTTAATTTTTTGGTAATATTTTTTTTTATTTGGTGTCGCAGCTTATTTATAATTTAAATTTTCAAAACTTTACTTTATTTCGGCGCAGTCTTTATCACCAACACCTCAGCAGCAAACAACAACAACAACAATATCAGCAACGACAGTGAACGCCAACGCCAACACAGCTGAAAACAATTTTTGTTGCATACCTTTAGGGGGCGCGTCAAACATTCAAGTTGTAATCACTCCGCACGCTTTACACTTTATTCGCTCACACGCTTTTTCTGTCGCTTGTGTGTGCATGTGTACATGTGAGTGTGTGTGTGTGTGTGCTGTGAACTTTACTTTTATGTAAATGACAGTGCATAAACTCGCCCACACTCTTGTTGCATGAAATTGCAGTCACACTTTACGAATTTCACTTGTGCGTGTGTTTTTATGCATATGTTTATATGTATGTGTGTGTGAGTGTATGTCGTTTGGTGTCATTCGCAAATAAATGTTCGTTTGCATCTTTGAACATGTGTGTGTGTGTGTGTGTGTGTGTGTCCTTTTGCTCTGTGTCTGTCATTTAAAGTTTGCAACTTCAAAAGTTATAAAATAAATGGCACAGTGATACCATTTTTGATATTATCTTTGCATTTGCATTCATTTCAATATTATTATTAATATTTTTTTGGTTTTGCTTTTCAGAAATTATATTACAATCACTTCTTGAACAACTTTATTTCATTTTTTAAAGCCAGTTCAATATGGCTATAAAAAGTTTGTTATTCTTTTAAAAATTTCATTTCTCTTCCTTTCATTTTTGCCAAAATCTTATTTGCTTATCTTCGATTTGCATTGAAATTAATATATTTTCGAGCAGCCGTGGCCCACTGTATGCGCTCGCATCATTCACTCAGTCACACACACACACACACACATACTCTCACACACTTAGACAGTCGTAGCAGCGCTCTGTCAAAACTTATACCAATAAAAATTAAATAGTTTATGCCAAAAGTAAAAGCATGAATTACGACAGCAAACCAACAAGATGCTGAAGTTGTTGTTGTTGTTGGCTGCTACTGATGGCACCAATGGCTGATGGCGGCTGGCGGCTGGCTGACTGTGCAACAGTCATTCAGACGTAATGAAATGCACAAGCGGAGATTAAAAATTCCACAAAACCTGAGCGTGAACAAAAAAGTATCAAATATAGCTTGTTGTTCTTCTGCTTCTTGTTGTCATCATCATTTTATTTATTTTCTAGCATGCGATTTGAAGCCACAAAAAGAAAATCGCATGCAAAAAGTTCCGTCGTTCTTTCGTACGTTTGCCGCAGCCACCAAAGCTACAAAGCAAATCCAACACAGGCGAAAGAGTGTGTGAGAGAGAGAGAGAGGGAGATAGGGAATGCCAACAACCAGCAAGCGCGCATTTAACATTACCTCAAATGCAGTCTTGTTCTTCTGCCCTTCGTATCTCTGCTTCTTTTTTAAATACTGTCGCTCGCCGTCCCGCTTGCTCATAAGCTCATAAGCACCCAATGCTTTGTGTATGTGTGTAAGTATGTATGTATGTATGTATTTGTCAGTTAATTATGCAAAGATATACGCTTAAAATTTTGCAATATTACGTGAATATTTCAAATACCATCGTAAATGTTGAACTGAACTTTTTACGAGCCAGCGAGAGTTGTAATAAAACGAAGAAAAAAACGACAACAACAACAACAAGGACAAAAAATAACAAAGTGCTCGCGGGCACGTGTGCAAATGGTGGAAGAAGCAAAGCAATGCAAAGCAAAGCATTGATGGCATGAGTAAGCGAAATGGCGAGATTACATTGTGCGTGTGCGTGTGCGTGTGTGTGTGACTGAGTTGACATGAAGTATGGGCAAGTGAAGATGCTGACGACGAAAATACGACTTTGAAAGATAACCTTGAGTTGGCAAGACAGCAAGTGTGTGAGTAAATGAGTGCGTGAGAGAGAGAGAGAAGTAACTTGTGGGTCAAATAAACGTAGCGGGGACAGCATTTAGCAGCTGCTCTTGCTGCCGCTGCCGCTGCCGACGTCATTGTCGCTGTCGACAACGTCACTGCATACGGCTTTTTAATTGCGTTTAATGTATGCATGCATGTGTATGTGTTAAAGTGTGAGTATGTCTGTACGTAGCGCCTATCATTGTTGTGCTTTATGACACCTGCACGAAGAAGCCATACATAATGTGTGTGTATGAAAGAGTGAGTGAAGCGAAGCAGTGAACGAGTGAATGAATGAGCAGAACATGTCTGCGCGTTGTTATTGTTGTTATTGTTCTTTTAGTGTGTAATCACACGCGTTATATAAATGTCAACTGGTGTGCTTGAGCATGTCTATACATGAGTGTGTGTGTGTGTGTGTTTGTGTGTGTTAGTCATGCCATTATCGCCATGTAGATTACCTAACCTATGCGTTTACTGTCAAAACTTCAGCATTAATTAAAGCGATGGGATTTTAATGGGATTAGCAAACTTTTTGTCGCTTCAAGTGATGCTGCTGTCGTTGTTGTCGTTGTTGTTGTTGCTGTTATTACTCTTATTACTGTTGTTGTTGTTGTTGTTGCTGCGATGCTACGTTGCGACGCGACTGTGACAAATGGTCTGGAATAAAGAGGACGACGTAAGAGAGAGAAAGAGGAAGGGCGAATGAGGCAAAGATAGGCAGTCAAGTTTAGCAGGAAAGTGCCTAAGCGTGTGTAAGTTAGTAAAGGCAAAGCATTCGTGGTGGTGAGTCGGGGATAGGGGGAGGTGTGTGAGCCAAGTAATGTTGAATAGACTTGAGTCTTTGAAATGTCAACTTGTGTACTTATTCAACGAGGTACTAAGGCTATAAAATAAATTTGCAGCAATTGCTTTTGATTTCCTTGGTTGACACACACACACACGCATGTCAACACACACGCGCAGAGGCAAACAAATAGACAGGACCGGAGATACAAGACATCTTCTCTCAAAGATTTAGCCCAGCAGCACTTAAATCATGTCTTATGCCTGTATATGTGTCCGCTTCATTGTGCATGTGTGTGCGTGTGCGTGACATGAAAAGGGTTTATGTGGGCGGCTTGTACAAATGCACATGTGTCTGTCTGTGTTTGTGTTTATGTGTGTTTATGTGTGCTTATGTTTGTATTATAAATTTACGCTTGCAGCTTTTTACGCTTGTATTTGTTGTATATTAGCAAAGCACAAACATATGCAAAGATAAATTATACGCACGTCAAACAAGCTCGCAACCAAACAAGTTTTTTTTCTGTCCTTCTGTCTTCATTTCGTTTGCTGAGATTAAGCATACGCAACGTGTGACGAAAAAATGCTGCACTGCAAAGCCAAAAAATGATTGATTAAGCCATGCGGCATGCTTTATACGCTGCTTGTAGAGAAATAAATAATATTAATAAATAATAATAATTGAGTATTATACAGGATGATCCCAAAATTCAAGAAAGAATGTTAATTTCTCATCATTTGTTAAATAAAGAACATCGAAGAAAAAGACAGCTAAAAATTTGAAGTTATTGTAAAGAAACTAACAAACGCCTACGCTAAGTACAAATGCACTGCACATGCGGCAGTCGAGCACTAAGCACATTTGTCCGCCGTATGTAATGTGTAATGCCTTGACACATAAGAGTATATAATGTTGGCCAGAAATAATTTTCAGTTAAGGAGTCTAAAACTTATAGACAAATAGAAAGATTGCATATTCTTTCATCAGTAACTCGTCAATACATGACAAACCGTCTGTCAAGCCGTTAAGACTTGACAATTTACTTTTAGCGCGCATTGACAAGAAGCAAAAAAAAACAAAAACAACATTAATCAGTCAACAAATATACATATGTATGTATACAACATGTTGGCACAATTGTGCTCGGCGTTAATGCAATGCCAATAGCAAATTTATTTCTGTATTTTCTTTCATTTCGTTATTTACTTTTTTTGTGCTTCTTCTTATTTTCGGTTTTATTGTTGTATTTTTGCGCAAAATATATTGTATGTCAATCAGAAAATAGATTTCCAGTTATCAAAATCAACAACATCAATTTTTGTTGCAGCTGCTAACACACATAAGCAAATACAATACTACAACAACAGCAACAACAACAACATTTGCACAACTGATTTCGCTGAGAGTTGAGTTCGAGTTGAGTCGAAACGAGATGAGTTGAAGCTAAGCTGAGCTGATTGCCGTTGTCGCATTGTTTAACATAAGCGAATAGATGAGTGAGTGAGTGGGTGAGCAAGCATGGTAACTACACATACTTGCACACAGGGTGTGCTATATTGTGTATCTTGTTGAACTTTAATGAAAAGATTAGATTTGTATATTGGATACTCCTATGTCGCAGCACATCACTAACGACGTACGACACTCTAGAGCTCATATTAGCATAAAATGTTTGCAGGAAATCATACGAAACATAACATTTTTTTTGCTGTTCCAAAAATATCATTAATTTTAACAAATAAATTCTATGAAACCTTGTTTTGTACTAAAAACAAAACACATATTAATATAATATTAAATAATCCTATGTTACAAGCCAACACTCAACACATACGTCAATCTTCACATCAAACGCCGCAAGACTGCTGTATGTTAGAGAAATATGCATAATGAAAACATGTTTTTGATTATTGAAACCAAACAAATCCTTTAATTAAATGATAGCAGCAATAACAAAGACTCTTAAGTTACAAAGTCCCTTAGAAGACAAACGGCTGTTTAACATTCACAGAGGCATGAACATTATTTTTTTTAAATTAATGATTCTTAATGTTTAAGAAATAATTTTTAATATAATTACGATATACCATTTTTCCACTGAAAAAATTATACTTATATTAATAATTATAATTTATTCTCCTATGTTACCAAAAGCACATATGAAACATACATCAATTTAACATTTAGAAAAGCATAACTTGCAGTGGGTTCGCCTTTTTTGCTGCACCCTGTATAAACATGCATATATTTGTATATTTAGCATAAAATCACATACAAATATGCATGCAAAGAAGCATCGATACCACTTGAACATTGTGTATGCATTGATATGTAGAAGCAGCAAGGACATGCACACCCACACCCACACACACACACATACACTGACAGACACATAGCGAGCAATGCTGTCTGGTCGTGCTGGCATTGCTCTACATAACCATACATGTTTGTTACAGATTGCGTTCGAGCATAACTAAACGTATTCATTTTGCTGAATGCTGCTCAGACTGATGCTGTTATAGTTGTTGTTACTTTTGTTGTTGTTGTTGTTTTCACTAGGTTGTGCTTGTCATTGTCATTGGTGTGCTTATTGTTTGTGTTACTTGCTATTATTGTTGTTATTGTTGTTTAGTTATATTCTTTTGTTGTTGTGACACACACACACACACACATACATATACACTTATACATGTACGTTGATAAATCGTTGTATAACTTCATTTATTATTCGCATCACAAAAATTGTAGCAAATCATTTCGCCAATCGCATTTTGATTTGCTTATTCTGCTCTCAGTTGCTCTCTACACTCCTCTGCTGCTCTGCTATCGCCTCTGCTCTAGTCGCTGCTGCCGTTGCTGCTTTCGCTTGACTGCTTTGATCGTTTCTGCTTTGCTGCTGTCGCCTTCAATTTCGCTCATAACAGCAATTGACGTGAAATTTCCGTTGTTAATATGTCTGTCTCTTTGTGTGCATATGCAATAGCAACAACAACAGCAACAGCAACAACAAGTCAGAAATTTATGCAATTTTATTATTAATTTTGACAATGCTGTGTGTATCGCATCTATAATTGCATTTAACTCAGGCTTTCCATTTGTATTCGACTTGTTTAAATTATATTTGAATAATGCAGCGTTTCAAAACGCCCATTGGCCATGGCCTCTGTTCTGCTCTGCTCTGTTCTGTTCTGTGCTGTTCTGTGCTGTTGTGGCATGCACAGAATAATTAAATGGCAAAGATTATATTTCATTGAAATATTTCGTAGGCTTTCAATTAAATATTTTGATTGCAACGCTTAACTGACTAAATGTTAAACTGATCAATTAAGCTCGCTTGACATTTATCAAATAACGCCTTTTATTGCTGAACAACAATGAATTTAACTAATTTTTAAATTGATTTTGTTCCCTTTATTCAAAGGTATATAAGCTCTGTACGCATCGAAAATGTATGTGACACCTAAAGGAGGCGTGGCAGTCCCTATAAAGTATATATTTTCTTGATCAGCATCGAAAGATAAATGTCTGTCCGTTCGATCTCGAAAACTATAATAGGTAGAACCGAAATTCCTTTTCAGTTCGATTCTGGTGGTTCCCCTCAGGCACTTTGCTTATTGATGATGGGCAAATACCTGAAGCAGGTAAATAAATTTCAAAAGCCGTATTTTTCTCGGTAGTTTTTTCATATAGAAAAATGTTATATCTTTGGAACCAATTGGTCTAGAAGACTAAAAATTGGTTTAATGATATTAAATTGGAGTGAAGTCTGTTTCGATAGAAAAGAGGGTGGGGCAACGCCTTATTACAGTCGTTAAAAATTGAAGGTGCAGGGTATGTCGAAGTCGAGCACTCCCGATTGCAATCCCTTAAAGGTTTGGTACCGTTTTATTACAGTTTATCTCTCACGCAGCAAAAACTTTGATAGGGTAGATATTATATAATATTATAATTATGCAATTATTTTTCAGCAGAATAAGTTAAGTTTTTCTCATGTAAAACTATATTCAACACCACCATTGCCGTTCACACATTACTCCTTTTAAGAACATTTACTTATATAAAAATTCCTCACATACAATAAAAAAAAAAATTAATATTATTATTGGCACATTTTCTTTTGCAATTTAATTAGCTTATAAATATGCGTAAACATTTCATAATTTCGCTGAATACTTACAAAGTTATAATAGCATTTTTACTAAGGAAAACACAAGCACGCCTTGAAGTATGCTGTCAAAAATTGTTGACGTGAGCGTGAGAGAAAGAGAACAAGAATGTGTTCAAAAACAATGTGTCTGACGTTGAAGGAACTGTTTAAGACTTTGTTAAATATAACGTATAATTATTTTTAAGTTCAAAGCGGAAACTGAAAAAAACAGAGTTAATAATCCTCTCGGAAACTATAAAGGCTTGAAACAGCAGATCAATTTTGATTGGATTTGTGCCACGCTCACTTCTTGGGACTAGTATTTGATCTAGACAGAGGTAATGCATAAAAGCACCAGTCTAAATAAAAATATTTCAAATTAATACAATTTGTAAGTCACTTGTGATAATTGATCCCTGCCTATGACATCCCCTAGTAAAACTCTACAGTTGAAAGCATGGAGACTAGATAGATCTGGCACTAGTACTGGCTACATTTGAAGTAATATAAATCTTAGTTCTGTACTAGTGCGGTGAACTACTGGGAAATGACAAATCAAACATGTATTTTCTAAATTAAGGCGCACATTTTTAAATATTTCTAGAACATTTTATATTCAAAGTTTTCACAAATTGTTATTTAGTAATTCGACAATGAAAAACAACTCAAGTTATTGTACTCAACGCTCAAGGTAAAAATCTCTCAGCCAAAGCGTAAATAATCTGTTTATCCCACACACCCCTTGGGCAAAATTTCGACCCCTCATTGAAGTGAAATGTCTGACAATAGTTTTAAGATCCTTTCTACAGCTTAAATGTCTTGATGACCTAATTTGTCAACACTTGTATTGTATCTTTGTTGCTTTTCAGATTTCTTGTATTCACGTGCTTTGTTTAAATTTCCTTTTGTGTTCATAAGTCGCATTTTGAACACGCTTTAAATATTATTTTCTTCTGGCTTCCATTCCCCCCCCTCCTTATGCAAAACAACAGACTTAGTGCTGCGCACCTTTCTAACTGCCCAAGCAACGGCAATAAGTCAGTGCGACTTAAAATAGCTGCTCGCAAAGCTTAAACCACAGCACACATACAAAGTATCCTGCATATCCTGCATATCCTTCATGCTCATCAGCCATGCCGCGCTTGTCTTTCGCTTCAAGCGTCTAAAAAGTCCTTAGCCGTGAAAAATTTCGTCTCATTTTCGTTTTCACACTTTGTTGTTTATTATGAGCATTTCATTTTATTTTTTTTTTCTTGTTGGCGTTGATTTTATTCGTTCTCTTTCCCTCATTTACACTTTCATTCGCTCCTCTCGTTGCTTTCGCTGTTACTGTTGTTGTTGTTGCTGTTTGCTGCTTCATTGTCAGTTTTAAGTTTGTTGCATGAAAAATATACGTTTTTCTTTTTGGTTGCTTATTTTTTTCGAAAGTAAACTTTTCTTTTTTTGTTGCTTTGCTTGCGTTTCATACTCTTGTGCACATTCTTAATTTCTTGCGTATTTTGTCAAGACAAATTGAATTTTTATGAGCATCGTCGACGACGACAACATGCTCAACCCCCCACCGCACCGCACCGCACCTTCTGCCACGTCTGCCTTGGCAGCAGTGACGCTCATACTTGTTACCAACGCTTGTCGCCTGTGTAAGGTTCTCCATGTCGTCATCTTCTACGTAGACAACGACGACGCAAAACTAAAATACGCAAAAAAGAAAGCAAAGTGAAAAAAATTTAAACTTTTCTCATCTTGTGAAATTCATTTTATCACAAGTAATTACTTTGTAAATATATGGGCAAGAGTGCAACCCAAAAAAAACGAAGAAGAAGAAGAAGTGTTTGAGGCGTGACTCAATGCAGAGCAAGGCGTGAGGAGTGAGCAGTGCGGCACGTCGGCCTACAGTCGGCCGAAAGCATAGACAATGCAGAGTGGACAAAGTCGTAGAGTGGTAGAGATGCAGAGTGGCAAGCGCGCGGGGGTTGGGCCGAATTGGTCATGCAGATCGTATGGCAACTGATTGTATGTCGCAACGACCGACCGACCGACCGACAGACTGACGGACGAGCCGACTGTGCCAAGCCGAGTTGTCCGTACTGAAGTGACTGTCTTACAATTGCTGAACTTTGTGTAGCGAAAAGTTTAGCTTCAAGTGCAGCAGCAGCAGCGGCAGCGGCAAAGCTTTGCTCACTTGCATATGTTGCTGTTGGTGCTTGATAAAATGTTGGCCATGTTGTGACTGTGCAAACGTTTTAAGGCAAATCAGGATAGCCAAACGAGACAGACTGGCGGACGGACGGACAACAATGCAACAAAACAAAGTGCATATTTTTTAAACTGCAAATTCATGTTCCACTCAGCATCTTCCTCCAGCATAGATACTTTTGCTTTCTTTCTTACTTTTGTTGCCTAAAAACAAACTTTTAATTTTCTTTTTTCTTTGTTCGCTCTTTATATTTTTTTGCCGTATATTTTTGTTTTGCAAATTTCTCTTGAATCACTTTTTTTTAACAAATTAAAAAGTTTTAACGATGACGCACAAGCACACAGACACATCTTTAAGCGGACATATATTAAGACAGACAGACAGAGGGACAGACAATGCTAACACGCTTACGTCATTAGCCGCCTTCGCGGTCACATTCATCAGCGTGTTCAAAACCAAGCCAAGCCTAGACAGAAATACTACTAGCCAACGCTAAATAATTTGCTTAACGAGCTGTTTGAAAGTTCAAAATTAAACAAAAGTCGAAAAGATTTGCTGTGCGCGCCTCATCAGCAAATCAACACCAACGCAGAAAATGCAAATGCATAAACTTCTAAACAGTTTTGTGTTCACTGTTCAACAAAATTAATGCCCAAGAGTTTGCTACAGTTTTATGTACATTGTTTCGAACTACAGTTTGATTAGCACTGCTTTTTTATATAAAGCAGTGCCTCTGCTACCGTCAACGAACTAGTCACTTGAATGAAGATATTCTGCAAATTGAAGCAGAAGATTCTCTAGTTAAATAATTACAGAAAATGTTATTTAAGCAAATTACGACTTTATTCTCGTAGCACTTTAGTTTGTTACACTTTATATACAATCAGACTGTTTAGCAACTTGCCATTGGGTTGTCAAACCACGACAATAATTTGCCAGCAGTAACTGACCGGACTTTTGTTGTTGGCTATTTGTGTTTGGTAAAAGTTGTCGAGTGATGGAAAGCATCGTAATCGTTGAACTTGTTGTTGCAATATTGTTGTTAGTTGCTTAATCGAAGAGACCAAAGCCCATATCGTCATCTTCCTCGGATTCGGATTCCTCCTTCTTGGCTTCTTCTTTCTTCTCAGCAGCGGCACCGCCAGCGGCAGCAGCTGGTGCAGAAGCAGCAGCGGCAGCAGCAAACTTGCTGGGATCCTTGATGAATTCCTTGATGGTGGTGGCTTCCTTGAATTCAACCTCGGTGGTAGCGGCGATGGCCAACAAGTTGCGGAAACCGTTGGCAACGCTGTGAGGTGCCGAAGCGATGGTTGGGTAACCAATCGACAAACAGACGGCAGCCAAGTTGGCAACGCCAGCTTGGAACTTGGCACGCAAGTCCTCGGGTCTGATGTCCAAGATCTCGGGCGAGAAGATGGAGCCGGAGTCGTACACCTGACTGACAATCAGACCGTATGAGAAGGGCGAAATGTTCAACATGTTGAGCAAAGTTGCCTCGGAAGCGCCAACCTTGTCGCCGGGCTTCAAGATGGGCACATCGTTGATGATTTCAATTGTACCCTTGGAAATCTTGGTTGGGATGGACAGAGCCTGGAAGAAGGAAGTCTTCTCGGGACCAAGACCGGTGTTCTGGGCCGGGATGATGACAGGTAGGGGCGCAATGGCACCTGGACGAGCGGGAGCACGCACTTTTGATTCCAGCAATTTGTCGCGTACCTCAGCCAAGTCTCCCTTGGTGAAGACGAAGCCAACATTGCCCTTGATGTGGGGCAACAGCTTCTCGAGCTGTGGGTTGTTCTCCAAATGACCACGGATAGCCTTGCGCATCATAGTGTTCTTGCCCATGAGTACGACGGCCAAGCCACGGAGGCTGGTACGGATGTTTTGCATCTGCTTGGAGCCGACATTGTCAGCGCCGACGATGAAACACTTTGGGAACTCATCGAAAAGTTCCTGCACAAAAACAATGCAAATTAGCAAACCGTACAAAACATTATTAATTGTATTGAAAACGATTACTTACAACGACTTTTAAGAAGTATTGTGCTTTCCAAGCGGCCTTGTTCTCCCTAACCATTTTGATTGTTGAATTAGGGACTCGGTTTAGAATTTAAGAACTGTAAAATATGAACAAATTCCATGATAAACACAAAGCACGAAGTAAATGATGCACAAATACTGTTTGTAAATATCAAAATCCAATAGGATGTTGTATATTTTCAAAGATTTTAATTAGAAAACATACCAAAGCAAACGTATACGACGGTGACTTTGACCAAAATGGCCGAGACAAGGGATATTTTCACCGATGTTCACTTAACGCGAGCTGCCAGATCGTCAAAGTGTTCACTGGCACTACCAGTTTTATATACATAAAGGTTTTAGTTGAACTACTTTTATAACTCATTTTTTTAAATACTGTACTAATTTACACAGAATATTTTCAAATAGTGCAAATAGCATGTGCATTCACATATGCCTCCCATTGTTATCTGGTATTAACTAGATGTGGCAGCGCTCAAGTAGTCAAAATGAAAAATTCCTTAAAGGAAATTTTTAGTCACCAATTACAACCTGGCAGCACTGTAACTTTTTATTGTTGATAAGGGGAAAATAAACTGCAACTCAGGGATGAGCGTGGTCGTGATTTATATATTAGTCACGCATGCGATTTTAATAAATTAGTCATCTTATACTGTATCTTTTTCCATTTTTAAAAATCAAAGAAATAAAACTTTTGCACTTTAGCACAAAACAGCTAACATAAATAGTACGTTCGCATTACACAGAGGACGACTGCAGCATAAAACTCTAACACACATATGTGCTGTGCAATTGCGAAAAAATTTGATTTTTCACTCATTTTATTATTTTCCCACTTCAAATTTTATTTTGTTTTTTGGATAATGGTAAAAGCATTTACATTTACGCTGACATCAATTCAAATCAAAAATCTCAACAAACAATTTGAAGTGAAACTTAGCCTTGGAGCTGTAAATTTAAAAAACAGATCTCAGTTGTGATTCATAAACAGGGCTTAAATTGCTGACTAGAAAATAGCAAAATTTCGTAAACTTTGACTATGACTTAAAATTAATAGACAATTTTTCAAATTTAACTTCAGCTTTTGCTTTTCATTTGAAAACGATACGACTAATCGATACGACTAAACTAGGAATCAAAATAATAATATAGTCAATTTTTTAAATTTCTTCATTGACTAAACTATATACTCAACTTAATTTCATTTCAAACGACTTATAAATTATAAATATCAGTGAAATCACACTAGTCGTGAAATATTGCGCATCTCTAATTGCAACCTTCTTTAGCCGGTGTTTGTGAAATTATTATTATTACTATATTTATATTACGAAATGACTGCATTTGAAGGTAAGCTGATTTTTATTTATTTTTTAAGATGATTGTTTCAATTAATACTTGTTATTTAAATCCAATAGAGTTTGGTGTGCTGCCTGAAATAGGAAAGGCCATTGATGAAATGGAATGGACGTAAGAAAAATATGACAAATAACTTCAAATATTATTATTAAACTGTTACTACTCTAGTTTGCCAACAGATGTGCAAGCTGAAGCAATTCCGCTCATATTAGGCGGCGGCGATGTGCTCATGGCAGCTGAAACAGGGTCCGGTAAGACTGGTGCATTCTGCTTGCCAATTTTGCAGATTGTTTGGGAGACGCTACGTGATCTCGAGGAGGGTAAACTATCGAAAGGAGGCAGCACCACTGCCGGTTCAATTGCACCATGGACAATGTCGTTCTTCGATCGAGGCAATGCACTCGCCGTTGCACCCGATGGCTTACGCTGTCAGTCGCGTGAGTTTAAAGAGTGGCACGGCTGTCGAGCGACCACTGGCGTAAAAGGCAAAAACAAATTCTATTATGAGGCCACGGTTACCGACGAGGGTTTGTGCCGTGTTGGCTGGTCAACACAAGCCGCAAATCTGGATTTAGGCACATGTCGCAATGGTTTCGGTTTCGGCGGCACTGGCAAGAAATCGAACAATCGTCAATTTGATGATTACGGCGAGGCATTCGGAAAATCAGATATTATTGGTTGTTGTTTGGATTTAGAACGCATGGAAATTTCATTTACTAAAAATGGTCAAAACTTGGGCGTTGCATTTCGTGTGCCTGAAAATTTGCGCAATGAGACCTTCTACCCGTCGGTTGTGCTTAAGAATGCCGAAATGCTTTTCAATTTCGGAAAGTCTACTTTAAAATATGCACCAACTAATGGCTACATTGCTGTCAGTCAAGCTAGCTCACAAAATTCCAAACCTAACCCGCTAGCAAGTCCCGCCACGAATGCAGGAGCCAATAAACCCGCGCCCAATGCACCTCAAGCGATCATTATTGAACCTAGTCGAGAATTGGCCGAACAGACTTACAATCAAATTGAAAAATTCAAACTTCATCTGAGCAATCCTGACGTGCGTTCACTATTGCTCATTGGTGGCGTAAAGCTGGAACAACAAAAGGCCGAGCTCCAGCAAGGTGTACACATTGTGGTAGGCACGCCTGGTCGTCTAGAGGAGATGATTAGCAGCGGCTTTGTGCAACTTACGCACTGCCGTTTCTTTGTGCTCGATGAAGCTGATGCGTTGCTGAAACAAGGATATACAGATCTCATCGATCGTCTACACAAGCAAATACCGAAAATCACATCCGATGGCCGTCGCTTACAGATGGTTGTCTGCTCAGCTACATTGCATGCTTTCGAAGTTAAGAAAATGGCCGATCGTCTTATGCACTTCCCAACCTGGGTCGATCTCAAGGGTGAAGACGCTGTACCAGAGACCGTACATCATGTTGTCTGCATTGTGGACCCACAAAAGGACACCACTTGGCAAAATCTACGTCAGTCGATACGCACAGATGGCGTACACGATCGTGACAATGTGCATCCAAATAACCTAACACCGGAAACATTCTCGGAGGCAGTAAAGCGTCTCAAAGGCGAATACTGCGTTCGTGCAATTGAAGAGCACAAAATGGATCGTGCCATTATCTTCTGCCGCACCAAAGTGGATTGCGATAATATGGAACAGTATCTGCGCTCTCGTGGTGGTCAGCGTTATTCATGCGTTTGTCTGCACGGCGATCGCAAGCCTCAAGAGCGTAAAGAGAATTTGGAGATATTTAAACGGGAGCAAGCCAAATTTCTCATATGCACAGATGTGGCAGCGCGTGGCTTGGACATTAGTGGCTTGCCTTTTAGTGAGTGTACAGCAATGCTTTAAAAATGTAAAAGTCTAACTATTTTTTATTTTTAATTTTCAGTGATTAATGTTACACTGCCCGACGAGAAATCAAACTATGTGCATCGCGTTGGTCGCGTAGGACGCGCTGAACGAATGGGTTTGGCCATTAGTCTGGTTGCCTCAGTACCGGAAAAGGTATGGTATCATGGCGAATGGTGCAAGTCGCGCGGACGCAATTGCAACAATACAAATTTGACTGATGCTCGCGGCTGTTGCATATGGTACAATGAGCAAAATGTAAGCATGCTATATAACGCACAGCACTTGACTTTGATTAAACGTTTCTCAATCACATTTTCAGATTCTTGCCGAAGTAGAGGACCATTTGAACATTACCATTCAACAAGTGGACAAAAGCTTATCGGTGCCTGTAAACGATTTCGATGGCAAAGTTGTATATGGTCAAAAGAATTTAAAAACTGGCACAGGCTACAAAGATCATGTGGAGCAATTGCGTCCCGTTGTACGCAAATTAAGAGATTTGGAATTGCAGTCACAATCTTTATTTCTTAAACGTTTAAAAGCTGCCTAAGCCTAAGTACACAAGCAACACATACGCACATAAGACAAACACACTCTAACGTATGTACGTTACAACGTCAATATACTTTAATGGTAAATTAACATATAGCAATTAACTAACTACACATACATACGTAAATATATAAATAATTTATTTCGAATTGCATTTCTGAAATGTTTTTCGTGCTTTGGCTTAGCCTCAGTGTTTCCCTTTCATTCCACCTGTCTCCTTCAGCTTATCAAATTCCATCCTCTAGTGCTGGTCTGAAATACTGTTGTCGTCCTCGTTTTCTTCCTCCTCCTCATCTTCTTCGTTAAATTCGGTGCGTGTTGCCTCCAATTGGCGCAGCTGTTGGCACAGCTGATTGCCGAAAGATTCAACATATCGCGGACTCAAATGATCGAGCAGTGCGTAGGGTGTCTCATATATGTCCTCTTCCTCGCGTAACTTTGCCTTGTTTGCATCGATGGTGTCATATTTGTCCGACACTATTCTAAAACCCATTGACGAAACATGTACACAACATATTGCGCCTTCTATGGTGCGCAGATTGAGATAAATGTTTTTTGCATCCGAGGGCAAGCCTGATATCACGATTTCATCAACATGTCGCTTGACGTCGTTGATAATGGCAGTCGCCTCGTCACGCCAGTCAATTATCTTTTCATCGCCGGTTATTTGTTCCAGCGACGCTGACATGAGGAATTATTATATTGGAATCGTAAATTTTATTTTCCGTTTTTTTTTTGTTTTGTTTTTCAAAATTCTTATTCGATTTTTTGAGAAAGTGAGAATGAAAGCAACATGTGTGCTTCTTCTTACATTTGTCACATTGTCTTCTTCTTTTTTCGTTTCACGTCGACACGGTGTCAGTGAAGGAAAGTGTGTCGAGAGTGGCGCGCTTTCATCAAAACAGGGCAGGCGAACACCGGCCCCCTTTGAAAGTGCTAGCTGCGCCTATGTTCGCTTGCAACTATAGACAACATCCAACAGCACGGTTTCAACTGTAAACTGCTCTGTTAGGTTACATTTACAGATGGCGGCCATTCATTCTTTCAATAAATATTGTTTACAGTCAATTCGAATCTTCGATTAGGGATAAATCGTTTTATTTGGATATGTCTCTGTACCGTGGATAAATTTATTTTTCTGGTAAATACATGGGATTGCAATTTAAAATATTTTATTATACTAATACCATGCAACAAATATATTCGATTAGACTTCTATACGCCCACTTTTTGTGTTGCATTTGTTATTAAATATACCTAAATGATCATGACTTATGCCATGGTACGCGACTGGGCATGTATGAGTGATTAACTGTTGCAGAAACCAGCAGCATTTAAGAATCGGCAAAGAAACTCAATTCGCTTGGTCTGTTACAGTTGTGTATAGTTTTGTAACGAGTTTCAACTTTTCATTAAAAAATCATATCATTGCTGATTGTTTACTATTACTACTAAGTGATAAACTAAGATTTTTAATCAATGGATTGATGATAGAACCGGCATGACGCCATTTTCTTACAAAAAAGAACGTCAAATTTTAACAATTTTTGTTTTATTATCACATAAATTCTTAAGCCTAAAATCGATACTCTTACCATGTTATAACTATTAATATATACAAGTTAGCATAAAAACCCTTAACAACTAAGCTTAGTCAATGACCACGGAAGAAAGAATTTTAAAATCAAAAAATCACAGCATTAACATTTACTACAAACTACATTCGAACTGTACACAGATTTGTTGTGAGCAGGAACCAGATGTGTTAGGCTTATGTGCCACAACGTTTGTACAAACTAATGTACATGAGAATTCGGAAGAAGAGCATCAGACCTGCCAGCAAAAGGAACTGATGCAGCAGTGATACCTTATCGATATCGAGAAACTTGAGTAGCACACGTGGATCGCTAAAGTGACAGTAAATCTCATTGCAGTCAAGATCCTCACGTTGAAAACCAAAAACAGTTAACGCTAATGCAACAACGCCAACACGTATATAACTGAATTTCATAAGCAAATTCATAGCGCTGGGTATTTGTGGGGCAAAGTCAAAACCATAAATCGCGAGACCCATGAGTGGTGCAATTATCAGTGGACCAACAACGCTGCCATTCTGAAAAATGAATGTTGTATTGATGTAAAAAAAATTTAAAAGCAGAATTACTTACTGTTATGCTAAATGTGGCGCCTATAGCCAAGCCCATGCCCTCGGCTACTAAGGAGATCATCAGGCCAACACCAACAAACATAGCAAATCGCCACCATTGACCAGGTAAGCCTGACATCCAATAGGTCATGGTCATAAATGTAATATTCAGCAGCACCTAAAAGATGAAGAATGTCAAATAAGCAAACAATAAAAACAAAGAAGCCGCGCACACTTGCCTGAATGGGTAATCTTGATATTGTCAGCGCCATGTAGTACGGTAAAAGAGTGTACCAGCGATTGAAAGTCTCCTTCTTCACCACTTTGACATCGGCCGGATCTGTAAGCATTTTATAAAATATATAAATATAACAGCAACAACATGTACTCACAGCTCAATATGGGCACCATCACTTGCGTGTAGACAATCATAAGCACAGCGCCAATGCAAAATTTCAAATGATCGAACATGCGTGAGCCCTGATTGCCCAATTGAAAGAAAATCAAGCCAAAGAAAAGACCGCACAGCGTGTGATGCAACAGTTGTATGATCAAAGCGATGCGTGCACGGAATATGCGCAACATCATGACATGCATGAGCACATAAAATTGCCGAAAGCCGGAGATGTCACGTCGTTCACTGTACAAACGTCTCGAGAAAGCTTTCATCTGTTCGAATATGGCACTGGCGCCGCCAATCAATGTGCCATTCGTTGATGCCGCACTGCCGGCAAAGAATGTTGGCAAGTATTGACGTTTCGGATGTTCGTCAACGAAAAGCGTTTTAATGGCCTGTTGGAACTCTAAGTGCTCAGGCGCGGGCGTATCGAAGCTATCAGTTTGCTTTGTTGTATAAATCAATTTGCCATTTTCGGTCAAGTCGGAGAGCAAAGGATTTAATTGACTTTCGCCATCGCAGAGTTCAATAACTAAAAATGAGATAATAAAGTTGTATGAACATACATAGTTATACACTATTTCAAATACTCACTGTAATCGGATGGACTGTAGTGCAGCGGGCATTCGAGATGCGCAATACGCAAAAATGGTATCAACGCACGCGGACTACCCTGGTAGACGCATTGTCCTCTGGCAAGCACGAAAATATTGTCAAAATAATTGAAAACTGTCGCCGACGGCTGATGTATTGTGCAGACAATTGTGCGTCCCTGTTTGGCCAATTCGCTCAATAGGCGCATACATTGTGCAGCCGTCACCTCATCCAGGCCGCTGGTCGGCTCATCCAAAAAGAATATATTCGGATTGTCAACGAGCTCAAGTGCTATCGAGAGACGTTTGCGTTCGCCGCCGCTCAATTTTTCGGCAGTTACATTACGACGATGATTCAAATTAAGATTCTCAAGAATTTCTGTAATGAGTTCCGATTTGCGTTGTCGTTGCTTCAACTTTAGATCACATGACATATTCATTAATTCTTCAACTGTGAGTAGCGTCTGGTGATGATCATCCTGAGTTATGTAACAGGAATCCTCACGTTTGATCTTTATTTGACCCTGAACGCCTGATGTGCTAAAAAGAGTTCAAAAGAGTTCGATCATTAATTTTAGATCTTGTTGATTTACTTTTTTAATGGTGTCTGGCTTACAAATTGCCATTAATGAGAGGGAATTTTTTTTCTTTCAAAAGTTCATTTGTATAGCAAACTAATGAGCAAACAATTACATTAATTATATAAAAAAGAATTAAATATATTATATTATAATTACAAAACAATCTTTGAATTGGAGTATAACTCGTTCATCGAATACAAAATATATTACATGAAACAAAAAACAATTAAGAAAGTTGTTTTCGGCATTGTCAAAATTTGTGTACCCTTGGATATATTATTATATGTGTTAATAAGGAATTCTTTATATAAGATTTGTTTATTTAATTAGGAAGTTTTGTTCGGTTTTTGTTTATAGCAAAAAAGTCATAACAAAAGTATTTATTCTCTTAACACATCTGCCTATTTCTTTATAGAGAGGATGTTCTGCTCATTTCGTTGTTATTAACAAAAACATTTGGTTTTCAACAAAATTTGGTTGTCAGATCTTCAGGCTTTTTGTGTACAACATACAGCTTTATATATGCCTTATAAGGGTTTTTTATAAAAATTATCGGCAATATATATAATATATAAATAGCAAAATATATAAATAGCTTCAATAGCTTATAAACTCTGGGATCAGTTGGCCTTTAAACAGACAGACTCCATCGTGAAAATCTATTATGTATGTTTGTATGATCTGACATGCATTTTGTGTGATGTAAACTTCATGACAAAATTATAATACCCTTTTGCACCGCGCACTTCTAGACACACTTTGCTTTAAATTTAGAATTCTTAATGAAACCTTTAAAAAAAATTACAACAAAATGGGTATAATATTCTTGCTGAATAATCGCATTAAAACTGGTTATGCGATATTGTTTCTCTTTTCTATTTTATTTCTTTTTTTTAACAATAAACAAACAAGAAAATCGGCTTTGAACTTGCTAAATAGTAATTTATTTTCGTTTTCGATTTTTTTATAGCCAAAATATAATTATGATCTTGTTTGTTGACATAACCTTCAATATGTTCTTTTGAGATTTTAAGCTTTGTGAAAAATGACAAGTTCTAAGCAAACGTTGCGCATTTTATGTCTTAACTTATACACGTGCTTTTAATGGCTTTCGTTTTATTCGCTGCTATTTCTCAATAGTTTCTGAGTTCTAATAAATTGCATTGATCTTTGCGATACTTACACATAGCCTGAAATTGCATTAAGCAGGCTGCTTTTGCCCGCGCCCGAAGGACCCATTATGGCTGACAGTTGACCATTTCGAAAGCTGCCGCTAACGCCGTGTAATATATCCCGTTTGCCCGTCACTTTAACTGTTAACGACAACAAGAAGAAGAATACATATATTAAATTAATCAAATCATTTTGATTGAAATCATTTAAGTAATTAACTTCGCTGTCAGCGAATGTGTAACAACGGATTATGCAAATGAGAGCAGTCAATGATGTTTGTGCAAATGCATTTATCGTAAAATAATAAATTCGATTTAAATGATTGTAAAAGTTAACAATTCAATAAACACTTAACTGCAAATATTTTGCAATATGAATAAAGCAACCACAAATTAAGAACGTCCCTTAAGTGCACTGTTAACAGTTGTTATTGACATTAACCTACTATATGGCCGGAGTCAATAACACATAACATAACACAATTTAGTAATCAGAATTAATTACTATTTAATTGTTATAAGTGTATGAGGAGCGTTATGTAACATAAGAGTAAGTTGTTTTAAGACTGTTGTGCGCTAAATTCATATCACTGGAAATTAAAAGCTGTTATCACTATGATTTTTTGAGACTGTTATGGGAATATGGCCATTAAAGACACTTTTAAGCTGTCACTATTTGATCACAATTGAAAACAAGAAACGTTAGTATTGTTTAATATTTATTCACGTACTCAAACATGACACAAAACTACAAAAAAAAAAAAAATATACCGACACTGTTTGTATATTAATTAAAAACTTGTCACGTTCGAACTGATATCGCATGAGTCACACAGATTATTTTTCTCCCTTTTATATTTTTAATGTTGTTACAAGTTGTTGGTTGAACCGTTAACCTGATTGCAGTCAAGTTCAATGCACGAGCTGCAATTTTTGAGGCACAATTTGTTGTTTGCTTCCTCTTTATTTACTTATTTTCTTTACCTTTTGCCAATTACTTTTTTTTTTCATATGCAATGCGAGCCGCTGAAGTATTTGTTTTTACTGGCGCCGCCGCACTTTTCATGCCAATTGGCTTTGTTTGCATATTCACACGTACAACAACAATAACAACAGGAACGACAACAACACCAAGTTGGTGTATTTGGCTTTAATTTTCAAGAATGCAAAATTGATGCCGCAATTCATGTGTTAAGCTCACTCACGCAGAACTACATAGTCTTATTCTTAGCCTTATACGCTTCGACTTACTGGCGTCAACAACAATATGTTTTTTATTTATAACAGTTGTTTACACAGTTTGTTTGACAAGCACGAAGAAAAGAAATTGAATTTATTGATTTGCCTTAAAGTAGCTAATTTATATGTAAACTTTGTACTTTTAGTTGTCTGGTTATGAGTGAATCAACAACAAATAAGTAAATGTTGTTTATAAAATACGTCGCCGTTGCGCTACGCCAGTCATACACCATATTTCTGGCACTGACCTTTCCCAACGGTTATTTGAACATTTGCCGAATTGTAGATACACAAAATAAATGAGCAAAGAGTACCTTCAAACTTAAAATATTTGTTTTGGATACATAGACTTGATTTCTCAGCCTTTTGATTTTAAAAGTGCCGCTCAAATTAATTTATATGTTTTGTTTTTATTTTCAATTGAAATTTTAAAAACGACTTTTCTTAGTTGAGCTTTGTTTTTTATATAGAAAATAACAAATTAATATTCAATTAATTGAAACTGTTATTGCACAAGTAAGCCTATTATATGATATCTGCTTCTGTCAAGTTAGATTGCCCTATGATTGACGACAACAGTTTAAGCTGATAAATGTTTCAATGATGTAAACTTTTAAAAATATACAATTTATTTAAATTGACAGTTTGATACGATATCAAATAATTATTATCTTATTAGAATGTCAGATACAAATACAAACACCAAAAAGGGAAACTTGCATATTCTTTCAAACATTTTCCCAACTATTCTTATTGGGGACCCTTTTATTAAATCGTTTTTCCAATAAGAATCATATACGTTTTTAAAGATTTAAGGGCGTAGCCGCGCACATTTTCTAATTTGTCTAAAAGAAAGCAATGTTTTTATGCTTTGTCACATTTTACAATCTTGTATCTCGTCTGGCATTAACAAAAACACGTAATTGCAAAGTTTTGTCTGTGGCAGAATGATGAACATTTCCATGTTCTAAGGCGATGCATTGGAATTTACCTTTTAGTTTCTTGTTATGTCAAAATGACTCTCGTCTATGTGTACTTGCATTGCTTTTGAACATAGATCAGTTTAATATTGCAAGCTTTGTTTTGTTTTAAAACTATTTTCTATTTAAAAATGTCTTTATTGGTGGGACTTTTCATAAGTCATTCTATGAAAATTACTCTTTGTAAAAGAAAAATTATAGACTTAGTTATATTCGAAAATAGTTCTTGACAAGTTATTGCCTTGTTTTTTCTCAGTCTTCATCATAAAGTTTTGTCTTCCCATAAATATTGATTGCAACTAGAAAAGCATCAATAAATTATAAAAATTAAGAGTTAAACGAATTAATTAAATGATTAATGAAAATTTTCCAAACAGAAACACTTTGGACTTGAACTTAAATAAAATTTGCAAATTTCACACAATCAATCTTTAACTGATTGTTAACTTTTATTTAGCGATTAGGAAAAACTGAAGGCAATCATTATCATCGGAATAGTGTGTGACCTATATAGTGGTGCTGAAACATTATCAATCAATGTCTACGGCATTGCTTTCTACAAATCAATGATTCAAATCGAATTCTTACAAGTACATCCGATTGTCTGGTGTCAGTGTCGCATCAAATCTCTGTGCTGGAAATCACTGTGTCAATGGCATATTGATGACTGCATTGCTTATATAATATATAATACAAATAGTGGCGAATAACTAAAAAATCAACGACATAAGTAAGAAGAAATATGCAATGCTGTTGATAACAAACATTGCACGCCGCATGCAAAAAAGTTTAATTGAAGAAAACAACAACAACAACAAAAACTAGTTGCCAAAATATTCAAAACTTGTTTGCAACAAATAAAGTAAAATAAACCTAAGACACATAAATAAAAAAAAATCACATAAAAAACAAAAAGTTGCATTGATGATTGCTTCGACAGCCAAGGCATCTGAGCGTAAATATAAAATAGAAAACAAATGAGGAAATCACAAAACAAGTAGTAAAGACAACGTAAGAAGTTGGCCATAGCTAAGTTTACCAAGTGGTATTTTAGGCAATGCTCACACAGATACACACGCATGCACATGCGTATACAGTTGGTAATTTCAACTGGCTAGCGTTGCTTTAATAGGAGAAAAACAAAATATTACGAAAGACAAACTCAAAAGCGCAAAACATGATTTGAAAATGATTTTTTGCACAGTGACATAGTAGCAAAGAGTAGTTGAAACTTTTGCTGCAACCCTCGCAAAGTGAATTACATATTTATGCCGGCAATGGTGAGAGCGACAAATTGAAATTGCTGTGATTTAAACAATCAGTAAAGCGCTTTCATCATGCACATACATTACCAGCGAGAATGAATGACGCTATAAACTGAATAATATCACATACACACATACACATACTCAAAGTATCTGGCATAGAACAAAGGCGATTGCAACCAAATGTTTCTATAAGCGTGAGATTCAATAAACGAGCTCAAATGTGTTTAGTAATAAATAAGAAAGATCATAGTTACAAATTCTCATTCATTTCCTCTAACAAAACAATAATAAAAAACAAGCAAGAAGTTCTCGACGGCCTTGCCGAAGAGTTATTACTCTTCAATCCTTTTTCTTGTGCCACGATCATTTTGTTTTGTAGCTCATTGGATTCCAATGACAACGAAATTCCTGCTTTCGACTATAAATGCCGACTTGTTTGATCAAAAAAGGTCTCATGCCTTACTTAGAACATTAGTAGGAAGTTTCAAGTCACTTGGAAAAGAAGCAAACAATTTTTCATATAATGATTTAAAAATTTTCAAGATCCCTTTATGGAAGGTACCCTTTCTAGGCCTTGGACCTTGGTGGTGCTAATATAAATTAAGTCTAGGCATGCCAGAAGAATTTCAGATTTCTATCTTTAACTACAAACAAGTTTTAATTACAATGACTTCAATTTTGTATGTTTTTCAGCCTCTTTTAATATGGGAGCTACTACACAGTTCTAGTGGTCGGATCATGTCAGTTTCGATCAATGATGTAACTGAACGAAGTAGAACTGTCTGTGGGAGGAGATTGTATATCCACAGACAGACGGACATCGAAACTCTCAACTCTTCTTGTCATTCTGATCAAAAATATTTATGCTTTATTTGGTCGGAGGACGTTTTCTTCTGGGTGTTACAAATCTGATGACAATGATACTATTTACTGCGTAAAAAGGTATAAAAACGGAAATGTGGCATAAAACTCATCAGATCCGAATTATTTTAGAATATTTAGACTCAAATGTTAAACAATTTTTAAATGTTCTTTCGATTATTTATCGAACATCTCAAAACTGTTATCTGTTTGAACATCAAAGGCAATTTTTATGAATTATAAGGACAATTAAGGATACAAAATATTGAAAACTATTCAAAGAACAGTGAAGTTTACCTATTTCATTATAAGTACCAAAGATGCCGTTACAAAATGTATGAATAAAACAAAATTCTGTGTACTATGCATGAACAGTAAAAAGTAGTGACAATCACCGCAGTAGCAAATGATGATGCTGATGAGGAGAAGGACGGCGCTGACAGCTTTCATTTTACTATAATACAATAAGCAACAACAAGAGCGTGACAGTTACAGTAAAAACATCATCACGATTATGATTATCATAATGAACATAATGAACGTAATCAGCAAAAACCGGCTTGCTGTTTATTAAATAATAACATCATTGATGGTGCAACACGCCCCATGCACAGCCTTTGATTTGCTGACAGGCTGCACGAGTTTTCATTCATGCAAATGCGCGACTCGATGCATTTAATTAAAACTGTGACGAATCAAGTCAACTTTCGTTGTTTTATTGCATTGCAAATGCAAAATTGCAATTAAAAAAAATAAAAATAAATAATGTTTGACTTACTAAAATTTTTGCGTTCCTTGACTGTGTAATAGACATCCTGAAATTCGACATCTTTTGATTGTTGTTGTTGTTGTTGCTTTAGGAGTCGACGTGTTTGTTGCTCCATGTTTCAGGCGTTGTTTTTCCAAAATGTATGTTGTATTGCTTAATCACACTTTGCATGTATGTGTGTGTGAGTGAGAGTTTCGGTCTCGGTTAATTAGATTCAAACGTATGCCGTTTTTTACGTGTTCCGCTTACCAAATTATTTCATTACCTACCACAGTGTTGTTTGCTCAGTGTTTGATTTGTTTTTATTTCGCGTTAATGCGAATTTATTCAAACTCTTCCGCGCACTCTTCTTATTTACGCTTTGTTCTTACGCGCTGTAAATAAAAAATACATCATTAGTGTTATGTGCAGAATTTATAAAAACAACTCAACATAGACAAAAATCTGCATTTTTTATTACTTTATAAGTACAACTACCTTGACTATTCCAGTGCTAAATATCCAATCTTCAACTACAAATAATCGCGCTTATATTTCGTGTATAGACGTGCCATTTATGGCATGTCAAGCTTGGCATATTTATTACCTCATTTAAGAAATGGAAACATTTTTTTTATATACTATAGTTTGATGTATATTTTCTTGCTTTTTGAGTTTTTGATTATTTTTCTTGGATTTCTGAAATTAATAGTATATCTTTGAATCAAATAAAATGCTAGTCAGTAAACGTGAATGTTTTACATTAGAGTTTTCCAGATGTATTCTTTTATAATTGTAACATTATAAGGAACACAATTTTTATGAGCTCATTGTTATGCAGAACAATTCCAGTATTCAATAAATTAACACTCATTTTCGCAAACAAGTTGAATTACTCGATGATTGATGGTTGTTTTAATAACTCATTACTTAACTAAAGTCAAAAGTGACAGACCCTTTATTACAGCGCTATATTACATCCCCAAGGGCCAAGATCATATATCATTACATCAGTCTGATTAAAAATAAATGACAATTGTCTATAATTGCCTTCAATACTTTTTAAAGGCTTGTAAGTTTTATAATACTTTGAAATACTTTACTTGGCCATGACTTTAGCTTTAATGGATTGATTTTAAAGAATGAGAATCCACCAGGCTTTAAAAGATGAATTGATTATTATTCGAGGTGCCAAAAAACAGCCTGATAGACTCTTAGCTCTCAAATTGATTAAATTATACTTTAATCTTGAGCACGTGTATAGAAAAGATCCGGTTTTCGCAATGATAAATTGTAAAATAACTTGATTCGCGCCCATTAAGTTTCATGAGTATTTGTAAAGACTTTGAGCGGTTTGAGCTTAGCAAAAGATCTAATTAACGGGTAGTTAAGGCTACAAGTTAATACAATGAAGTTTTTATTTGTGCCCATTAAATTCAATACACGTGTGCCGTGTTACATTTATGAGTCATTTTAATAATTACAAAATACAAAGTGTAAAGATTGTAATTCAGAAAATAGAAGAACAACTTCTATCATCTTGACAATGGTCCAATAAATAAATTTTTTTTCTTAAATAAAAATGCAGCCATGACCTTAACCACTTAAGTTTAAAGTATTCAGTTAGCACTTGACACAAGATGAGATGTCAAGATTTGTATAATCGATTGCGTTCATAAGTTTATTGCATACTACAATGTAAATAAACAAATAGTAAATTGCATTGAATAAAAAGTAAATCAATTTAATAGCTGTCATGACTACAAATTAATCAGAATGTAAATGGAAAATGTAGTAATTGAAGTTACTCATTTTAAATAATAATTGCTCACAATCAACACTTTGTTGCGATTATGAAATTTAAAATTGATGTAAAAAAAAAATAAAAAAGGTGTGTGTAAATAATTATATGAGCAGAAACGGAAATACTTTCATGCAATTGTTATGGTTTTGGAAATTAAAGAAATAAGTATCTAGACGAGATACAAATAAATAGTATTAACATTATGTAAGTGCGCCCAAATGTATGTTCGATGTATTCTAGCATTATTCAAGCAAAATAATAATTAAATTAAAAAAATTAAAGATTCAACAATTTATTCGACAATTTTTTGTCGTTCTTCACATTTTGATTTAGGGGAAATCCATAAACTACGTAACGTTTTTTTCCTTATAGTTACGAACCCCCTTTTAAGAGACAAATCTTATCGATTTGCAGAAACGATGATTGCCGTGCGGCATTAATTTATCTACTTGTATGAGGGATTTAAATAAAATATACCTTTAAAGAAAAAAATATAAAACGTTCGTGTTCAATTTTTTACTTTTTGAACACGTTCGGAATTCAAACAGGGCGTATAATTTATATTTGTCGTTAATGGCTTTCGTCGCACAATCAGACAACAAACATGCAGTAAAATGAATCCAGTTCTAATGCAAGCCAATAAAAATAAAGATTTATTAACAATTATACATATAAAAACGCAATCAGAATCAAAAATTTATTATACTTTTACAAATACTTTTTTTTAATTAACCAAAAAAGGTACATTTGTTTACTTTACAAGTTGCAAAGTCAGTTTAGCAGAACTTGAACAGTCACGAAATATTAAAAGTACTTTGAAACGAGTTTTGGATGTTTTATTGTTGTTATTAACATTATTTGTTTTACACATTACACTTTTAGGAACGAGTTGATGCCTTTAGAATAAAATTTGGTTATTTTAAGCCGGTTTAGCTATATGATGTTCTTATCTGGATGATTAACTGGAAAAGATGTCGGAATAAAGATATCTGTCTGCCTTTTATTTTAAACTTGGAATATTTGTTAAAAATGAGTGTCCGTTTTAACCCACTGTATAACCGCCTCAAGCAGCAGATACTCAGAATGTTTCATATAAAATTTAATTTTTTTTCAACCGCAGTAGAACTTTAATTATCCGGAATTCAGAAACTTAAAGATCAATTACAAAATTTTCAATTTTATTTTATTTTTTTTTTTATAACTAAGAAGTTACGTTTATTTTAACATTTTTAAAAATAAATCAAATTACGATTTGGGATTTTTACACACTAACCGGTCTCCATCTCCACCTTCCGGATTTCTCAACGTTCTGCTATACTATTTACTCTAAGAGTCAAATTCATTACGCTTTACTGATAACAAATCAAAACGAATCATACTTCTCTAATGATAGTTGAGAATTAAATTGTCATTTATTTCTTAAATGTTTTCCAGTAAAGTGATTATCAAAATAATCTTTTCTTATATGCAATGAAAGTGAAAAAAAATGTTTAGCGGACAATCACCGATCAGAAAACCCCTTAAATTCCAACTGCTTGACCTTCAACAAAAATGACTTAATATTATACACATAGTATTGGCAAACGCTTCCCCTCTCAAGAAGAGTATTAAGACAGCGTGCATAGCTCAGAGTAAAGAATTTCTTATGATTTGCGACTTTTACGTCAAACGTTCAAAGAACATCATCAATAATACAAATACTTGAACATTGAAATCAAAAGCGGTTTTTTTTATTTCATTTTTTGTTCTTGTTCTTTTTTGCAAAGCTTAAAGTCGAAATACCACAGAGCACATTTCAGTGGTGGATGCGTCAATTTGCGCCGAAACAAGTTCGACACGTCCGTCCCACGTTTGCCTGTCATCATGCCAAGTGCTTCAACTTTTCGGTGATTTGCCTTGCAAAGCAAATAATAGAACGCATTTCTTCCGCGTTGTACTAAACACATTAATTATGCATTTTTCTATTAAACTCAATTAGAGAGAAATTAAGCTTTGTCATGTTCGTTCCTGATGGGATTAACTAATCGGAAGACGGTTGTTTAGCAAAACAATTTTTATTATAATATTATTTTTATCAACCCGCAAGTTTTTGTGGTTTTTTGCTTTTGTTTATATTTAATTAAATTTATTTTGGTGATTTATCTTTAACATGCTTTATTATAAGTCGTCAAAGTCCGAGTCTGCGTCAGAAGCGGAACAAACGTGACTTGTCGGCGCCGAAACGTTAAGCTTTTTCGACAATCGACAGTTTGTTGATAGTTAATGTTGTTGCTGTGATTTAATGTTGAAAGTTCGTGACTATGTTGCAACACAATTTTTTTCTTTTTTTACCATTCTATACAATTTATGAATGTTGTTTAGTCAGACTTATTGACTAACTAAACTAGTCTGCGCATTCTTTGACAACCGCTGTCGCAATCATCAACAACAACAGCAACAACAATAAGAGTGATATCCGGTCTAACCATGTAGTTGTATATTTCGACAGTCGTAGTTATGCAAGAAAGTGACTAAATTCGTTCTGACACATGTGTGCTGAGCTATTGAGAAAGTTAATTGGTCGATTGAATTGCAAGTGTTTTTAATTAATTGCTGCTACTTGAAGACTATTAAATTGCACAAAGTTGTGTGGATTGTAAAGAAGAATTAAAAGTCAAACGCTTAGATCATTTTCAGCGCTTTGAGCAGCACATTGAAAATTGCATTGTGCACTCAGAATTATGACTTATTATTGTTATTTTGGAAAAAAAAAATGCATTGTATTTAATAGCAATAAAAAGATACAGCTGTTTTTATAGATACTTATAGTCTCAGTGTAGTTTTATAGCTATAAATTGAAATATTTATTCAGACAGAATCATGTTTTAACAAGGATATCACAAAGTTATTCTTAAATTATATTCTGGGATACACTGAACCGAAAAACTTTGAAGAACTCATAAAAAAATGTTGAACTTTTTTTGTTTTTATGAAAACAAGTTTACAAATTTATAACGACTTAAGAATATTTATATTTGTAAACAAGTCTTAATCATTAGCAAAAAAAAACAAAATTAAAGAAAGGGTAAAAAATCTCAAATGTCTGGAAAACCAGTTTAGGTCAACCACTTTTCATATTCTTGATCGTTTGACATTTCGCCATGTTATTTTCAACTTTGGTCTCAACTTTATTACGACAAAAAGCACCTGAGACAAAGAAGCAAAGGATATCTATGTTTGTCTTTGCCTTTGCCTTCAAATCATAGAACTTGTGTCATTTTTAAAGCAACGCAAATGCAATAAAATGTTAAAGGTTACTTTTTTTACGACTCTCTTCTTTTCTTCTTTACACACACAGAGAAACACGGGCGAAGGCTCTGACATTCAAAACCAAGGACACGACAGAAAATCTTTATTAGTTTTGCGTTTTCAATAATAATAAAAACAAATACCATTTATATAATGAAATGTCTGTTGCTTTAAGTCACACACTCACTCAACCAGTCCTTAATAATTAAATACTTATTTTTTATTAGCGTTAATAAAAGTCAACCTCCATGCCAAATTTTGAATTCGTTTTTGTTAAATTAATTTTTTTTTCTCTTTTTAACAAACTTGATAGTTTATTACTGTTCTTTTGTATTATTTAAATAAAACTGATTATTGAAGATTAGGACATACACTTAAATTACAATTGTTGCTTGCACTTCTTGCTACATATGTAAATGTTCTTATTGTACTTTATTATTTTTTTATCTGGTTCACTCCGAAGCGAATACTTTTTTTAACGACTGCACAGCACGAAGTGCAAAAAGAGAATGAATGCTCTAAAGACATTCGGTTAACCGACGAACGATACCGCGCATCGTTTGTTGGCGAAACGTTGTTGTATATTTTTGCGAATAATGAAATCAAAACAGAAGCAAGAAAATCATAAAACAAACGGCATGTCTGCATGATGTAGAGATATGCGTGTGTGTGTGTGTAATATTTGGCTTGTGGGTGGTTAAACGCAAATTGAGGAAACTTTCTATGATCGTTAGGCCATTTTTATTAGTACGGGTGTGACAAAAAACCGATGAATCGGAGATTTTAACATAAACGAAACATAAATTAATTTGAAAATATTGTTTCTCATACTTAATTTTCCTCAAGAACGCTCCATTTTTATAGACACTTTAAAAAGCCTTCATGTTTTGTCTTAGACTCAAAAAAAAACACTGTTACACTGACAAAAAAAACCAAAAAGTTATTGTATTGCATTTTTTCAACCTCGAATATTACTAAATGTCACAACAAAACACAAAACTTTCTTAAAAGCTAAAATAAATCGATCATTTTAAATGTTTCAACAAGATTCTTGTTGTTCAATTTTCGCGCCTTTTTTTAACAGCTGTTCGCGCTATACACCACTCGCGGCTTACAACACTGCGTCGCCATCTGTATTTAAAATAACACACAATTTCAGTTTCCTGTTGGTGAATTGTTGCCACATGTGACGTTGTTCACGATGCCGCCGTTCGTTAAGTAATCTGAATATTAAATTCTCTTTTGTCCATTGGTCCTACACATCACATAAAACAATGTAGTATACACTTGCTTCGTGAGAGCCAAGAGAGAAAGGAATCCTCTTACTCTCCCACGAAAAACGATGACGCGGCGAGCGCAAAATTGAATTGTCGCATGTCACGGTAGGTTCCCTGGGCTATTTTCCCGTTCCTCCGTTTCTAGGAACGTCCAATGGGGGGGTCCAAGGCGATCCCGTTACACGAAATTGAAATTCAATTGCGGAATTCGTTATTGTTGTATTTGAACATTAAAACACCATTATATACCAATATGTCAGACATTATCTATGACTGGGCCGTGAGGGACCCATTGACCAACTGCGTTACGTGCAATGATGATGAAAGGCGCACGGAAGGACCATTTGAGAGCCCACTCCATGTCAATGAAACATATAAATAAGGAAAAGCTCAGACAATGCCCGAAATGTCGTGCCACACCCACATCCACAACCCCAACCACACCCACACCTACACCGACTGATACCCTCCGGCAACAAAAGCAAGAAGCTTCTATATATATGTTTATGGCCGCCAACAATGTAGCACTCAGTGCCTCAGGAGATCTCTCCAAAATGTGCAAGAATCAATTCGGCACACAGTCTAATTTGTACACCAGGAAAACCAATAATGTTATGATTAACATATTGGGTCGCCATTTTAGGGAGAACTTGAGGACGGATATCGGCATCAGCAAGTATAGCTTGCTGTTGGACGAATCAGTCGATATATCTGGCAACAAAGTCCTTGGTAAGTTCAATTTCCCACACCCTCACCACTCAAGGCACATCAATTTCATTGGTATACTTCATTTCCAGGTATAGGTATAGTATATTTTAGTGAGGCCAGGAGTAAGGTCGTCAACACTTGGTTGAGCATGGTGCCAATCAAGTCGGGTAAAACGGATGACATTGTGCATGCAGTAGAAAATGAATTATACTACTGGACCTTGGACATGTGTAATGTCATAGCAATCGGCACAGACAGCGCCAAAACGATGATCGGGGAGTATAATGGAGTGTTCATTAAGTTGAAAAGAAACGCAACGGTAGTCGACGATCCGTTGGGCAAATTGCTGCGGGACTACTTTATGGACGACGCCAACTACGTTTATCTAGTGTATATTACACCAATTTAGTCCAAGTCTCACTAAAGGAACAAGGAAAACAATGACGTATTTGGAAAAACAAATTCGATTAATAAATAAGAGTCTCGGCTGGACTCCCGAAGACTTAATAGTAAGCCTTAAATTGGATGTCGAAATTGTGGAAAAAGTAAGGAAAAGCTGCGTGAATTTAATCGCCACTATATTAATGGAATTGAAAACTAGGTAAGAATAAATTCAATACAAATTATTATTCAACTATTACAACATTTGTCATTTCTTTTCCAGACTACCAACCAACACACTGAAGATAGTGAACCAACTATCGGCTCAATCGGCGTTAAGTGCGGATCCAAACATTGATGATGCACTGGAGAACTTCAACATACCAAATACGTTGGGTGTTATCATCAAAGGCCAACTTAGGGAAATCGGCTCCATGCGATGGAAACATGGCGACGACAATGCACAATTTTGGTGTGAAGTTGCGAATTTTAAAGACGAGGAAGGGCTGAAGCCGTTTTCAGACTTGGCGGAATTTGGCAAAATGGTGCTTGGTTGCTTGCGTTTCTCGCCTAGGCGATCCTGTTACAAACGGTTCCGTTACACGAAACCGTAAATTCAGTTGCGGAATTTGTTATTGTTGTATTTGAACATTAAAACACCATTATATACCAATATGTCAGACATTATCTATGACTGGGCCGTGAGGGACCCATTGACCAACTGCGTTACGTGCAATATATGCGAGACGGTGATGAAAGGCGCACGGAAGGACCATTTGAGAGCCCATTCCATGTCAATGAAACATATAAATAGGGAAAAGCTCCAACAATGCTTGAAATGTCGTGCCACAACCCCAACCACACCCACACCGACTGATACCCTTCGGCAACAAAAGCAAGAAGCTTCGATATACATGTTTATGGCCGCCAACAATGTAGCACTCAGTGCCTCAGGAGATCTCTCCAAAATGTGCAAAAATCAATTCGGCACACAGTCCAGATTTTCGAAACACCGTAACACAAATGGCATGTGATAAGTTCTTACCGATGACCATTAAATTCCTTTTGTGGCAGACGCCGATGTGGTTTACAATGAACTCAAGGCAGCCATATAAGGAATTTGTTAAAAAACAGTACCCCGGAAACAAGGTAAGTCTTTGCACTGCCAAGCATGCTACATGCTGCATACTAAAATAATTTCTATCCTTTTTTAAGCCTCCATTAGTAATTCCGGCAATAGCCAAGACTAGGTGGCTGTCCGTCTGTAAGGTAGCAGAGCGGATCAAAGGTCAGTGGTCGCAACTGAAAGAGTTCTTTGCAACGGTAGTCGACGATCCGTTGGGCAAATTGCTGCGGGACTACTTTATGGACGACGCCAACTACGTTTATCTAGTGTATATTACACCAATTTAAAAAAAAATACAACAATTCGCAAACACATTTACAAAAAATAATAATGCCAGTCTCACTAAAGGAACAAGGAAAACAATGACGTATTTGGAAAAACAAATTCGATTAATAAATAAGAGTCTCGGCTGGACTCCCGAAGACTTAATAGTAAGCCTTAAATTGGATGTCGAAATTGTGGAAAAAGTAAGGAAAAGCTGCGTGAATTTAATCGCCACTATATTAATGGAATTGAAAACTAGGTAAGAATAAATTCAATACAAATTATTATTCAACTATTACAACATTTGTCATTTCTTTTTCAGCCTTCCTACCAACCAGCGCACTAACGATAGTGAACCAACGAAAAGAGGAAGGGCTGAAGTCGTTTTCAGACTTGGCGGAATTTGGGAATATGATGCCATGCGTGCCTTTTTCAAATGATAGTTTGGAGGGTGCGTTCAGCGTCATGAACGCCATCAAAACAAAACCGCGAAATCAATTGAAAAATTATATTTTGAATGCCCTAATGCCCTTATGCACATTAGGTACGTAACAATGCATAAAATGAAATATTTAAGCACATATGTACATATATATATTTCTTTTCTTGCAGATATGGCTTAATAAGGAACGATGCTAATTGCATCAGCGATGAACTTCCGAATGAAGTTTTGGAACAAATTCAGGCAAACTATCGATATGTAGATGACGACGATGACATTATTATGATGGACATGTCAAAGCTCGAAACCATCAAATTTATCATTGAAGATCGTAAATCGAATCTACATAAGCCTCCTTGAGTTTTAATCACATAATAATCACTAATTGTAGGTGGCGCCGTAACGATAACTGTCTCGACTAGACAGAAACTTGGTCAACGATAAACAGCCGTAAGTGGTGTCTGCCGCAGCGCAACTTAGGCGAACCTAATATAGAAATGCTTAATTGGCATTGCTTTTTTTCGACTGCGGACGCACCTGCGCCAAAAGCGACTCTTTTGTTTCTTCTTGCGTCTCCGTCCACATCAGATCACATGTGACGTTGTTTACAATGCCGCCTTTCGTTCATTTCGTATTTTGGCCGTTCGAAGATGACCACCGAAAAGTTAGAGTACGACGCAAGCTTGGGCGGCACAGTTGAGCTGCCAAGCCATGTACCAACTTATCGTTATGCTGCCGCTGCGCTGAGCGAAATCAAAGCATTGATAAATGGCGTTCAACAACCGACAAGCACGAAACTGGTCTTCCAGAAATTGCCCAAACAAATGCGCCGGCGGGCCATGTCACATCATCCAAAGCGTCTGCCGCGTAAATATCGCACCGCACACAAATCTCAAATGGCCAAAGCCGGAAAACCAAAGCAATCCAAGCGCCCCTCACGCAAGTATCGTCGTAGACCCAAAAATCTAATGCAAGAGTATCTGCGACGTCAGCGCAAACACGTCTGGCTGGAGACACACCTGTGGCATGCCAAGCGCTTTCACATGATCGATCGTTGGGGCTATCGGCTACCCTATGCAAGTTGTGACAAGACCTATCGTGCTTGTTATCGCGCCTCAGTGCAACATTGCCTTCTACAGGATATTTCCTACTGTGCGTGCATCGAATTAACTGGTGACTTGCAACGGCTGTGCGCTGGCTTTGCGCGTTTGAGCAGTAGTGAATGTGGTCTCAGTATTGCGGCCAAGACTTATGTGAGTGGCCGACGTGAAGGCAACATTGAGCTCTTTTGTGATGGTCAATATCCAATCGGTGCACTCGGACGAGCTAGATTTATGTGGCGGCCACAAAAAGAGACGGAAGCTGTTCAACACACGCTTTGGTTGTGGCTGCATCCGAGTGCATATCAATCTGTTTTGGAAGAGCTTATCAATGTATTTAATTTAACCACAACAAGTATTACCAAAGTGCCAATAGACGAAGACATGGATTCGGTTCAATCGTCGGAGCAAAAAACAAATGAAACCTCAGTTGGTGAACCAAAAAAGCTATGCGCAAAAAAAGAACGTAGACTCAAATTTATGACACGCACTGTGGCAAATGAACGTTTTAAGAGTTACACAAATGCAGACAATTCAATAAAGCTCAACTCCTTAAAGGATAAATTGAACCGTTTTCGTTTAACAGGTCCATTGTCGCAGAGTGTGCTTGCTGCCGCCCTGAAGCCTTATGCGTTAAGAGCTACAAGTGATAATTGGCTGAAAACGTTATTTCAGAATGAATCTACTTACGAAGAAACGCACGCCACGCAATCAACATATTGGTTGAAAGCAAGTCAACTTAATTCACCTAGTGAACTACTCTCGAATATGATCGTAGGACTGAACGTAATTGATCCACGTCTGCAACGCCCACAGAAACGTTCAAAGGCGTTGCCAAGCGTCGGAAGTTATGTGGCCGCACATGAGTTATTGATGAACACACCGCTCGAATTGCCTTACAGTGCCTTGTGGCAATCAAGTTTGCGCGATGATCTATGCCAACAGATGCTGTCGACACAAGTGTATTGTGATTTACGTGCTAAGCACGCCATTGTGCCAGGCACACCATGCGCCTTTGAACAGGATATGCAACCGGTGCCTATAATACTGATACAACGACCTGGCGCGCAACAGGCGAACTATAAACGTTTGGGTTACGGTTGCGGTTGGGATATTATAGCGCCGCCGGGCTATGGCATGATACTTTGGATGACGTTAATTATGTGGGGCGCAAAACCGGGCGGCTTGCGTGAATATGAAACAATCGCGCGCGAATCAGGCAATGAACAACACTTGCCGGATACGGTATCAGGTTATTATAAGAGTTGTATAAAGACATCGAAAAGATTTCTAATAACTTTTGTTTTTTAGGACGCCAACAGTCGGCGCTAGCTGCTATGGAACTGCAGGCCAAATACTTTCGACTGCCGCCCAATCGACGTTGTAATTATCGTAAATTCGCCATCGTCAGTCCATTCCGTGCGCCTTTTGCGCAACTCGTACGCGACTGGTTGCCGGAAGCCAAGGCCTGTGAAACTACGCCAACTGCCAGCTATTATATACTACGAAATCAAGCGTTGCTCCAAGGCATTGACAAATCACTACGCCAAACAAATGTGCCTTTACCCGGTGAACATGAACTGCCAACAAATTGCTTAATACAAATACAACTACGTCTTAAATCACGCGGTAGTTTACAGGCTAATGCGCTAATTTGTCTGCCCACAGCCGCCGATTTCAAACGTCAAGTGCAACAAATCAAAAGCCTTAATTACGCGCCAATCTATACGGAGCCTTTACTCACGGATGTCAATGAAAATCAACGTCGTCAGCTACGCCGTACGCACAAATGTCTACTGAAACGGTTGCGTGGACGTCGCGTGCGTGAAAAACGTAAGAAACAGGAGACAGCAACACGACGTGTGCTAATTAGACCTGCGAATACCGCACCATTGGTCGCCAGTCATTTCAGTGAAATGTGCAACCTTTGGCTGCCGACAGATGCAAATGAGACACGGCTCAGTGTGCGCAAGCAGGCGACACGTGATGTCTTCGGCTATGTGACCAACGCCAACTTTAGTTACACTGAGGCTACCATGTGCGCCGTTGGCTATGTGACGGCTACGGGTCTGCGCACGTTACTCCAATTGAATTGTAATGCGGCAAAAACATACAGGAAAACGCCCATGTGCCTTATACGTGATACAAACAGCAGAAATTATAGATTTGCCACAATAAAAGTGAATCTGTCGGTAACGGCGCCCGCCTACTGACAACAACAACAGCAAACATAATCACAACAATGACAACAACTTGCGCAAGGAAGTTGTTTTTGTTTAACTAACAACGAACAACGATGCGTTGACTTTATTGAGTTTTTTTCATTCTTTTGTTTTAGTTAAGAGCTAAGCAATAAATATAATGCTAAGTATGTACAAAGTTTCATCAATCACAAAACTAAGGAAACGGTATTTTATATTACCTAAAAATTAGTGCGTTACGTAACATTCTCTTACTATACGCATCTTTCAACATTAGCGGCACATTTTAGTTTTTGATTTTTTTTTTTTTGTATCACTTCTTAGTTTCGATTAACTGGACTAGGATTTTTTTCTTTTCTGTTTATATCATTATTTTGTTTTTGCTTGTGTGAAAGTGAGGGCAGTCTCGTCTCATATACACTTATGTATACATATGTGTGTATGTATGTGTGCATTTATATGTTTTATATATAACGTAGGATATTTGTTTGTTGCTATTATGATATCTGACAACATTGCGCTCTGCCAGATACGCTTGCACTTTCACCAAAGGTCTGTAAATATATAGAGATATGATTTGTTTTTGTATTATAAAATTGACGAGAGCATTGCACCAAAAGTGCAAAAATGACAATAAATAAATTCACAGAGCAGTCACACTTGTGTAGAAATTTTTAAAATCGAAAGTCACACGTGAGTCGTGAGTCTGCCTGAAAGTAGTTTTCTCTATGATATGTTCATGTGTACAGATGCTATTTTAATAAACAACACAAATTTTCAGCATTCGTTTCTGTATATTTTTTTTCATCAAGAGCACTTAAAGGATTAAAGGAAAGTTATAAAAAAAAAACATATATTTATATAAATCTATAATCAAAGCCAAAGAGTCGTTCGCGCACTACACCTTGATTGCGTTTTGCTGTAAAGTGTAAAATTAACAGAAAAGAAAAATTTTAATATAATTAAAAAAAAAACAAAATAAAATTCAAACAATAAAAACTACAAAAAGAAAGAAAAGTGAAGCACGTTTTTGTTAGCACAATTTTCGAGTTTATTATTGTTTACCTCGCCTCGTATGACTAAAGGAATACGCAAATTAATTAAATGCACAAAGAATATTGCATAAGCCTAAGGTAAAATGCAAACTTAAAATGCAAAAAAAAAACACAAAACTACACAAAAGTCTGACTTAACTGGGTCACATACATACATATATATATTTAGTCTATAAAATAGTGCGTTAAAAAAAAGGAGCCAATTGTTTTTTTGTTGTCTCTTGATAATTTGCTCAAACTTTTATAAATTATCGCAATTGAACTGCGACTTGGCCTTATTAGAATCACAAATCCAAATCGTTACTTGCATAACGGTTTACCTTTAGTTTAGCCACGTGTTGTATGTATGTGTTTTAGTAAACAAGTGTGTGTGTATGTGTGTCGTAGAAGATTAGAAATATACATGAAGTCGCAATTAAAAAATGCTGACCACATTGAACACTTACTTCCTTCATGCTATTTTTATGCTGCAAATTTAGTTAATTTTTTCTTATTTTTTTTTTTGGTCATAAATTACATAATTTTATTAGCATAATTCATAAGATGAATTCGAATTGAATTGAATGCGCAATACATTCCAGTAAAAATGGCCGAACTATTTTTCTTTTAGTTACTAAATAAATTGTTAAGAACATTTTCGATTTTTGTTTTTATATATTCGCTACGGCAAAACTATTATAAAACTTGGGATTGTTTTTAATTTTTTTTTTTTTGTTTTGTTTCTTATTTGTTATTAATAATTTAACAGTTAATTAGCGTTTTGTTATAAGTTGCACTTGCGTTATACATGCGCATTTCAAAAGGTTACCAAAGTTTGAATTAAATAATTTGTTAATTACTAAATTTACTCAATTGCGATTATTGTTGTTGTACGCTGCTAATAGTAATTGTTATTTTTATTATAATTATTATTAGTAGTTCCCTTTGCCATTTAAATATTATATAACTATATAAGTTTCTTATTGCATTTTGTTGTTGTAACACACAAAGAAAATGTTATGTAACTCAGAAAACACAAAACAAAAAATTGTATATTTTTCATTATTAATTTACCCATTTACTGATTATGTCCTGTAATTGAAAAGAGAAAACAAAGAGATATAAAATTCTTTTGAATACAATTTTATCAATTATTGCCAATTAATTGCGCATATACACAAATACACTGAGAGAAACTCACCTTAACATCATCCATTTCGTCGTCGGAGGATGAGTGTGAAAGACCGTTATAGGTTTTGAATGTAACATTCTTCATAAAGGATTTAAGTATACTAGCGCTCAATTGGCCATAATGATGAGGCACAACAGGATCGAAATCGCCATGTGCTTGGAAAATCTATAAAAACATGTTGTGTTAATGAAATAAAATATTCAATTGACGTTATAATAAATTTAGGGATAATTACTGGTATTTCATCGCTGTTAACTTTAAGACCAGGGAACTTCTTATGCAGTGGCAGCCAGCATGATAGTGCCACAACGCCGGCCAGCGGCTCAGTGTAGGTGAGTGCTGAGTAGAGCGCCAATGCGCCACCCTGCGAGAAACCACCCAAAACAATACGATTCGCTGGTATGCCTCCTTGTATTTCCTTCTGTATCATGCTGTGTATATTGTCGGATGCCGAACGTATTCCAGGCTCATCTTCTGGACCACCAACATCCAATGACTTTAAGTCAAACCACGATGGCATACGAAAGCCGGCATTCAATGAAACAGGCTGTGTTGGCGCTGTCGGGCAGATGACCTTCATGAAGGGGGGGCGTATCGCCGCTAGCGCGCTGCTCCAGCCATGTCTGAAAAGTGGCATAGTCAGAATAGACAAAGTTAGGCAATTAGCTACAGACTAAATGGTAAATAATTTATGCGTTACAAATTGACGTGACTTTGTTTTCGTTTATTTTTGTACGTTGTTAATTATTTCATGACACCGGCAAAGAAGACAACCGAAAAAAGCAACAAAGTAGCGACACTTCGATTAAATTAGCTCGCCTATGTCTGTGTGTATGTGTGTCATAAACAGACTTAATGTACTTGTACAGGCTTTATACGCATTCACTAATTGATCAAATTTGTTCTCTAGGTGTAAGTTCCTTATCTCATCCTCTATCTTTTATGTATATGTATAAACATACGTACCCAGTATCGCCCAAGCCATGCATGAATATGAGCTGCAAAGAAGAAATAAATACGATTAAAAATAATGTCATTTCATAAAATTAACAGCAAAACTTACCGTTGCAGTGTGCTTGGCCGTAGCCTCAATGATTATCGGTGCAATAGACATGTTGTTCACTGTGTTACCGATTGTGTCGCGACTTTGTTTTATACTGACAAAACTATCAACAAGCTCTGGCGTATATTAGCAGACGTTTTGTTAGTGTTACTCTGCCGCTGCTGCTGTTGTTACTGCTGCGCTTTGTTGAGGTATGCTAATTAATTTTAATGCAAACCTTTTAATTCAATAGAGCTGTGGAGAATTGCACGCGCGCGCCTTACTAGCAATATGTGTACGCCGTTCGCCAATCACCGTCCGTCGTTTATATTTTCTATTGCGGGTGTATCACCAGTGTGGCGTGTATTATGTGTGTGTGCCTGTGTGTTGGTTGTCACTTGGCTTAGCAGCGATTGCAGTACATTCAGTTAAATTAAATTATAGACTTTGATGTTTAAAATTTGTTCGCTTTCGCTTCAAAACTGCCAGCTGAGCACTTTGGATCTAATTTTTTTTCTATTTCTTTTTTTTTGCCACCAAATGTCGCGCGGTCACAACACACACAAATTGACTGTAAAATTAATAGAAATTTGTTAGTTATTTCGCTTTAATGAACTAACACTAAAATATTTGCATTATTTTCTTTTGTAAAAAAAAAATATTGATTTTGTTTCTTTGCCGCCGGAAAATGATTACGCGAATATTGGCTAACCTATTGCTCAACCAACTAAACGTAATTTATTCTATCGTATAAACAGTCGATTCTTATTATGTCGTAAATATTTGTGTCAATTATCGGTAGTTCAGTAGGACCTACTCTTAGTTGGAAAATCAGAAATAATTGAAATATAATAACTTTAACCAATGAGTGGTAGTGGAACAAACAAGGACCTGAGACGTGGAAGTTACGAAAGTGAAACTTTATCAAAATGACGCACCTGCGTCTCAAAAAAATAACTGCCATGCAAGCTGCGGATATGTGCGCTTAAAGTACTCTATGCCATGAGCTACTTCAATATTGCAGCTTAGTTGAAATTGGTGTCAATTGTGTTAGTGAAGAAGCACTATGAACTCCAATAAGTACTGAATGCTCCTATGTACGCCTGCATTTATACGGCTGGTGGGGTAAACCATTTTTCAGGTAGGGCCGAGGAAAAGTCGCTTAGATGGAGTAGTTAAGTGATGGCCTTACCAACCTAATGTTATCGTTACTATCGACATTTTGCAAAAAGTAAAACCTTGTGGTGAATGTTCGTATAACGATAGTTTTGGGGTAACGACATATAAAACGGACAACTTGTTGATAGTTCAAAGACGGACTGTATTAAAAAGGATATTGGAATCTTGCCAATGAAATTCCGCGGAGATAGTCGTTGTTCAAACAACATAATTCCGTCGGAATTTATGTGACAAACCTTCGCCAACAAAAAAAAAATGGAGATAGGTCACTATATCGATAGATCTCAGTAAATAAATTTTGTGATGATTTTTACCTATAGGTCCAATAAATTTTACTCCTTACTTCTGTCTCATCCGTTCTGATAATTTAATATTGTTTTTTATTTTGCTGAAAAAAATTTCAGGATTGATAAATGTTTTTGAGTAGCAATTCTTGATTAGTATAACTATGTATAAATTTCTTTATTTAATTCTTAACATAAACACAAAAGGATGTTGCTCGCACTATGACACAGTCGTAAGTTGCGGAAAAGGCTTCTGCTTAGATACGACTAGTTTATTATGATTGTATGATATATATCCTTTAATCCTGCCTTCGTAGATTAGATTCGCGACAATGCAATGTGTTTCGTCTGCCGTTATATCATCGACACCAGCGAACTTAAGCGCCTTGCAAAAGTCACTTAGGTCTAATTGATGTGTCTGCTTAATGAGGAAGACTTTCTTGAATAGATTCCGGTAGACAATGAACTTAAGTTTCTCCACAAGTAAATAAATGCCCGTGGTAATGAGAAAAACTTCATTCTGAAGAGCGACCAAATGTCGCGCGGTCACAACACACACAAATTGACTGTAAAATTAATAGAAATTTGTTAGTTATTTCGCTTTAATGAACTAACACTAAAATATTTGCATTATTTTCTTTTGTAAAAAAAAAATATTGATTTTGTTTCTTTGCCGCCGGAAAATGATTACGCGAATATTGGCTAACCTATTGCTCAACCAACTAAACGTAATTTATTCTATCGTATAAACAGTCGATTCTTATTATGTCGTAAATATTTGTGTCAATTATCGGTAGTTCAGTAGGACCTACTCTTAGTTGGAAAATCAGAAATAATTGAAATATAATAACTTTAACCAATGAGTGGTAGTGGAACAAACAAGGACCTGAGACGTGGAAGTTACGAAAGTGAAACTTTATCAAAATGACGCACCTGCGTCTCAAAAAAATAACTGCCATGCAAGCTGCGGATATGTGCGCTTAAAGTACTGTATGCCATGAGCTACTTCAATATTGCAGCTTAGTTGAAATTGGTGTCAATTGTGTTAGTGAAGAAGCACTATGAACTCCAATAAGTACTGAATGCTCCTATGTACGCCTGCATTTATACGGCTGGTGGGGTAAACCATTTTTCAGGTAGGGCCGAGGAAAAGTCGCTTAGATGGAGTAGTTAAGTGATGGCCTTACCAACCTAATGTTATCGTTACTATCGACATTTTGCAAAAAGTAAAACCTTGTGGTGAATGTTCGTATAACGATAGTTTTGGGGTAACGACATATAAAACGGACAACTTGTTGATAGTTCAAAGACGGACTGTATTAAAAAGGATATTGGAATCTTGCCAATGAAATTCCGCGGAGATAGTCGTTGTTCAAACAACATAATTCCGTCGGAATTTGTGACAAACCTTCGCCAACAAAAAAAAAAATGGAGATAGGTCACTATATCGATAGATCTCAGTAAATAAATTTTGTGATGATTTTTACCTATAGGTCCAATAAATTTTACTCCTTACTTCTGTCTCATCCGTTCTGATAATTTAATATTGTTTTTTATTTTGCTGAAAAAAATTTCAGGATTGATAAATGTTTTTGAGTAGCAATTCTTGATTAGTATAACTATGTATAAATTTCTTTATTTAATTCTTAACATAAACACAAAAGGATGTTGCTCGCACTATGACACAGTCGTAAGTTGCGGAAAAGGCTTCTGCTTAGATACGACTAGTTTATTATGATTGTATGATATATATCCTTTAATCCTGCCTTCGTAGATTAGATTCGCGACAATGCAATGTGTTTCGTCTGCCGTTATATCATCGACACCAGCGAACTTAAGCGCCTTGCAAAAGTCACTTAGGTCTAATTGATGTGTCTGCTTAATGAGGAAGACTTTCTTGAATAGATTCCGGTAGACAATGAACTTAAGTTTCTCCACAAGTAAATAAATGCCCGTGGTAATGAGAAAAACTTCATTCTGAAGAACAATTTCATCAAATCGGCGAACGTTGCCCTGTTTCAGCGCCAGTGTGAGATCGTGAAAGAGCAACAAACCGTGACGCTCCAACAATGAACGGTGTGGCAATAAGCCCAGCAGCATCTTCACTGGTATCAGGTAGATGAGTATTAGACGCTTATTACTCGCGGACCTCTCGGGGCAATGGTCGAAAGCAAATGAGAGATACTCTTCGGCGCTCTTGTATTCCGAGTCAAACATGGCGCGCCGGCCAACAAAGTATTTGTACGTAATCTGCTCTGGCACGGGGAAAGTATCTTTAAAGCTGCAATTCGCAACAGCGCGTACAAGTGGCTTACACAGATGCAGTTTGTTAATGCGAAAGTATATTTTGAACAGCTGATTGACCAAATTGAGCATCCCAATACGCTTAGTGTCCTCCTCCGAAGCGCGACCGTCAGCGGCGCACACGCGAAAACAAGCCATAACGCACTCCGCAGCCTTCTCTAATATATGCCCGGGATTAAAACCTTTGCAGTACTTTTCACAAGTTTGCGCCAAATAACGTAAATCCAGGCAAACTTTGTACATGATTGGCAGACACCAGTTTTCCTCCTTAAGCTGCTGAAGCAACTTTACCACGGCTGTGCAGCACTGCGATTGATGGTGATAGGCTTCCAGGTAGTCTCGAGGCTCTCGCGTAAGATAGTAGACAGCTTTCAAGTGTGAAATCACAACTTCGTCCAATGGCGATTCGATTGTACGTTCCACAATTTTGTCCGGCTGAGGATTATGCAGACTTCGATTGTGCACATGTTTGTCGCGGAGCGATACAAATAGAGATAAGACGCGAGCATCGCCGGCATCCCAAGCACGCTTCAGTCCAGATAAATAATTGTTTATATTGCCTTGCATGATTTTATTTGGTAAGATCGCGAACGCCGGTTTTCAGTGATGCCAAATTGCAGTTTATGACTAGCTAAACAAACAAGAACGCCATCTAGTGAGGAAAATCACCAACTTGCGTTGTATGCATAAATATATTATTATTCGGGTTATTTGCAGCGAATGCAGCGCGACATGCGGCAAATCAATTTTGCTTTTGCCGTGTCAATTCGAATGTTAGTAACACTCAGTTTCTCTGTTACCAACATACGCGAGAAAGAGACGCGACGAGTAAAGCAAGAAAGAAGGATAGAAAAATTCCGCTCTAAGTGGGGCTGAACACCGGCTAACAGTTAATCATTAACAGGAAACTGAAACAGCTGTTTAGCTCATGGCTAAGTGACTTGCTGTGGAAGAAGAAGAAGCAAACAAGTAGTGTTGTAAACTTGAAAAAAGTGGGACATCGTCAAGTGCAGCAATATCACTCAAACTTGCCATTGACAACTCACGATGTGTGAAAGAGACAAATAGTTAGACACTCGACGATAAGTAAAAAAACGAACATTTAAAAATGATAATTGTCCTCTCATTTTATTACAAATCCACAATAAAATAAGAATATTCAAAAACCATTTAATAAATAATAAGCAATTCACTATATCGTTTATTGAAAAGTGTAAATATGTTGTCCAGAAACTATCAAAGGAATAGGTCTTTCAATTTTCAATTCAATTTTTACTTTTCACTTAAATTAAATGAATTCCTAAAAAGCTAAAAGCTTTATAATAAAATACAAGCTATTTAAAAAGTAAAAAATCAAAATAATTCAGTTGGTTGAGAACTATCATAGAAATGTCAACAAAAAGTCTGTTGCTAGCAAATGGCAAGTCGATGCCAATGGTTGGGCTCGGCACATGGCGCGTGAGTATAGACAGAGAATAAAAGATGCCGCACCAAGGTCAACCAATCATGGGGAGTGATCAATCACTGAAGAGGTGTAGGCGGGCACAGCTGACAGTGTGCCAGAGAGCTTTTTATAAGCTTTATTAGTACTTTTTGGTTTTGTAGAGTCCACCAGACGTACTGACACAAGCGGTTAAAGATGCTATTGACATTGGTTACCGGCATTTGGATTGTGCACACATATATCGCAATGAACAGGAGGTCGGTGTGGCTATCGAGGCGAAGATCAAGGAAGGCGTGCTGAAAAGGTAAATTTAGATTAACGGATATAAAAACCATAAAAAACTATACTAATCAATTTTTGTTTTAGAGATGAGCTCTTTGTTACAAGCAAACTATGGAATACCCATCATAAGCCAGAGCTGGTACGACATGCCTGTGAGGTGTCCTTGAAACATCTGCGATTGGAATACCTCGATTTATATTTGTTACATTGGCCTACAGCCTTCAAATCGGGTGACGATCTCTATCCCGTCGACCCGGTTACGGGTAAAACGATTTTTGAAGACATTGACTACATAGACACTTGGCACGCCATGGAACCGCTTGTAGATCAGGGTTTGTGCCGTGCCATTGGTGTCTGCAATCTGAATGTGCAACAGCTTAAACGGCTATTGAGTGTCGCACGCATAAGGCCGGTCGTGCTGCAAGTCGAATGTCATCCGTATTTGCACCAGCAAGAACTGATCGAACTCTGTCGTGAACAAAAGATTGTATTCACTGCTTATAGTTCGCTTGGTTCCGGTCATACGCCATACGAAAAGCCAGGTGCCTATCCGCTGTTGCAGCATCCAACCATTTTGCAGTTGGCCAAAAAGTACAAATGCGAACCCGCGCAGCTCATTTTACGTTATCAGACGCAATTAGGTATTATTGTTATACCGCGTTCGATTACCAAAGCACACATAGCAGCAAACTTCAACATTTGGGGTTTCGATCTGGAAACTGAAGACTTGAAGTCGATTGATGCATTGGACTGCAATGGTCGCATCAATGTAATGGCAATGTAAGTTAAAGATTAATTTGTATTTTATTATTTAAGTACTGATACTAAGTTTAACCGATTACAGGGGCTATGGTCATCCATATCATCCTTTTGAACCAGCGCAGGAATAACAAATGTGAGACAGACATCAATAAGAATATTCTTTGGTTACTTTAAATTTAAATTTAAAAGTAAAATGTTATTAAGAATGTGTAAATTTTGTTTTTTAAATCTATGACTGGATTGCACTTACAGGATGTCAGGGTGTATTAAGTTTGTTTGATAGTAAATGTATAGAGCGTACAGAACGTGGGGAGGGGGACCAAGGTATAATATATAAGAATGATCAGGACGACAAGATAAATTGATTGAGAAATATCCATTCGTCTGTTTGTACGTCCATATTCACCAATGGTTCTCGGAAACTATAATAGCTGGAGACTTGAAGTTTGGTTCGGCAGTAGATCAAGTTTGAATGGTTTTGTGCGATGCCGATTCCTTCGTGCCCAACCTATACCACCCACTCTTTCAAAATGCTATACGTCGAACACCAGAACCTATAGAAACCTGTAAACCGGTCGGCACACTCAGAAATTATAGCCCCAAAAAATGACGTCTCTTAACTTGTTCTCCTCCCCCTCATTTGAGGAGTACAAAATTAGCACCATCTTACATAAAAAAGAACTCAGCTTATATGAATTTCTTACAACATATACAAATCAAATAAAAAGTTGTGTTTCTCTTTTTTGTATTGTGTCATACGTATTGAAATTGTCAAAAAGTCGGAAATTTTGAAAATAATAAATAGGAATAAAGCATATTTTCATATCTTAAAAATGAACAGAATATCATTGCGCCGACTTTTTAAAATTGGTGTGCCGCAAAAGCAATGCATTCGATTGTTTTGTGCTTGTGAAGAAAAGCAAATTGAACGGTTTATGTGGTAAGTTCAATTAATCCTTTCTTCCTTGATAGACTGTAAATTATGAAGTTAATTGTTTTGTTAATTTCGCGCAAAGGTGTCAAACAGAATATAAAGAGCCCAAGGTTGTGCTCTTCGATGGCTCTACAATTCCGATAATTGGACTTGGCACTTGGTTGGTATGTTTTGTTGTTAGGTTATTGGACTTGATGACTTTGGCAAATGACCCGTTTTTTTTTTTGTTTGTTCTTCACTTCTCCTAGAGTAAGAAAAACGAAGTCACTGAGGCTGTAAAAGTTGCCATCGATGCCGGATATCGACATATCGATTGTGCCCAAATTTACCAGAATGAGCCAGAAGTTGGTAACGGCATAGAAGCAAAGATCAAAGAAGGCATCGTAAAGCGGTAAAAACAGCATTTTTACGACATATAGAAACAAACATAATATTAATAAATATAATAATTACTTTCCAAGCGAGGATCTTTATATTACAAGCAAATTATGGAACACATTCCATCGCCGCGATCTGGTTAGATGTGCACTGGAACAGACTTTAGAGGATTTAAAATTGAAATACTTGGATCTTTATTTAATACATTGGCCGATGGCTTACAAGGAGGGTTGTGATTATTTTCCATGCGACAAGGAAGGTCATATCGTTTTCTCGCCTGTTGACTACGTGGAAACATGGCGTGAAATGGAAAAGATGGTTGAGGCTGGTTTGACCAAAGCAATTGGTCTCTCAAATTTCAATCGCAAACAAATGACACGTATTTTAGAATACGCCAAAATACACCCGACTACCAATCAGATTGAATGCCATCCGTTTTTGCAGCAAAAAAAATTGTGTGGCTTTTGCAAATTGAATAACATTTCGATTACCGCTTACAGCCCATTGGGTGCACCTGGCCGACCATGGGCCAAAAACAGCGATCCCAACCTTATAAAAGAATCTAAGGTTTGAAAAAGTATATAATTTTGTTTGTCAACTAAGCATATTTCTCTTTGCCGTTCTACTAGATATCGGAAATTGCCAAAAAAAAAAAAAAGAGCGAGGCTCAAGTACTTGTACGCTATCAGATACAGCGCGGAAATGTTGTTATACCAAAGTCCGTCAATAAAGAGCACATCGAGGCGAATCGAAAAGTCTTTGATTTTGAATTGAGTGGCGAGGAAATTAAAGCCATGGAAGATTTGGAAAAAGGCTTGAGATTTGTTCCACTACTCAAGTAAGTTACTCTTAGTATTATTTTTATTGCAAATTTACTGTAAAGTAAAAAAGTTAATAAGTTATCGAACAGGAAAAGACAAATAAGCAAATAAGATGCTAATTTTTGTTTGATTTTTAAATTACAGCGAGGCTGGCAATCACAAATATTATCCTTTCCATGATGAATATTAATTGTTAACATTAAATTCAATTTCTTCTGACAGAGTTTAAATGATTTAGACCCAAAATTTTTCATGTATGTAAAAATTCATTGATTTTTGATTATGTTCTTATTAATTCTTTATTGTTCATTTAGCAGTGTATGCAAAAACCCTATAAATTGTGTGGGTATTTAAAATATATATTTTGTTACTCAACAAATATTAAACATATCGAAAAATTAAAAACATTCTTTTAATTTTTAATTTAATATTGAATTTTAAAGTTGTTCTGCGCAGTGAATGACATTTCTATCCAACAATCGAAAATAATAAATATTTTGTTTTGATTAATGACTCAAGGGCGTAGCAGGGTCAAAGTTCGCAAAATAAAGCGTATTTTTACTTATAGTCTAAGTCTTGATTTTTATATGATTCTTATTGAGCAATTTCAATACTTTCTGCAAACTGCCAACCAAATCCTAATGACCAAAAAGTTCCCAGAAATATTTAAAATTTCGCATGTATGTCTTGCTATATTTTTTTTCCCACCATTAATTAGAATATGTTAAGCTCAGTAAACATACCTCTTTAAAACTGGGTACCACAAAATACTCCTAACGCATTGCTGGCTTTCAAAGATCAACAAACTCTAAACTTGGAAGATTCGGCCACTTGCGATTTTACGTGGTTTGACAGGCAGTTAAGGGTCCTACGATATTACTTTATTAAGAGGTCGCACGGTTAACTTGTTAATAGATACTAAGGTTAGCCTTGTTTTTACTATTTTGTGGTATGTAGTTAATTAAATTACGTTAAAAAAATATTTATTCTAAAAACTATCTCTTTTATTTGCTCTTGGAATTTGATTAAGTAGTTAAAATTGTTAAAATATGTTAAAAATATGTGGTATTGAAATAATTAAGTATGCATTTACGAAAGTTTGAACAACGCCAACAAATCTTGGGATTCAACCGATTCCATTAGACAGAAATATTTTATGGTGCGATAAACCTTTTCTAAAACTTTGATAAAGGTAGGTTCTCGCTGGATTCCAAGTAACAACATCATCTTCAACTCCATGTTATCTTCAAAGCATCTTATAACCATTTCTAAACCCTGAAAAATAAAAAAATAAAAAAAATAAAATCAATAATATAAATAAAGTACTACGTTCTTACTCGAACAATCAATGATCCAAGTTTTATGTTGTTACATTTCATCGAATCAATAATGCTGCATTGTATCAAAAAATTTGATATATCCTCGCAAGAGTTTTTGATTAAAAGTGTTTTCATAAGAAAGAAAGCATCTCTAAAGAACGGTGTCCTCTTTTCAGATTTATGTAGCATTTCTTCATTACAAATTATCATCGGGCTTTTTGGCTTAAAAGTCACATATTGTTGTCTGGATTCAGAATGTTCATCAACGTCAAAATGTAATAGCGGCACAAAACTAAAATTGATTATGCTCTTGCATTCGACTTCAACTGATTCAGTGGCAATGATGCTCGATTTTCCGAGGCTCAACTCGTAAGTGCGCCCACTTTTACACAAAATTGGCTTAATTTTTGATAAAACCATATCAAAATTTCTGATCATTAACAAATAAAATATATCCCCGTTGACAAATCCTTTTTTCACTATTGGGTGTTTCTCTTTTGTCTTCAACTTTAAAGAGCCATCTTCATTCACCATTTTTACTTGAAATGGCAATTTAAAATTAAGAAAGAAATGAAAATCTTCTGGAGCATCAATTACTGATTCCTTTCTGTACAATGCTATGGTATAAACAAAATGTTGGTGAGCATAAATTTGAAATAAATATATACATGTAAATGAATACGTTAATGAATACCAACCAGTAGACTTTAAGCCCTTAAGCATATCTTTAAAAATCGAGTTGTTTGCCTCCATACCTCTGATGATCTCCTTAGTGATTGTTTCCACATCATCTAAGAAGTCCTTATGATCGGACTCGCTTACTTCAATCTTCTTCAAAATAACTTTTAATGCTTCTTCAAAATTCATTGTTATTTTAATTATTTTTTTAATTTCAAATCTTTCGAAAAAAATCGCTCAAGCACTTCACTGCCAACTAAAGAAGAGAAGTAACTGTTAGAGTTGTGAGAAAACCAATCTTAACATAGATTTAATCGATTCTTTTTTTGGACAGTTTGATGGGAACAGTGAATGATGTCGCAATCAATCACCAGCTGTTTTTGTCCGGAACCAACACACAATTCAAAACAGCAATCTTTTATGAGTATAACAATTGCCAACTATATAATAAACAGCCAAATCTGACGCAGTAATTGCACTACGGCAATATAGTTCCATAGAATATTGGAAGGTTCGATTTAGAACTTTTTAGTTTGTGTTATTTTATTTTTTTAAATTACTTATGTTTTAAATTTATTTAGAACCATGCAAATAAAATGGGAACAATGAAAGACTTTCCCTTTGCAATCATCGCTTTTAACTAAAATGTTTATAGACTAGTATTTACCAATAAAACCAATGGATCTCAAAAACCAAAAACTAATGTTTTCGATTATAAATTTAATAACTTTCTGAAAAAAAAAAATATATCGATTTACTTAAAATCAATTGTCTTGCAGTTCGCACGCATTCGATAACGATCATATTTATCGTGAACTGTGTTTACACATATGCATACACACATATACAACAAATTAAGTGGAAATTGGTCAATTAGCTTAAATCAAGAAAGAATATCGAATGCCAAGAATTGTGAATATCGGAATCTTGTCTTTTAACATTAAGACAGAAGAAGAATCTCAGAAATTTTGATCACTTGGATATAGACAGACCTTTTATTTTGAATCTCCCAAAAAAATGTATCTTAGGTTAATGACCAGTTTCCCAGAAATATTTAAAATTTCGCATGTCATATGAGTAATAATTATGTCTTGCTATATTTTTTTTACCCACCATTAATCAGAATATGTTAAGCTTAGTAAACATACCTCTTTAAAACTGGGTACCATAAAATACTCCTAACGCATTGCTGGCTTTCAAAGATCTACAAACTCTAAACTTGGATGATTCGGCCACTTGTGATTTTTGTGGTTTGACGGGCAGTTAGCGTCGTACGATATTACTTTATTAAGAGGTCGCACGGTTAACTTAGGTTAGTCTTGTTTTCACTATTTTGTGTTATGTAGTAGATAATTAAGTTACGTTAAAAATGTTTATTCTAAAAACTATCTTTTATTTGCTCTTGGAATTTGATTAAGTAGTTAATACACCAGAGAGAAGTACTGTGACTTTTGTGATTATACATTGTTGAAAATATGTGGTATTGAAATAATTGAGTATGGATTTACGAAAGTTTGAACAACGCTAACAAATCTTCGGATTCAACAGAGTCCATTAGACAGAAATATTTTATGGTGCGATAAACCTTTTCTAAAACTTTGATATAGATAGGTTCTCGCTGACCTTCAAGGAACAACAACATCTTGAACTCCATGCACTCTTCAAAGCATTTTAGGGTCATTTCTAAACCCTGAAAAAAAAAAATTATTAAATCAATAAAAAAAAAATAAAGTTCGACCTTCTTACTCGAACAAACAACGATCCAAGTTTTAAGTTTTTACATTTCATCGAATCATTAATGCTGCGTAGTATCAAAAAATTTGATATATCATCGTCCTCGCAAGAGTTTTTCATTAAAAGTGTTTTCATAAGAAAGAAAACATCTCTAAAGTACGGTATTCTCTTTCCAGATTTATGTAGCATTACTTCATTATAAATTATCATCGGGCTTTTTGGCTTAAAAGCCACATATTGTTGCCTGGATTCAGAATGTTCATCAACGTCAAAATGTAATAGCGGTACAAAACTAAATTTGATTATGCTCTTGCATTCCACGTCGACTGACTCAGTGGCAACGATGCTCGATTTTCCGAGGCTCAACTCGTAAGTGCGCCCACTTTTACACAGAATGGGCTTAATTTTTGATAAAACCAAATGCAAATTTCTGATCATTAACAAATAAAATATATCCCCGTTGACAAATCCGTCTTTCACTATTGGATGTTTCTCTTTCGTTTTCAACTTTACAAAGTCACCTTCATTCACCATTTTTACTTGAAATGGCAATTTAAAATTAAGCAAGAAATGAAAATCTTCTGGAGCATCAATTACTGATTCCTTTCTGTACAATGCTATGGTATAAACAAAATGTTGGTGAGCATAAATTTGAAATAAATATATACATGTAAATGAATACGTTAATGAATACCAACCAGTCGACTTTAAGCCCTTAAGCATATCTTTAAAAATCGAGTTGTTTGCCTCCATAGCTCTGTTGATCTCATTAGTGATTGTTTCCACATCATCTAAGAAGTCCTTGTGATCAGACTCGCTTACTTCAAGCTTCTTCAAAATAACTTTTAGTCCTTCTTCAAATTTCATTGTGACTTAAATTGTTTTTTTAATTTTAAATTTTCCGACTAACCGCTTCAAAACTTCACTTTCAACTGAAGAAGAGAAGTAACTGCTAGAGTTGGGAGAAAACTAATCTCAACATAGATTTAATCGATTCTATTTTTGGACATTTTGATCAAAACTTTGAAAAGTGTTACAATAAATCTATATGCTATGTAGCATAGCTGCAATCATCCCTGTTAACAAGCCATACTCCTTAAAAGTTTATAGACTGATATATATCAATTAAGTCAATGGATTTAAAAAATAAAAATATCGATTTAATTAAAATCAATTTTCTTACAGCTCGCTCGCATTCGATAACGATCATATTTATCGTGAACTGTGTTTACACATATGCATACACACATATACAACAAATTAAGTGGAAATTGGTCAATTAGCTTAAATCAAGAAAGAATATCGAATGCCAAGAATTGTGAATATCGGAATCTTGTCTTTTAACATTAAGACAGAAGAAGAATCTCAGAAATTTTGATCACTTGGATATAGACAGACCTTTTATTTTGAATCTCCCAAAAAAATGTATTTTAGGTTGAATACATACGGTGACACTGTGTGCATACAATGAGTAGAGTTGCTTGGCGCTTGGAAGTCCTCGTATTTCAAAATAAAGTTTGTTTACAAGCAACCAACGTTTAAATGCTGACATCAACTTATCTGCTGGACTTTTGTGAAAACATTCTTATTTATAACATATGAAATTCAAAACAAGTAACCTTAAGACTTGAAAACGACTTTGGCTTGAGTTTAGCTTTTACAAGAACATGAAACCTCAGTTGATTTTAAGCCTTTGAGTATATCCTTTAAAATCGAGTTATTTGCCATTATAGCTTTATTTACCTCAGTTGTTATAGCCTGTACATCTTCCAAGAAGTGTTTACTTTACAAATACTTGTCACAAAATAGATCTTGTGGGACTAAATTACTTTTAATGTGTTGTTCAGCGCCATCTTTGAGAAAAGAGCACGGTGTTTTGTGATACAGAACCTATATACTCCGAATTCCTGTGAGCATCTTCGTCGTACTTGAAAATAAATAGTTTATTTAAAAAAAAAAAATTATGACAGAATATAAAGAGTCGCCTTTTTTTGCGAGCTTTGAAGCGTCTGGCAAAAATCACTGGCGATGTAATCCGTCTGGCATTTTTTATTATTCTGTAAGACATAGCTACATTTTTCTGTATTTTTAAGTCACGGTATCTGTAAACTGGCCTTCGAGTCGAAATAGATGTCAGTTCCTTCAAAGTACATACTAATACTACCGTTTCAGATACATTTCGTAAATTAAAAAATGAGTAAGGTCTGTTGGGCCTGGGCTCTTTGTCTATAACGAAAATCTGAAAAAAAAGCTCACTAATAGAAATTTCAAATAATAAAACAGCAAAAAAGGTGCGAATATTTTTAAAAATTGCTGAATTGTCAACTCTGCTTCGTAAGATAAAAGGCTACCAAGAGTTCTGTTAAGTGGCTGTTAGAAATCCAAATTTTTGAGCGACCTCCTTCGGCAAAGACGTGTGCTACAGTGTGGTTGCAGAATGTTGAGTAAGTGAGCCGCTGACGGAGTAACTTATGTTTGTGTAAAATAATACGATGTCATGAGCTAGTTTAATTCTATAAATATAACTTCGGAGCTAGCAGAGGTTTTACAGAATTTTGAAAATTGCATAAAAAGCTCGATGCAAAAATGTTAGTTCGCTTTGGCCGGCCGCTATTTTCACACTTGCTTTTGCCGCCGCTTCGCTTAAGGTTGTTTTCGCGCACGCTGATTGTCTGTCAACAGGTGTTCATAGAAACTGTTACATATTTAAAACAACGGGACTTGTAATTCTTTATTCGTTTTTTATTATGTGTTTAAGGTGTGTGTGTAATTGTTTTTGCATAAATGTTTGAGTCTACCGAAAGCAAATTATGATCGGCATGTTAATAAAACTGGCAGCATTAAACAAATTATTCAAACAAAAGCTGTGATTAAGTTGTGCGGCTCAAATATTGTCAAAGTGTCACAAATGCAGTAAGAATTTATGAAAGTAACATAACGGAATATTATTTTGAACGAAAAGGAGGCAGTGTGAAGAGAATAGCAAATGAAGATTTCTATTTACCGTTTGAATTAAGAACAAGAAGAAGAGCAAATACGTATAAATTTTGAAATTTTGAGCTTCTACGACGTTTTCGGTGTTTGCGTGTGTGTTGTTGTCTTTCGCTTTGCGCCATGTTTAAATTATGCGTGTAATCGTCCGCGCGTCTATTTTTCCTATTTGCCAAAGAAGTCGTGCCAAATTCCTTTAAACATAAACTGAACTAATAAGAAAATCTGTGACCCAGAAAGGCATTCAACTCAAATGTGTGCATAAGTGATTTTATGACTTTGCTAAACGTGTCGGAATTATTATTAGGCATTCAAATTCGGCAGTGCTTAAACTGAATTTAAAACACTAAGTTTGCTAAAGTAAAAGCAGAGCAGAAGTTATGGAATATTCGACATTTGGAATATAGCAAATATACATCCAGCCTTGGCAACAAAAAACTACAACTAAATAAATATACTGCCAACATATCAAGTAAGTAAAATTTTCAACAATTGACACTAATTTTTAATTGCCAAATTGCATTTGAATACGTTTTAAAACACGCATACATAAGTTGGAGTGTATATACACACATATACACAACTGAATTACAAAGCGTGTTGCACTTGAAGCGGCAACAATTCAGTGGCAGCAACACCAACAACAACAACAGCCAAAAAGAGCAATGTGAGAAACATTTCCAAAAGATGCAATTTTTTCTGTGTCTTTTTACAAAATTTATAAATAAAAGAAATCTATGCGTGTGTGTGTGTATCTGATTATTCTTGTGTGTGGTAGTCTTACGCAATATGCAAATAAATTTATACGCAGACCAACAACAACAATGCATGCCAACTCAACTGCAGCATTATAGATTCAATGTGATATTTTTCCATCAATTCTTGTGTTAATGTAAATGTATGTGTGAGTGTGTTTTAGTAAAGCCCAGAACAGAAAGACAAAAAAAAAAATGAGTCAGTGTTTCGAGTCGTTGTGTGAGCAGCAACAGTTTGTATTTGTCCCCATCTCATTCACACCCGCGTCTAGTATTTGCACACTGCTTTTTGCTCTCCGTGGTAAAATGGCAAAATGCAGCGCTGCTGTTACTGTTGCTGCTGCGACAGCTTCCATGCATTAGCGGCAGTGGCATTTTTGTTTTTGGTTTTGTTATTTCGTTTTTATTTTTTTTTCATTGCGAATTTGTATGTGGAGGAATGCGTATTGTTGTTGTTGGTGTTGTTGACACGCACTCCATGCGGCTGTAGTCGTTTGAACATAGCGATGACTTTTCAAAGTATTTATTATCACTATTTGTTATTGTAGGTTTGTTTTTTTTTTTTTTTTTTTTTTTTTGTCTCACTCACAAGTCTCCATGCGCTACTGCATCCACAGCCGTCACTGACCACACACAATTGAAAAGTTAATTTATGTGTGTTTGTAATGTTTTTTATTTTTTTCGTTTTCTTTTAATTTAATTGCGTTTCTTGACTTGATTGATGAGCTGCACGCGCAGCGAAGCGCGCTGTGTACAATTGCATACATTCGCAAATACTCGTAATTGTTTTTATATTTATTTTTTTTTTTTCACACAGGTTTTTTTTGTGTCTTATCTGTCGGCAGTCAGCTAACAACATTTTTTTCACCGAATTTTTCCAAAGTTATTTTTTACGAGCGCTTTAATTAAATGAGGGCGCTTTTGTTTAAGCAAAAAATAAAATAAAGTGTCAAATGTTCTCCCAGCATGAGGTGCTGCGTCACCGGCATATCGTACACGCCTTTAATTTGTGGGCGAAAAAAAAAAATTGATAAAGAAACCCCTCCACACATGGTGCTTAATTATTTTTATGTAAAAGTGAAAAGCAGGCCGACAACAAATGGCATAAAATGGTTTTTCAATCGTAAATGGCTCGGTGTGGCACTTGTTTGCCAGATAGATGCATAGTGGGCGGGGCAGCGGGGCAAGCACGCGTACGAAATGAATTCATTTGTCATATGGTCTTGCGACTTTAATACGTTTTACAGCTTTTATCACACACCAACAAAATGTTTGGTTCGGTAACAAATTTGCATATGTACTTACATACACACTTATGTACATGTGCATGTATGTGTGTGTGTAGAGTTGGTGAACTTTTTTGCGGGCTTTTGAACGTGTACTATGGAAACCGGCATCGTTTAAAATCTAATTAGAAATTCGAGGCACTTCCAAAATGCGTGCGTTGTGCAGTGAGTTTGAAACAAAATGTGGCAGTAAAGAACTTTTATATGAAGTATCTTCAATAGGGGTTATTGAAGTGAAAGGTATTTCTAAATTATCATTTCTGTGTATTGTACATATTTGCAAACTTATGAAGACAATAGCTTCATTTGCAATTTTATTATAGTTTTTGCATAAATTATCTCATGAAGTATGTGCTTGTTTGTGAGCAGAATCAATGCCAAATATATGTCTAGTTTGTTTAATTGTGACTACTTGCCAATAAAACTTTCTCGAATGTCTAAATTAAAGACAGTACAAGAACAAGGCGACCAGCAAACAAACATAAAAATTAATGTCTTGTTTTGTTTGGGTCGTCCGTCTCCGGAAAAGCCATTAAGTAGCGATTTTATGCGCAGCAGTATATTAAAGCGAAAATAGGGAAGAATACGCATTTTCCGCTATGTAACAAAGATAAAATGCTGCTTTTTGTTTCAATTTCAAAGGCAAGGAAAAGTAACGTAATTCACTTTGCAGCAGTCAATGATAGCACGAAGAAAGTTGTATCTTTTGTAGTAACATACAAATATATATATTAACTTCATATGTAAATAGATGTAGTGTGAAAAAAATATGTATGTATGTATGCAAAAAGATTATTTGTTTTTTAATAAATGGAAATTGAAAATTGTTTACGAGTGTTTGATTCTAAACTGTGAAGATACGTGACCGAAATAGCAAACACATTAAAAGTTGCCAAACAAATTTACACACACACGCACACACACATACGTATATGTACATATATGTACAAAGAAATTTACGCAGAAAACGGAAACCTGTCAACAGGGCCAAAAGTAACTGCACGCAAAAAGCCAAGTCAAGATATAGTAAACGCACATACGCGAAATATACAATATGAGCAATGAACGCAACCGGCAAAGGCCAACAACAAATGTGTGCGTGTGTGTGTCATGCGTTGACTTTGTCATGACATGCGAGCTTCGGAAGATGATAACGCCGCTCGGCTGCGCAAATCTCCTCGACTAGCGACTAACACACATGTATGAGCAAATACTTTAGGAACTTTTCACTAGGAAGCATATCATTCCATTGTAAAGACATCCGGTTATTTGATATAATACATACTCTGTACAATAGTTTAATGTAAGATTAGGTTAATGTACATTTGTATGCGGTTTAATGTTAGGCCATTAAAGAAAGGCTGCGTAGAAGCTGCCCTTGCCGTAAGGCGCCACGCCATTCGTTTCCAAGTAGTAAACGCCGTGATGATCGAAATTCTGACCCATTCTGACTTTCACCCAGCGACAACTTCGGGCACTCATGCCTTCGTTCGAACTACACACTGCCGAAATGAATCCATTGTCTGGTGAGCACATTTCGCTAAGCAATTCGTAGGCACGTTCGTGTGCGCACAGATCGTTATCGATCTCACAATTCGGCTGTGAACGGCCGCCATTTGGATAGTAATCAACATGACCGACGGGCGTGTCGATGCCAAATGCGCCAGCGTTTGTATGTATAACTTCGACGAAGGCGGCATCATGCGCTGTGAGCAGATGTTGAACATCTTCACCCACCTCACCGCCGACTGGCGTCTTTGACGGATCGAGTGCTGTAATACGCTGAATCTTTGCGCCAGTTTGTTGTTGTATCAGCTGGCCCACCAAGCCAGCGATGTGTGCACCCTCGCTGAAACCAACGGCTTGCACTGTTGACACGTCGATGTCGAAATGTTTGTGTAGCAGTACGATTAACGCAGTGATTTCATCAGCAGCCGTTGATGGTGTTAGTTCGTTGTCAATACTCCAATCGATCACTATGACATTGCAGTTCTTTTGCTTCAACTGTGCATCGATTACTGCGCGATGCTCGGCTGCATCCTTTGTGCCTTGCCAGCGCGGCAGCGAAAGTCTGTTTAGTGAAAAGCTTATCTTCTCTCCAGTCTCAATGCAATTCAAAATACTCACATTGTCGGTTCAAGCGCAAAGTAGGAACTGCGCAGGATCGATTCAACATCGGTTGTTATAGATTGCGGTTGCTCCTTGTTTCTATTGGTGTGTACGTAGAATTTTACGCCCTGATCTTGAGCTTCGGCGTAGGCTGAGAATATACGTTTTGTAATTAGTTACAATATTATATTAATTATACAAAACAACTTACATAAAACGCCAATGGCGCAGAGAATCAATCCGAACGTTTGCATTTTCGTGCGTGCTTTGAAGTAATGAAAATTTTCAACGGTAAATAAACTAAAGGTATTCCGCCTTGCCTCTGACTTGTGATTAGATTAATTTTATTGCGGCTACGGGGCAATGTGCCTAATAAACTTCTTAGTCATTTTAGCCTATTTTATTTCTACAGATAACAGACATTTGAGTGACCAACACAGAAATTGAGTGTTTCTGAAAATAATCACATTCAATATGACTTGGAGTCCTTACGTTTTATTGCCAACTTATTTATACTTTTATGTATCATTATTCTATCTACTATTGCAAAAAAGGTATATTTACTTTGCAATGAAGTTTGTAACGCAAAAACTAGATATGTCGGACTATATAAAGTATATATGTATACTTAATCAGCACGACGAGGCGAGTTGGGATAACCATGTTCGTCTGTCTGTCTGTTTCAGTGCAAACTCCTCCTACAGTTCTAGAGATATCGAAAAAACGTACACGCAGAAAGGCATTGTAACTGTCCAAACATTGTATATATTATAATTATATTTATAGGAGCCTTGCCATAGGAATGATCGGTCAAGAATAAGGTTATTATTAGAAACATATTTGGTTCATAAATATTAACAGACGAAACCTGCGATTACGTGTTTTTATTAATGCATAACTATATTTTTAAGTTTTCTAACAATCGGACATAGGCGTGGCATCGCCATATAGAGTAAACTTAAAAATGACATTTCTTGCAAAATATAGTGTAGTATGACTGCATTGGTTTCTTTAAGACAAAGTAGAAAATAGGTGTGGCTACGCTTCTTTATCTATAAAAATTTCTATTACTCTTATTGGAAAACTATAAAGAATTTTGAATGGAAAAATGCTTGAAAGATTATATAAGTTTCGGCAAAACCGAAGGTAGCTCCCTTTCTGGTTTCTATTTATTTTGACCATAAAAAACTAATCATTTATGCATAGAATTTAATATATGTTTATGTTCATGACCTCTGGAACTGAAAGCAAATATTTCAGAAAATATTTGTTTATATAATATCGCGTTTATATCGTACTTATGTAAGTAAGTTTAGTTTGTTTACTTTTTGCGCCATTTAGTTTTGGCTTTTCCTGCTTAACAGTGTAATTATTATACTGTCAAATATCTACTTGTCGTTAGCGTAAAAGTTTATTTTAATCCTAAACTTTTGTTACTTTGACCCAATTAACCAAATTCAATTGTAGCACGCGATGAGGGCGTACCATAGCGACCAGCATAGTTTGCACAGCTCACATCTGTTGTTAAACTTCAATCGAGTCATTGTTGTGTTATTTTTGACTGTGCTATGTCCATGTCAGGCAGAGATCTTTACCTTGGGCTACTTAACGGGCTCGGCACGTACAGAACACAATCTAGACTATCCACGACCCGGTGAGCCAGACAACTCTTACGCGAATTTAGCGCTTTGTTTATTATTTCACTGAAATTCAAAGGCATCGTCATTTCTGGCGCAATCACACTTGCTGTAAATGAAGTGAACGCCGGTCGTTTAGCTGAAATGGGCCACTCATTGGAGTTTGTGGTGGCCGAAACATATGGCGATGAAATCCGAAGCATACGCCAGACAGCATCCTTGTGGACGCAAAACATTGCAGCCTACATTGGACCACAAGAAACGTGTGTGCATGAAGGACGTATGGCGGCAGCATTCAATCTGCCAATGATATCTTATGTGAGTAAATATTGACAAAACACTTGACTTATTGGCCGCTCGTTAATGTGCATATTTGTTTGCAGTACTGCACGCATCAGGAGACATCAAATAAAGTGGATTTTCCCACATTTGCGCGTACACGACCGCCGGATACACAAATATCAAAATCTGTGCTTTCATTGCTATTGACTTTCAATTGGACACAAGTGCGTATTGAACCAAAATCTTAGATATACAAATATTACTTAACACTAACGAAACTATTTGAAGGTGACGTTCTTGTACTTGGATGAAGGCAACAGTCATTTCCAGCCAATAGCTGAAACAATATTGACCACATTGCGTGACGGCGGCGTCAATGTGCGCGATGTCAGGACTTGGAATAACATTTATCATCATGGCTACCTCAAAAATCCCTTTGAGGCGCTTGTCGAAGAGACTTATGAAAATACACGCAGTGAGCGACATTTTCTTTGAGTTCTGCTGAATTTGTTCATGCTAATGTTGTACTTATATTTCAGTTTATTTGATACTTGGCCACTCGTCGGAGCACATCGGTCTTATGGTGAGCCTGCAAAAGAAAGGACTTCTGGCAAATGGCGAATATTTTGTTGTTGGCATTGACATCGAGCACTATGATCCGAAGGAGCCTGATCAATATTTGCGTGGCTTGCTGCTCGATCAACGAGACGAAGAGGCTGAAGCGGCATTTCAATCGTATTTGGGCGTCTTTCCGTCTGCGCCGATATCATTTGCGGCATTTTCAAGAGAGGTAAGCCGTAACAAGAAGATAGCAAACTAAATAGCATAAAAAAAAACCAACAAATTTATGATGATTGATGTTGTTCGAATATGTTTTTGAATGCGACCTTATTTTGATTAATGCGCAACCGAGGCAGTAATTAATCATGAGTTTTTCCGTCTCGTTTTATCGTCGTTGCTTAGGTTAACAAATACTTGGAGCTGCCGCCGTTTAATTTTCCAAATCCCATCAAAGCAATGGGTGGCTTTAAGCAGGTTGGTTTTCAATGACGTTTTCTAACGCTGCTGTCATCAACAACATACTCACTTCCTTCCTACTCGCGCTACTCGATGATGTTCAGATACCGGGTGAAGCAGCCTATCTCTATGATGCCGTACATTTGTATGCAAATGCTCTGATGACTGTACTAGAGGCCAGCGGAGACCCCAAAAACGGCACAGCAATTATTGAGGCAATCAAAGGCGCTAAATATCGCAGCGCCATGGGGTGAGTCAATGAGCGTGGTCAACAGCAGTGGCTGCCAAAATTAAGCCATGTACGCGAATTAATTTCACATCAAATGCTTTTATTTTTCTACATTTTGTTTTACAGTTATAACGTTTACATTGATGGCAATGGCGATGCTTCAGGCAATTACACGGTCGTGGCGCGCGGTTATGCCCGTGATCATAGAAACCGCACGGTCCTGGGCTTGGTGCCAGTTGGCGCCTTTGGCCTGAGCACAGGTGAAGAGTTACCTGTAAGTATACTGTGAACTGTCTATGTATTTTATTGTTCGTAGAAGTTGTTTTAACGTTTCTCTTTGTAAATCAAAACAAAAAAAAAAACAAAAACAAAATATTATTAACATAAATTGCCGCACAATTTAAACATGATGACGACCACTGGGCAAAATAAAAATGTATTATTGACATTGTATGCTTGTTGCTCACGTTATCATTACTCAGCAGGTAAGTGTCTAAGGCCCACTTGAAAGGCATTTCATAGACGTTTCATATAACGTCAGCACAATAATAGCATTTATGCAGATTATGTTACTTAAGTATGATTGCTTGGATTTTTGCAGGATCTTAATTTACGCAGCGAAATCAATTGGCCGGGCAAAGGCTGTCCGGCGGCCGAGCCAAAGTGCGGCTTTAAGGGCGAGAAATGTATCAGTCAGTAGAGCGAAATAAAATTAGTTCAGGTTTGCCAATTTAAGTCATAATGCGATTGTAGGTTATACTGGTGAGATTTCCGCAGGAATTGCGGGCGGCGCCTTGTTGCTGCTGGCGATCGTTTCGCTGGTTTTATACCGAAACTGGCGCTACGAACAGGAATTGGAGAAGATTTTATGGAAGATTGATTTTCGTGAAGTACAAATGCACGAGAATGAAAAGGACTCACACAGCCAGAAACAAACAAGAGTGAGCGTAACAAATATGAAATTCTTTTATCTTCTTAAATGGCACAAGCACAAAATCGCGCAAATCTCAGCAAATGCTCAGATACACTTAGCACGGTCTTGTTATAATGTCAAGTGGCGAGATTAGACGTTCTAATGCGCTGCGTTGTGTGTGTCTGTTTGCCACTTTTTCGTACAAAAACTGTGGTTTTTTATAATGACGCTTCTTGCTATTGTTTTTGTTTTTCCATTTCCAACAGTCGACGCATCCATTAATACGCACAAGTCAAGTCAGTTTGAGTTCAAATCCAGACGCTGATTTTCGTTACACAACTATTTTTACGCCCATTGGCCTTTACAAGGGGCAATTATACGCCATAAAGAAAGTGAAGAAGAAGAGCATCGATATAACGCGTGAGATGAAGAAGGAATTAAAGCTGGTAATTGTTAATGTTTTTTACACACAATTAACAAATTAATTATATAATTAAATCACATCCTCAGTTACGTGACACACGTCATGACAACATTTGCGCATTCATTGGCGCCTGCACTGATGCGCCGAACATTTGCATCATCTCCGAGTACTGTACACGTGGCAGCTTAAAGGTAAAGTAAGCCAAAAACACAGAAGATCATGCAAAAGCAATCATGATTAAAGTAAATTTTAATATATTGCAGGATATATTGGAGAATGAGGACGTTAAATTGGACAACATGTTTATTGCGTCAATGGTGGCCGATATAATACGCGTGAGTGTATAAGTCAATGCAAAAGCAAGGGCAAGGGCAGTGGCAACAGCCAGTAGCCAGTAGCCTTTTTGTTTTTGCAATTTAATACGAACAGCATGCGAACTAATGTCACGCCTTGCAGGGCATTATTTTCTTACATGACTCGCCCATTCGTGTACACGGCTCACTGTGCACGTCGAACTGTCTCATCGACTCACGCTGGGTGGTTAAATTGACTGACTTTGGTTTGTTCGCCTTTAAGCGCGGCATTGAGGACAACTCGGTTAATGTACAGAGTACGTTCGTTGTTTGCCAGCCTAACAATGAAAATTGCAAACATGAATGATGGCCATCATCAATTTTTTACCATTTTAATCTTTTAGAATTGCTTTATCGTGCACCGGAGCTGCTGCGTCAGGGGCCAGCATCGCTGGTCATGGGCACACAAAAGGGCGACTCGTATTCGTTTGGCATTGTACTGTATGAGATGCATGTGAGGCGTGGTCCATTCGGTGAGACGGGTCTAACAGCGACACAGTGTTTGCATAAGATATTGCATGTGCAGAACAATCTGTATCCCTATCGTCCGTCATTGCAGCCGCTAGAGACATCCTTCGATTGTGTGAACGAAGTCTTGCGCGAGTGCTGGTCCGAACGGCCTGAGGAACGGCCTGACTTCAAGTCAATACGCACGAAATTACGTCCACTGCGAAAGGGCATGAAACCAAACATTTTTGATAATATGATGGCGATGATGGAAAAGTATGCAAACAATCTGGAAGCGCTTGTTGACGAGCGTACAGATCAATTGCAAGAAGAGAAAAAGAAAACGGACGCTTTGCTACTAGAAATGCTGCCACGGCCAGTGGCTGAACAGCTGAAGAAGGGACATAAGGTCAATCCGGAGAACTATGAGCAGGTGACCATCTATTTTAGCGACATTGTTGGCTTTACGGCAATGTCGGCTGAGAGCACGCCCTTGCAGGTAGTTGATTTCTTAAATGATCTATACACCTGCTTCGACTCGATCATTGGCCACTATGATGTCTACAAAGTGGAAACCATAGGCGACGCATACATGGTGGTCTCTGGTCTGCCCATACGTAATGGTGACTTGCATGCCGCCGAAATTGCAACAATGTCGCTTCATTTGCTCAGCGCGGTCTCTGAATTTCGGATCAGGCATAGGCCAAAAAATCGTCTACTGTTACGCATTGGCATACATACGGGCCCGGTATGCGCCGGTGTTGTGGGTCTGAAGATGCCGCGTTATTGCCTCTTCGGCGATACCGTGAACACAGCTTCACGTATGGAATCCAGTGGCGTGCCACTAAAAATTCACTGCAGTTCACAGTGCAAAGAACTGCTGGATAGTCTGGGTGGTTATCACTATCAGGAACGTGGCATTATCGCCATGAAGGGTAAGGGCGAACAGCGCACCTACTGGCTGCAGGGCGAAGATGAAGAAGCGCGCATAAAACGCAGCTATGAGCGCTCGCAGCGACGTGGTTCACGTGCGCTGAACAAATTTATACAGGGCACCATTAAACAAAGCCATTCGAACAATAACTGTTCAATGCGTTCATCGCTGAAGAACAAAAGCAATGTGCCACGTAACTCCTTGACGAGATCGTCAAGTTTAGAGTCACCAAAGAAATTACGTTTCGCAACGGGCAATCTCTTGGAACATCATCGCTATCACAGGTTAGCGCTTAAATAATCAAAATCTGTATGTAGAATTAATAAGTTTTTCAATTTGCATATATATCAGCGATGAGGCATTACTCGAGGTTATCTCGGACTCATACACCGGCGTCAGGCGCGCCTCGGGCGGCTCAACACACTCTCGCTACGATGATGCACCAACGTGTCAAAGTGTCGAGGATATGAATATGCTGCAGTTGAAACGTCGGCCCTCCTCGTTTCCTACGGCAAATACGCCGCTGCTCATGCGTCACATCGAAGTCTGAACAATCACTAAGGCGTCGTTTACTTAAATGATGGACAGTTACTTAGCACTTAACACTTACAGGAACTGGGCGAGTATTTACTTTTCTTTTGAGGCGTTTTTTTATTGTTGCGTTTGAATCTTGTATCTTGGCCGTCATATTTTAAAGTATTATAGTTGAATTACGTGATTTATATTCTAGTCGTTTGTTGGTAACCAACAACCAAACTGAATTTATTTGTGCTAGCGTTTTGTTTGTTTATTTATTTTATTTTTTTTTTTTCTGGTTTTAATCGTCTTCTTCAACTCGACCTGAGATTTAGTTATAGTATTTTTTTTAATTTATAACTTTTCGTCAATAAGCCAGTCCTTTACGCGTGTCAGAAACAAACCCGATTTTACATTCCTTAAGCGAAGTGATTATAATTAGTTTTATTTGAATTTTGTCGTTTGTACTTAAATAAAATGCAAATTTGTTTAAGTTTCATATATAATAATAATAAGATGTCACACTTTGGGTGGATTGACCATATAATTTTGTTGTTTATTTGTGCATTGTTGCATATATATTTTGAACAAATCTCTTTTGTGTCTTTTTGCTATAACAATTAATTACATAACTTGAGAAATTAACAAGATTATTATTTGATTGCTTTTCAATATACTTTGATTTTCAATTGATTCGATAAAAATTTGTTGCGTTAATATTTTTGTTGGTTTCTTCTATAATTTAAATTTTTAAGCCTCAAGCTTTAAGCACACTTCTTGCATTATTTTTATTTTTTTAATTTTTTTTAAATTAATTATTTATTTTTAATAATTAATTACAAATTGTTGACGCTCGACTTCTCTGTGTGTTTGCGAATTTGCAAAACACATCGGCGCATAAAAATACAAACTTTAACGCGCACACATACACATGGGAATTGGGCGTGTGTGTGTGTGTGAGCATTAACTCTTTCAATATAAAAAATTGTCTAATAACAGCTAATTTTTTAATCATTTTCTTTTTTTTTTTTCTTTTATATCAAAGTAACAAACAACAATTCTACAAAAAATTAACATTTTAAGTTTGATTATTGAATTCGTTCTCAAAACGGATCATTAATAAAGCCATGCGCAATATTATATTAACACTTTTTTTTTTTGTTTTTATTTTTTTTTAAATATAACTATATATATATACGTGTATGTATATGTACATACATACATACAAAGTGTAATGAAAGCATTTATGTTTTCTATGTATAAAAATAAATGTAACAACGTTTCTAAATGAACTTCATTTTAAAAAATTTTCAACAACTTTTTATATAACATTTAATAATTTAATCAAGCAACAATTGCGCAATTCGGTACGTGAGATATGTACGCGTGTCCTTCTTTTGTTTGTGTAATTGAGTTATTGTGTGTTTTTGTGGTTGTGTGGGTGTGTGTTTGTGTGCATCTGTAGATCTTTGTGTATATATGTATGTATGTATAATTGCTTCTTAAGTTTACGCCTATAGGTGAGAGAGCTTTATTATCAGAGGGATCGAGATCTTAGAGGTACACAAGTGTATCATATCATAGATTGTGCCGCAAAGGCGTTTTAACTCTAAAAAGTTTTTAATTTTTTTTTTTCTTTTCACCAATTTAAATATTAAGCTTAAGTTAGATTTAAATAGAATAGGAATATTAGTTTTTTTTTTTTTTTTGTTTTTGGTTTTTTTTTGAGAAGCTATTCGGTACAATAGGAAGATACCTTATCGTTTTTTGTTTAAACATCTAAATTGTGTAATCGTAAATGTGAATTGCTTTTATTTTCAAAATGTCACTTTTTCTCTCGTGCGCGCTACAATGGTCCGAGATGCTCAAATGCAGGACCGTAGCCAATAAAAAAATCAAAATCGTACATTGCTCAACATTAAAACACGTTGTAGAAACGCCTTAAAATCTCATCTCGCCTTCTTGATCATACTTGATGACCTGAGATTGTATAAGAAGGAAGAGAAAAGAAGATTTTTTAGGTCTTCTATATTATTAGTTGCGTTTAGTAGTTTTGATACCTCTTAATGTCGTGCCGTGGACTCGCTGCTGGCGATGTGCGTGACGGCGATGGCGGCGCAGAGCCACTGGACGAACCGCGACTGGACAACGAAAGCGTGGAGGAACGCGGACCCGAACAGCCAAGGTAAATGGCAGAACCTTTGTCCGTATCCTTCAAATCGACGCGGGAGCCATGCACGGACGAGGGCACAGAACCGGCTGCGTTTATAGTATGAAATGTTCTGATCAATATTGCAATAGAAAAACAAATCTACGCAGTTATATTTTTCGTACCTGTGTAAGCATGTAGACCCGCTGGGCTGCTACGTGGACGAACCGACAGACCGCTGATTGTGCTCGCACTGCGTTGCAGACCCATGGTGTTGCCTTCGCTAGCTCGTTGTGACTCCTTGTCGCGGCGCGTGTTCTCCTGACTCATTAGACGACTGCCAGCGCTGCTAACGCGTTGTGTTGGAACTTCTGACACTGCTGCGTGACGGTGATTTCTGCAATTGACCGCGATGATGCAACTCACGCTTGGCGTCTTCTATGGCCGCTGCATACTGTGCCGCCTCGGAGGACGTGGTCGGACTGAGCGTTTCGTCGTCTTCCGGTATGCCCTGACCGCCCACCGAACGACGTGGCATCGGTGAATGTTTCGGCGATGTTGGTAGGGAGCCACCAATGCTGACATTATTGCTGCCGCCAACTGTGATGCAAGAGCCCGATGGGGTTGGACCGGCTGCAGCCGTTGCGGACGATTGCGCACGTAGGCGTGAACGTGACGAGGCGGTTGAAGGCCGCCGCCGGAAGAGTCCCTTGGCGGGATCCATATTACAAACACCTGAGAATTGCAGCATGATGGGACAACGTTGTTTAAAAGCTTCTCGTTTATTGAATGAATTTAAATGAAATTATCGCAAAAGCACGTGAAATTTTGGGGTGATGAATTTTATGATGATAAAAGTTCAATGCAGTTTATTCCGGCGACTTTTTTTCATCGCTCGACATGTCATGCTTGCTGTCGTCCAGTATGTTGGTACTGGTGTTGCTGCTGTTCGGGTCCAAGTTGTCCACGAAACGACCAACATTGCCCTCTGGATTATAGTAACGGACATTCGGCATAATTTCCTCAGCTGAGATGGACGGCACAAGCGTGTTTCTTCTTCTAGCTCTGAATGTACGCTTATTCTTCCATTGATCGACAGCAAAGGACAATGTATATGAGATGCTCGCTGGCTTAGAATTACTCAAATCACCCTCGCCTGCCGCCTCACCTGTTGGACACTTTTCGCCACGCGAACAATTGCCCTCGCAAATGTTCTTGCTCTGCAGCAACTCTTCGTAATTGTCCAATGCCAGGCGACATTTCTCGCGATCCAATTGCTCAAGTGCCGTTGATGGAAAACGTTCACGCAAACGTTTGCGTTCCTCGCTCAGCCGATAGGCCTCGAACTCTTGCAGCTGCGTTTGGAAACCCGCATTCGGATTGGCAATGGCGCGACCAGCGCGCACAACCTTCAGCGCCTCGCGGAAATTGAGATTGGTGGCAGTCATGATGTAGGCAATGGCCATTGTGACCGAACGCGACATGCCGGCAAGGCAATGTATGAGCACGTTACCCTCACGCAGACGCGCCGCATGTATAAAATCATTGCAGACCGAGAAATATTGCGAGAGATTTTGGTCCGGATGGTCGGAGGCCATAACGCACAAGTAGTGCTTGTCCTGTGCAACGAAAGAATTACTCAAGATATATTTTTATAAATGTGTACTTGAGAATTACCGGCAGCAAACGGCGCGGACTGTCATGTATAGCAATTATGTGCGTGATTTGGTACTTGTCCAACTGCAGCGCATCCTTGGAGTCACGATAGTTGCCAACATATAGTCCCGGTAAGACCTTCAAGAAAAACCAATATTAGGCAACGTATACGCGATATGATTTAGACCGAAGCCTTGACCAACTACCCTACTCATATGCCAATTCATTACTATTGTTTTAACGCTAAACTTTGTGTCTGTTTGTGTTTTAACCTTCGTTGTTGCGCTTTACTCTTTATGGATATCTTGCTAAACAAGAAAAAAAATGCTTATGACAAACAAATCTAAACAATTTTTCTAAAGAAAATACAAATTTGCTACGGTCGTTCATAAAGTAAAAAGCAGAAAATCCAGACTCGTTGCAACTTACCTTGTTCATGCCATTTCCCATGTTGCCTCATTTAAAATCGCATTAACTTGCCAGTTACTCAAGTGAAACAGCGGCAGCGGCAGCAGCAAACTGTGTAGTAATAATATATAATATAATCAACATCAATAATTTACTAAGATTTGCACAAAAGTATGCTGGGAAGAAAAATACCTCTCAATGTTGTTGTTGTCGTTTGGACAAAAGACAAAAGTCGGCAGTCAGCAGTCAGCAAAGATTAGTGTAGAAGATTTTGAATCAATGTTTTAATAATGCACTCGGAGCAGATGTCGCGTTGCAGTTGTGCCTACAATGGAAGAAGCAGAACTTGCACAATGATGCACTTGATGGCAATAAGCAGGCTGATGAAAAACAATGCACACACACAGACACAGAGACAGAGACTTGCACAAATAAGGACCTTGCGATTTAGTATGCACATGATGAGTTCGGTACGTTGAAGAAAGAGATTCACTCACTGACGGTTTTTCTAAAGAAATGTTCACCGCAAATTACAACTTTGCAAACCGAAAACGAATCATTATTGTTGCCCACTCTGGCTAATGCACAAGTGACAAACGGACGGGTGTCGTCGGGGCTTCAGACAAAAGCGACCAAGTTAATCATGTTCTGTGTTTTTTTTTCTTTTTTTTTTGTTTTGTTTGTCTAAGAGCTGCTTGACATTGAGCGTTGCTATTGAAACGAAAAATAGCGAATTGCAAAGCTGATAATCAGTTTTGAGTGTCGAATTAGGGACACGTTCCGTTCGTTTGCTCGATGGTTTCACACAGCCCAAGTGTGCACATGAGCATTTGAGGGCTTGAGGGTCTTTAATCGTTAAGCAATTCTGCTTGTAAACGAGCACGCTTTTGGCCATGTATCTAAAAACCGACCATTGTGCTGTTTTTAGCACTAATTATTGAAAAGCATAAAAGAGAAGAAGAGAAAAAATGGCCTAAAGTTATTTTTATCGGCGCCTTGCCAACGCCTTCTTTATGCATAAAATTTCCTTTTTTTTTTCTTTGTATAAACTTTGATTTTCTTTGGCACAGCCAACGACATTGCAATTAATTTAGTTTTTACAAATATTCAATTGTTTTTAAAATGAGCTCCTTTTTTTCCTTTGTGCTTTGTCCTTTTTATACTAAATAAAAAAACTTAATATAAAATGTAAATTAGCAACATTTTAATTAGTTTGTGGAAATGAGCAGCGGCAGCAGCAGCAGCAAACAGTGAGCTCAGCACAAAAATAACGATGAGCAATTGGGGAAATCACAGGAAACGACCGTAATAAATTTTAAATTGTGTTGATGTGTGCTTTGTTTTTTCTTTTTTTTTTTTTTTTGTTGGCTGAAGCTTATGCTTGAGGATGCAGATAAGCAGATACATGTTACAAAGCCGGACTAACAGACACGTGGAACGGTTACTATGGGGCAACCGCGGGAGAGCCCTTAACTCGTATTACTATGTGTGCGTGTGTGTGTGTGTGTGTGTGTGTGTAACGAGCGAGTTAATAACACGCGATTTGGGAGCGTTGTTAGAAAATGGCGCGCGCGCCGTAATTACAACAAAAGCGTGTGTATGCTTGCTTACCTCAAATTTCCTTTGTTGTCGTAGCCTCTTCTGCTTCTTCTACTGCTTATAGCACACTTGGACTTGGACTTGACTTAGACGGAATACGGGATTTGGCGTAATTCCCGGTATGCATGCATAACAGTACATTCGCCTTTAGTTGCAGAAATGGTGTTAGTGTTGGTAGTGTTGGTTGGAAGAGGATACGTGCGACTGCTAAGTGGGCGAAATGGCGCGAACGGTGGGCGGAGGCTTTCTTTAGAAATGGCGAATAAACGTTTCCGTTTTTGTTTGTTTTCCTTTTCTGCTTATTTTTTTTTTATTTTATTTTTTATTACTTATTCGGTAGTGACACAGTATGAAATTAAATTTGATGTGTTCTTTATTGTTTTGTTGTTGTTTTTGTTTTTGTCCAAATCGCAAAGCGTTTGGGTTGTTATATCACCGTAAACGTGGCTTTTAACACAATGCCTGAAGGTTTACAAGTTTTCTGTGTTCTTTTGTATATATATTAAAATTTTTTCTTTGTACCAAAACTATAAGCTTTTAAACAGTTCAACTTGATTATTTAAAACTAAATTACAACAACAACAATAAAATGACAAGTGTCAAAAGGACACATTTGATTTTTAGCACGACTTCTTTTGTATTACACTTGTATTATTTCTGCATGATTTCGCTACAAATGATTTAATTGATTAAAATAACGCAATGAAAAACTAAAATGTAGCAAAATGAAAAGTTTGCGTCCTGCAGCAAACAGAGCAAAAGGCCCAAAAGGACTGAACAAACTGACTTACTGTTTGGCGAAAACACGCGAGCCTCGCTCAAAATGCTCAAGTACATTGACTGACTGAGTGAGTTTTTCACATACGACGAGTGTTGTGTTCGTTGTTCGTATCAAAATACGGTTGCAATACGGCATGAATGGGTTTTCCAGCATGCGCCGTTGCCGAAATGAGACACAACGCTTACACCCCCACTACACACATACACACACACACACACGCGAGCTCACACACAACTCATACGCTAAATGAGCACGAAACACAACAAAAAATAAATACGCTGTGTGACATTGTATAGGCGAGCTTTTTCTTTAGCGAGAGCACAATAATCAAAAACGTGAGAGAGAGAAGTGAGTGCATGTGCCAAAAGTGAGCGAGAAGAAGTGTTAGCAAGTGCGCGCTTATTTTGAAATTGAGCAAAATTGCTTTTACTTTTGTTACCGTGTTTCGTGTTACATGCTAATTTAGTTGTAGAAAATTGTGAAATCGGAAATGGGTTAATTTTATTTACAATATATGGAAATGGTGTAATCAATATTATTGCAAGATCTGTTGCGTTACTGAGTCACGTATGGGTTTTTTAATTGAACTCGCACCACTGTAGTTAAAGCTTTGTAAACACTTTGCACGTTTCTTTCGTGTTACATGCTAATTTTCTACAACTAAATTAGCATGTAACACGAAACACGGTAACAAAAGTAAAAGCAATTTTGCTCAATTTCAAAATAAGCGCGCACTTGCTAACACTTCTTCTCGCTCACTTTTGGCACATGCACTCACTTCTCTCTCTCACGTTTTTGATTATTGTGCTCTCGCTAAAGAAAAAGCTCGCCTATACAATGTCACACAGCGTATTTATTTTTTGTTGTGTTTCGTGCTCATTTAGCGTATGAGTTGTGTGTGAGCTCGCGTGTGTGTGTGTGTGTATGTGTGTAGTGGGGGTGTAAGCGTTGTGTCTCATTTCGGCAACGGCGCATGCTGGAAAACCCATTCATGCCGTATTGCAACCGTATTTTGATACGAACAACGAACACAACACTCGTCGTATGTGAAAAACTCACTCAGTCAGTCAATGTACTTGAGCATTTTGAGCGAGGCTCGCGTGTTTTCGCCAAACAGTAAGTCAGTTTGTTCAGTCCTTTTGGGCCTTTTGCTCTGTTTGCTGCAGGACGCAAACTTTTCATTTTGCTACATTTTAGTTTTTCATTGCGTTATTTTAATCAATTAAATCATTTGTAGCGAAATCATGCAGAAATAATACAAGTGTAATACAAAAGAAGTCGTGCTAAAAATCAAATGTGTCCTTTTGACACTTGTCATTTTATTGTTGTTGTTGTAATTTAGTTTTAAATAATCAAGTTGAACTGTTTAAAAGCTTATAGTTTTGGTACAAAGAAAAAATTTTAATATATATACAAAAGAACACAGAAAACTTGTAAACCTTCAGGCATTGTGTTAAAAGCCACGTTTACGGTGATATAACAACCCAAACGCTTTGCGATTTGGACAAAAACAAAAACAACAACAAAACAATAAAGAACACATCAAATTTAATTTCATACTGTGTCACTACCGAATAAGTAATAAAAAATAAAATAAAAAAAAAATAAGCAGAAAAGGAAAACAAACAAAAACGGAAACGTTTATTCGCCATTTCTAAAGAAAGCCTCCGCCCACCGTTCGCGCCATTTCGCCCACTTAGCAGTCGCACGTATCCTCTTCCAACCAACACTACCAACACTAACACCATTTCTGCAACTAAAGGCGAATGTACTGTTATGCATGCATACCGGGAATTACGCCAAATCCCGTATTCCGTCTAAGTCAAGTCCAAGTCCAAGTGTGCTATAAGCAGTAGAAGAAGCAGAAGAGGCTACGACAACAAAGGAAATTTGAGGTAAGCAAGCATACACACGCTTTTGTTGTAATTACGGCGCGCGCGCCATTTTCTAACAACGCTCCCAAATCGCGTGTTATTAACTCGCTCGTTACACACACACACACACACACACACACGCACACATAGTAATACGAGTTAAGGGCTCTCCCGCGGTTGCCCCATAGTAACCGTTCCACGTGTCTGTTAGTCCGGCTTTGTAACATGTATCTGCTTATCTGCATCCTCAAGCATAAGCTTCAGCCAACAAAAAAAAAAAAAAAAAGAAAAAACAAAGCACACATCAACACAATTTAAAATTTATTACGGTCGTTTCCTGTGATTTCCCCAATTGCTCATCGTTATTTTTGTGCTGAGCTCACTGTTTGCTGCTGCTGCTGCCGCTGCTCATTTCCACAAACTAATTAAAATGTTGCTAATTTACATTTTATATTAAGTTTTTTTATTTAGTATAAAAAGGACAAAGCACAAAGAAAAAAAAGGAGCTCATTTTAAAAACAATTGAATATTTGTAAAAACTAAATTAATTGCAATGTCGTTGGCTGTGCCAAAGAAAATCAAAGTTTATACAAAGAAAAAAAAAAGGAAATTTTATGCATAAAGAAGGCGTTGGCAAGGCGCCGATAAAAATAACTTTAGGCCATTTTTTCTCTTCTTCTCTTTTATGCTTTTCAATAATTAGTGCTAAAAACAGCACAATGGTCGGTTTTTAGATACATGGCCAAAAGCGTGCTCGTTTACAAGCAGAATTGCTTAACGATTAAAGACCCTCAAGCCCTCAAATGCTCATGTGCACACTTGGGCTGTGTGAAACCATCGAGCAAACGAACGGAACGTGTCCCTAATTCGACACTCAAAACTGATTATCAGCTTTGCAATTCGCTATTTTTCGTTTCAATAGCAACGCTCAATGTCAAGCAGCTCTTAGACAAACAAAACAAAAAAAAAAGAAAAAAAAACACAGAACATGATTAACTTGGTCGCTTTTGTCTGAAGCCCCGACGACACCCGTCCGTTTGTCACTTGTGCATTAGCCAGAGTGGGCAACAATAATGATTCGTTTTCGGTTTGCAAAGTTGTAATTTGCGGTGAACATTTCTTTAGAAAAACCGTCAGTGAATCTCTTTCTTCAACGTACCGAACTCATCATGTGCATACTAAATCGCAAGGTCCTTATTTGTGCAAGTCTCTATCTCTGTGTCTGTGTGTGTGCATTGTTTTTCATCAGCCTGCTTATTGCCATCAAGTGCATCATTGTGCAAGTTCTGCTTCTTCCATTGTAGGCACAACTGCAACGCGACATCTGCTCCGAGTGCATTATTAAAACATTGATTCAAAATCTTCTACACTAATCTTTGCTGACTGCCGACTTTTGTCTTTTGTCCAAACGACAACAACAACATTGAGAGGTATTTTTCTTCCCAGCATACTTTTGTGCAAATCTTAATAAATTATTTATGTTGATTATATTATATATTATTACTACACAGTTTGCTGCTGCCGCTGCCGCTGTTTCACTTGAGTAACTGGCAAGTTAATGCGATTTTAAATGAGGCAACATGGGAAATGGCATGAACAAGGTGAGTTGCAACGAGTCTGGATTTTCTGCTTTTTACTTTATGAACGACCGTAGCAAATTTGTATTTTCTTTAGAAAAATTGTTTAGATTTGTTTGTCATAAGCATTTTTTTTCTTGTTTAGCAAGATATCCATAAAGAGTAAGGCGCAACAACGAAGATTAAAACACAAACAGACACAAAGTTTAGCGTTAAAACAATAGTAATGAATTGGCATATGAGTAGGGTAGTTGGTCAAGGCTTCGGTCTAAATCATATCGCGTATACGTTGCCTAATATTGGTTTTTCTTGAAGGTCTTACCGGGACTATATGTTGGCAACTATCGTGACTCCAAGGATGCGCTGCAGTTGGACAAGTACCAAATCACGCACATAATTGCTATACATGACAGTCCGCGCCGTTTGCTGCCGGTAATTCTCAAGTACACATTTATAAAAATATATCTTGAGTAATTCTTTCGTTGCACAGGACAAGCACTACTTGTGCGTTATGGCCTCCGACCATCCGGACCAAAATCTCTCGCAATATTTCTCGGTCTGCAATGATTTTATACATGCGGCGCGTCTGCGTGAGGGTAACGTGCTCATACATTGCCTTGCCGGCATGTCGCGTTCGGTCACAATGGCCATTGCCTACATCATGACTGCCACCAATCTCAATTTCCGCGAGGCGCTGAAGGTTGTGCGCGCTGGTCGCGCCATTGCCAATCCGAATGCGGGTTTCCAAACGCAGCTGCAAGAGTTCGAGGCCTATCGGCTGAGCGAGGAACGCAAACGTTTGCGTGAACGTTTTCCATCAACGGCACTTGAGCAATTGGATCGCGAGAAATGTCGCCTGGCATTGGACAATTACGAAGAGTTGCTGCAGAGCAAGAACATTTGCGAGGGCAATTGTTCGCGTGGCGAAAAGTGTCCAACAGGTGAGGCGGCAGGCGAGGGTGATTTGAGTAATTCTAAGCCAGCGAGCATCTCATATACATTGTCCTTTGCTGTCGATCAATGGAAGAATAAGCGTACATTCAGAGCTAGAAGAAGAAACACGCTTGTGCCGTCCATCTCAGCTGAGGAAATTATGCCGAATGTCCGTTACTATAATCCAGAGGGCAATGTTGGTCGTTTCGTGGACAACTTGGACCCGAACAGCAGCAACACCAGTACCAACATACTGGACGACAGCAAGCATGACATGTCGAGCGATGACAAAAAGTCGCCGGAATAAACTGCATTGAACTTTTATCATCATAAAATTCATCACCCCAAAATTTCACGTGCTTTTGCGATAATTTCATTTAAATTCATTCAATAAACGAGAAGCTTTTAAACAACGTTGTCCCATCATGCTGCAATTCTCAGGTGTTTGTAATATGGATCCCGCCAAGGGACTCTTCCGGCGGCGGCCTTCAACCGCCTCGTCACGTTCACGCCTACGTGCGCAATCGTCCGCAACGGCTGCAGCCGGTCCAACCCCATCGGGCTCTTGCATCACAGTTGGCGGCAGCAATAATGTCAGCATTGGTGGCTCCCTACCAACATCGCCGAAACATTCACCGATGCCACGTCGTTCGGTGGGCGGTCAGGGCATACCGGAAGACGACGAAACGCTCAGTCCGACCACGTCCTCCGAGGCGGCACAGTATGCAGCGGCCATAGAAGACGCCAAGCGTGAGTTGCATCATCGCGGTCAATTGCAGAAATCACCGTCACGCAGCAGTGTCAGAAGTTCCAACGCAACGCGTTAGCAGCGCTGGCAGTCGTCTAATGAGTCAGGAGAACACGCGCCGCGACAAGGAGTCACAACGAGCTAGCGAAGGCAACACCATGGGTCTGCAACGCAGTGCGAGCACAATCAGCGGTCTGTCGGTTCGTCCACGTAGCAGCCCAGCGGGTCTACATGCTTACACAGGTACGAAAAATATAACTGCGTAGATTTGTTTTTCTATTGCAATATTGATCAGAACATTTCATACTATAAACGCAGCCGGTTCTGTGCCCTCGTCCGTGCATGGCTCCCGCGTCGATTTGAAGGATACGGACAAAGGTTCTGCCATTTACCTTGGCTGTTCGGGTCCGCGTTCCTCCACGCTTTCGTTGTCCAGTCGCGGTTCGTCCAGTGGCTCTGCGCCGCCATCGCCGTCACGCACATCGCCAGCAGCGAGTCCACGGCACGACATTAAGAGGTATCAAAACTACTAAACGCAACTAATAATATAGAAGACCTAAAAAATCTTCTTTTCTCTTCCTTCTTATACAATCTCAGGTCATCAAGTATGATCAAGAAGGCGAGATGAGATTTTAAGGCGTTTCTACAACGTGTTTTAATGTTGAGCAATGTACGATTTTGATTTTTTTATTGGCTACGGTCCTGCATTTGAGCATCTCGGACCATTGTAGCGCGCACGAGAGAAAAAGTGACATTTTGAAAATAAAAGCAATTCACATTTACGATTACACAATTTAGATGTTTAAACAAAAAACGATAAGGTATCTTCCTATTGTACCGAATAGCTTCTCAAAAAAAAACCAAAAACAAAAAAAAAAAAAAAACTAATATTCCTATTCTATTTAAATCTAACTTAAGCTTAATATTTAAATTGGTGAAAAGAAAAAAAAAAATTAAAAACTTTTTAGAGTTAAAACGCCTTTGCGGCACAATCTATGATATGATACACTTGTGTACCTCTAAGATCTCGATCCCTCTGATAATAAAGCTCTCTCACCTATAGGCGTAAACTTAAGAAGCAATTATACATACATACATATATACACAAAGATCTACAGATGCACACAAACACACACCCACACACACACACAACCACAAGAACACACAATAACTCAATTACACAAACAAAAGAAGGACACGCGTACATATCTCACGTACCGAATTGCGCAATTGTTGCTTGATTAAATTATTAAATGTTATATAAAAAGTTGTTGAAAATTTTTTAAAATGAAGTTCATTTAGAAACGTTGTTACATTTATTTTTATACATAGAAAACATAAATGCTTTCATTACACTTTGTATGTATGTATGTACATATACATACACGTATATATATATAGTTATATTTAAAAAAAAATAAAAACAAAAAAAAAAAGTGTTAATATAATATTGCGCATGGCTTTATTAATGATCCGTTTTGAGAACGAATTCAATAATCAAACTTAAAATGTTAATTTTTTGTAGAATTGTTGTTTGTTACTTTGATATAAAAGAAAAAAAAAAAAGAAAATGATTAAAAAATTAGCTGTTATTAGACAATTTTTTATATTGAAAGAGTTAATGCTCACACACACACACACGCCCAATTCCCATGTGTATGTGTGCGCGTTAAAGTTTGTATTTTTATGCGCCGATGTGTTTTGCAAATTCGCAAACACACAGAGAAGTCGAGCGTCAACAATTTGTAATTAATTATTAAAAATAAATAATTAATTTAAAAAAAATTAAAAAAATAAAAGTAATGCAAGAAGTGTGCTTAAAGCTTGAGGCTTAAAAATTTAAATTATAGAAGAAACCAACAAAAATATTAACGCAACAAATTTTTATCGAATCAATTGAAAATCAAAGTATATTGAAAAGCAATCAAATAATAATCTTGTTAATTTCTCAAGTTATGTAATTAATTGTTATAGCAAAAAGACACAAAAGAGATTTGTTCAAAATATATATGCAACAATGCACAAATAAACAACAAAATTATATGGTCAATCCACCCAAAGTGTGACATCTTATTATTATTATATATGAAACTTAAACAAATTTGCATTTTATTTAAGTACAAACGACAAAATTCAAATAAAACTAATTATAATCACTTCGCTTAAGGAATGTAAAATCGGGTTTGTTTCTGACACGCGTAAAGGACTGGCTTATTGACGAAAAGTTATAAATTAAAAAAAATACTATAACTAAATCTCAGGTCGAGTTGAAGAAGACGATTAAAACCAGAAAAAAAAAAAATAAAATAAATAAACAAACAAAACGCTAGCACAAATAAATTCAGTTTGGTTGTTGGTTACCAACAAACGACTAGAATATAAATCACGTAATTCAACTATAATACTTTAAAATATGACGGCCAAGATACAAGATTCAAACGCAACAATAAAAAAACGCCTCAAAAGAAAAGTAAATACTCGCCCAGTTCCTGTAAGTGTTAAGTGCTAAGTAACTGTCCATCATTTAAGTAAACGACGCCTTAGTGATTGTTCAGACTTCGATGTGACGCATGAGCAGCGGCGTATTTGCCGTAGGAAACGAGGAGGGCCGACGTTTCAACTGCAGCATATTCATATCCTCGACACTTTGACACGTTGGTGCATCATCGTAGCGAGAGTGTGTTGAGCCGCCCGAGGCGCGCCTGACGCCGGTGTATGAGTCCGAGATAACCTCGAGTAATGCCTCATCGCTGATATATATGCAAATTGAAAAACTTATTAATTCTACATACAGATTTTGATTATTTAAGCGCTAACCTGTGATAGCGATGATGTTCCAAGAGATTGCCCGTTGCGAAACGTAATTTCTTTGGTGACTCTAAACTTGACGATCTCGTCAAGGAGTTACGTGGCACATTGCTTTTGTTCTTCAGCGATGAACGCATTGAACAGTTATTGTTCGAATGGCTTTGTTTAATGGTGCCCTGTATAAATTTGTTCAGCGCACGTGAACCACGTCGCTGCGAGCGCTCATAGCTGCGTTTTATGCGCGCTTCTTCATCTTCGCCCTGCAGCCAGTAGGTGCGCTGTTCGCCCTTGCCCTTCATGGCGATAATGCCACGTTCCTGATAGTGATAACCACCCAGACTATCCAGCAGTTCTTTGCACTGTGAACTGCAGTGAATTTTTAGTGGGACGCCACTGGATTCCATGCGTGAAGCTGTGTTCACGGTATCGCCGAAGAGGCAATAACGCGGCATCTTCAGACCCACAACACCGGCGCATACCGGGCCCGTATGTATGCCAATGCGTAACAGTAGACGATTTTTTGGCCTATGCCTGATCCGAAATTCAGAGACCGCGCTGAGCAAATGAAGCGACATTGTTGCAATTTCGGCGGCATGCAAGTCACCATTACGTATGGGCAGACCAGAGACCACCATGTATGCGTCGCCTATGGTTTCCACTTTGTAGACATCATAGTGGCCAATGATCGAGTCGAAGCAGGTGTATAGATCATTTAAGAAATCAACTACCTGCAAGGGCGTGCTCTCAGCCGACATTGCCGTAAAGCCAACAATGTCGCTAAAATAGATGGTCACCTGCTCATAGTTCTCCGGATTGACCTTATGTCCCTTCTTCAGCTGTTCAGCCACTGGCCGTGGCAGCATTTCTAGTAGCAAAGCGTCCGTTTTCTTTTTCTCTTCTTGCAATTGATCTGTACGCTCGTCAACAAGCGCTTCCAGATTGTTTGCATACTTTTCCATCATCGCCATCATATTATCAAAAATGTTTGGTTTCATGCCCTTTCGCAGTGGACGTAATTTCGTGCGTATTGACTTGAAGTCAGGCCGTTCCTCAGGCCGTTCGGACCAGCACTCGCGCAAGACTTCGTTCACACAATCGAAGGATGTCTCTAGCGGCTGCAATGACGGACGATAGGGATACAGATTGTTCTGCACATGCAATATCTTATGCAAACACTGTGTCGCTGTTAGACCCGTCTCACCGAATGGACCACGCCTCACATGCATCTCATACAGTACAATGCCAAACGAATACGAGTCGCCCTTTTGTGTGCCCATGACCAGCGATGCTGGCCCCTGACGCAGCAGCTCCGGTGCACGATAAAGCAATTCTAAAAGATTAAAATGGTAAAAAATTGATGATGGCCATCATTCATGTTTGCAATTTTCATTGTTAGGCTGGCAAACAACGAACGTACTCTGTACATTAACCGAGTTGTCCTCAATGCCGCGCTTAAAGGCGAACAAACCAAAGTCAGTCAATTTAACCACCCAGCGTGAGTCGATGAGACAGTTCGACGTGCACAGTGAGCCGTGTACACGAATGGGCGAGTCATGTAAGAAAATAATGCCCTGCAAGGCGTGACATTAGTTCGCATGCTGTTCGTATTAAATTGCAAAAACAAAAAGGCTACTGGCTACTGGCTGTTGCCACTGCCCTTGCCCTTGCTTTTGCTTTGACTTATACACTCACGCGTATTATATCGGCCACCATTGACGCAATAAACATGTTGTCCAATTTAACGTCCTCATTCTCCAATATATCCTGCAATATATTAAAATTTACTTTAATCATGATTGCTTTTGCATGATTTTCTGTGTTTTTGGCTTACTTTACCTTTAAGCTGCCACGTGTACAGTACTCGGAGATGATGCAAATGTTCGGCGCATCCGTGCAGGCGCCAATGAATGCGCAAATGTTGTCATGACGTGTGTCACGTAACTGAGGATGTGATTTAATTATATAATTAATGTGTTAATTGTGTGTAAAAAACATTAACAATTACCAGCTTTAATTCCTTCTTCATCTCACGCGTTATATCGATGCTCTTCTTCTTCACTTTCTTTATGGCGTATAATTGCCCCTTGTAAAGGCCAATGGGCGTAAAAATAGTTGTGTAACGAAAATCAGCGTCTGGATTTGAACTCAAACTGACTTGACTTGTGCGTATTAATGGATGCGTCGACTGTTGGAAATGGAAAAACAAAAACAATAGCAAGAAGCGTCATTATAAAAAAACCACAGTTTTTGTACGAAAAAGTGGCACACAGACACACACAACGCAGCGCATTAGAACGCCTAATCTCGCCACTTGACATTATAACAAGACCGTACTAAGTGTATCTGAGCATTTGCTGAGATTTGCGCGATTTTGTGCTTGTGCCATTTAAGAAGATAAAAGAATTTCATATTTGTTACGCTCACTCTTGTTTGTTTCTGGCTGTGTGAGTCCTTTTCATTCTCGTGCATTTGTACTTCCCGAAAATCAATCTTCCATAAAATCTTCTCCAATTCCTGTTCGTAGCGCCAGTTTCGGTATAAAACCAGCGAAACGATCGCCAGCAGCAACAAAGCGCCGCCCGCAATTCCTGCGGAAATCTCACCAGTATAACCTACAATCGCATTATGACTTAAATTGGCAAACCTGAACTAATTTTATTTCGCTCTACTGACTGATACATTTCTCGCCCTTAAAGCCGCACTTTGGCTCGGCCGCCGGACAGCCTTTGCCCGGCCAATTGATTTCGCTGCGTAAATTAAGATCCTGCAAAAATCCAAGCAATCATACTTAAGTAACATAATCTGCATAAATGCTATTATTGTGCTGACGTTATATGAAACGTCTGTGAAATGCCTTTCAAGTGGGCCTTAGACACTTACCTGCTGAGTAATGATAACGTGAGCAACAAGCATACAATGTCAATAATACATTTTTATTTTGCCCAGTGGTCGTCATCATGTTTAAATTGTGCGGCAATTTATGTTAATAATATTTTGTTTTTGTTTTTTTTTTGTTTTGATTTACAAAGAGAAACGTTAAAACAACTTCTACGAACAATAAAATACATAGACAGTTCACAGTATACTTACAGGTAACTCTTCACCTGTGCTCAGGCCAAAGGCGCCAACTGGCACCAAGCCCAGGACCGTGCGGTTTCTATGATCACGCGCATAACCGCGCGCCACGACCGTGTAATTGCCTGAAGCATCGCCATTGCCATCAATGTAAACGTTATAACTGTAAAACAAAATGTAGAAAAATAAAAGCATTTGATGTGAAATTAATTCGCGTACATGGCTTAATTTTGGCAGCCACTGCTGTTGACCACGCTCATTGACTCACCCCATGGCGCTGCGATATTTAGCGCCTTTGATTGCCTCAATAATTGCTGTGCCGTTTTTGGGGTCTCCGCTGGCCTCTAGTACAGTCATCAGAGCATTTGCATACAAATGTACGGCATCATAGAGATAGGCTGCTTCACCCGGTATCTGAACATCATCGAGTAGCGCGAGTAGAAAGGAAGTGAGTATGTTGTTGATGACAGCAGCGTTAGAAAACGTCATTGAAAACCAACCTGCTTAAAGCCACCCATTGCTTTGATGGGATTTGGAAAATTAAACGGCGGCAGCTCCAAGTATTTGTTAACCTAAGCAACGACGATAAAACGAGACGGAAAAACTCATGATTAATTACTCCCTCGGTTGCGCATTAATCAAAATAAGGTCGCATTCAAAAACATATTCGAACAACATCAATCATCATAAATTTGTTGGTTTTTTTTTATGCTATTTAGTTTGCTATCTTCTTGTTACGGCTTACCTCTCTTGAAAATGCCGCAAATGATATCGGCGCAGACGGAAAGACGCCCAAATACGATTGAAATGCCGCTTCAGCCTCTTCGTCTCGTTGATCAAGCAGCAAGCCACGCAAATATTGATCAGGCTCCTTCGGATCATAGTGCTCGATGTCAATGCCAACAACAAAATATTCGCCATTTGCCAGAAGTCCTTTCTTTTGCAGGCTTACCATAAGACCGATGTGCTCCGACGAGTGTCCAAGTATCAAATAAACTGAAATATAAGTACAACATTAGCGTGAACAAATTCAGCAGAACTCAAATAAAATGTCGCTCACTGCGTGTATTTTCATAAGTCTCTTCGACAAGCGCCTCAAAGGGATTTTTGAGGTAGCCATGATGATAAATGTTATTCCAAGTCCTGACATCGCGCACATTGACGCCGCCGTCACGTAACGTGGTCAATATTGTTTCAGCTATTGGCTGGAAATGACTGTTGCCTTCATCCAAGTACAAGAACGTCACCTTCAAATAGTTTCGTTAGTGTTAAGTAATATTTGTATATCTAAGATTTTGGTTCAATACGCACTTGTGTCCAATTGAAAGTCAATAGCAATGAAAGCACAGATTTTGATATTTGTGTATCCGGCGGTCGTGTACGCGCAAATGTGGGAAAATCCACTTTATTTGATGTCTCCTGATGCGTGCAGTACTGCAAACAAATATGCACATTAACGAGCGGCCAATAAGTCAAGTGTTTTGTCAATATTTACTCACATAAGATATCATTGGCAGATTGAATGCTGCCGCCATACGTCCTTCATGCACACACGTTTCTTGTGGTCCAATGTAGGCTGCAATGTTTTGCGTCCACAAGGATGCTGTCTGGCGTATGCTTCGGATTTCATCGCCATATGTTTCGGCCACCACAAACTCCAATGAGTGGCCCATTGCAGCCAAACGACCGGCGTTCACTTCATTTACAGCAAGTGTGATTGCGCCAGAAATGACGATGCCTTTGAATTTCAGTGAAATAATAAACAAAGCGCTTAATTCGCGTAAGGGTTGTCTGGCTCACCGGGTCGTGGATAGTCTAGATTGTGTTCCGTACGTGCCGAGCCCGTTAAGTAGCCCAAGGTAAAGATCTCTGCCTGACATGGACATAGCACAGTCAAAAATAACACAACAATGACTCGATTGAAGTTTAACAACAGATGTGAGCTGTGCAAACTATGCTGGTCGCTATGGTACGCCCTCATCGCGTGCTACAATTGAATTTGGTTAATTGGGTCAAAGTAACAAAAGCTTAGGATTAAAATAAACTTTTACGCTAACGACAAGTAGATATTTGACAGTATAATAATTACACTGTTAAGCAGGAAAAGCCAAAACTAAATGGCGCAAAAAGTAAACAAACTAAACTTACTTACAAAAGTACGATATAAACGCGATATTATATAAACAAATATTTTCTGAAATATTTGCTTTCAGTTCCAGAGGTCATGAACATAAACATATATTAAATTCTATGCATAAATGATTAGTTTTTTATGGTCAAAATAAATAGAAACCAGAAAGGGAGCTACCTTCGGTTTGTCCGAAACTCCTATAATCTTTCAAGCATTTTTCCATACAAAATTCCTTATAGTTTTCCAATAAGAGTAATAGAAATTTTTATAGATAAAGAAGCGTAGCCACACCTATTTTCTACTTTGTCTTAAAGAAACCAATGCAGTCATACTACACTATATTTTGCAAGAAATGTCATTTTTAAGTTTACTCTATATGGCGATGCCACGCCTATGTCCGATTGTTAGAAAACTTAAAAATATAGTTATGCATTAATAAAAACACGTAATCGCAGGTTTCGTCTGTTAATATTCATGAACCAAATATGTTTCTAATAATAACCTTATTCTTGACCGATCATTCCTATGGCAAGGCTCCTATAAATATAATTATAATATATACAATGTTTGGACAGTTACAATGCCTTTCTGCGTGTACGTTTTCTCGATATCTCTAGAACTGTAGGAGGAGTTTGCACTGAAACAGACAGACACACTTACATGGTTATCCCAACTCGCCTCGTCGTGCTGATTAAGTATACATATATACTTTATATAGTCCGACATATCTAGTTTTTGCGTTACAAACTTCATTGCAAAGTAAATAACCTTTTTTGCAATAGTAGACAGAATAATGATATATTAAAGTATAAATAAGTTGGCAATAAAACGTAAGGACTCCAAGTCATATTGAATGTGATTATTTCCAGAAACACTCAATTTCTGTGTTGGTCACTCAAATGTCTGTTATCTGTAGAAATAAAATAGGCTAAAATGACTAAGAAGTTTATTAGGCACATTGCCCCGTAGCCGCAATAAAATTAATCTAATCACAAGTCAGAGGCAAGGCGGAATACCTTTAGTTTATTTACCGTTGAAAATTTTCATTACTTCAAAGCACGCACGAAAATGCAAACGTTCGGATTGATTCTCTTCGCCATTGGCGTTTTATGTAAGTTGTTTTCTATAATTAATATAATATTGTAACTAATTACAAAACGTATAGTCTCAGCCTACGCCGAAGCTCAAGATCAGGGCGTAAAATTCTACGTACACACCAATAGAAACAAGGAGCAACCGCAATCTATAACAACCGATGTTGAATCGATCCTGCGCAGTTCCTACTTTGCGCTTGAACCGACAATGTGAGTATTTTGAATTGCATTGAGACTGGAGAGAAGATAAGCTTTTCACTAAACAGACTTTCGCTGCCGCGCTGGCAAGGCACAAAGGATGCAGCCGAGCATCGCGCAGTAATCGATGCACAGTTGAAGCAAAAGAACTGCAATGTCATAGTGATCGATTGGAGTATTGACAACGAACTAACACCATCAACGGCTGCTGATGAAATCACTGCGTTAATCGTACTGCTACACAAACATTTCGACATCGACGTGTCAACAGTGCAAGCCGTTGGTTTCAGCGAGGGTGCACACATCGCTGGCTTGGTGGGCCAGCTGATACAACAACAAACTGGCGCAAAGATTCAGCGTATTACAGCACTCGATCCGTCAAAGACGCCAGTCGGCGGTGAGGTGGGTGAAGATGTTCAACATCTGCTCACAGCGCATGATGCCGCCTTCGTCGAAGTTATACATACAAACGCTGGCGCATTTGGCATCGACACGCCCGTCGGTCATGTTGATTACTATCCAAATGGCGGCCGTTCACAGCCGAATTGTGAGATCGATAACGATCTGTGCGCACACGAACGTGCCTACGAATTGCTTAGCGAAATGTGCTCACCAGACAATGGATTCATTTCGGCAGTGTGTAGTTCGAACGAAGGCATGAGTGCCCGAAGTTGTCGCTGGGTGAAAGTCAGAATGGGTCAGAATTTCGATCATCACGGCGTTTACTACTTGGAAACGAATGGCGTGGCGCCTTACGGCAAGGGCAGCTTCTACGCAGCCTTTCTTTAATGGCCTAACATTAAACCGCATACAAATGTACATTAACCTAATCTTACATTAAACTATTGTACAGAGTATGTATTATATCAAATAACCGGATGTCTTTACAATGGAATGATATGCTTCCTAGTGAAAAGTTCCTAAAGTATTTGCTCATACATGTGTGTTAGTCGCTAGTCGAGGAGATTTGCGCAGCCGAGCGGCGTTATCATCTTCCGAAGCTCGCATGTCATGACAAAGTCAACGCATGACACACACACGCACACATTTGTTGTTGGCCTTTGCCGGTTGCGTTCATTGCTCATATTGTATATTTCGCGTATGTGCGTTTACTATATCTTGACTTGGCTTTTTGCGTGCAGTTACTTTTGGCCCTGTTGACAGGTTTCCGTTTTCTGCGTAAATTTCTTTGTACATATATGTACATATACGTATGTGTGTGTGCGTGTGTGTGTAAATTTGTTTGGCAACTTTTAATGTGTTTGCTATTTCGGTCACGTATCTTCACAGTTTAGAATCAAACACTCGTAAACAATTTTCAATTTCCATTTATTAAAAAACAAATAATCTTTTTGCATACATACATACATATTTTTTTCACACTACATCTATTTACATATGAAGTTAATATATATATTTGTATGTTACTACAAAAGATACAACTTTCTTCGTGCTATCATTGACTGCTGCAAAGTGAATTACGTTACTTTTCCTTGCCTTTGAAATTGAAACAAAAAGCAGCATTTTATCTTTGTTACATAGCGGAAAATGCGTATTCTTCCCTATTTTCGCTTTAATATACTGCTGCGCATAAAATCGCTACTTAATGGCTTTTCCGGAGACGGACGACCCAAACAAAACAAGACATTAATTTTTATGTTTGTTTGCTGGTCGCCTTGTTCTTGTACTGTCTTTAATTTAGACATTCGAGAAAGTTTTATTGGCAAGTAGTCACAATTAAACAAACTAGACATATATTTGGCATTGATTCTGCTCACAAACAAGCACATACTTCATGAGATAATTTATGCAAAAACTATAATAAAATTGCAAATGAAGCTATTGTCTTCATAAGTTTGCAAATATGTACAATACACAGAAATGATAATTTAGAAATACCTTTCACTTCAATAACCCCTATTGAAGATACTTCATATAAAAGTTCTTTACTGCCACATTTTGTTTCAAACTCACTGCACAACGCACGCATTTTGGAAGTGCCTCGAATTTCTAATTAGATTTTAAACGATGCCGGTTTCCATAGTACACGTTCAAAAGCCCGCAAAAAAGTTCACCAACTCTACACACACACATACATGCACATGTACATAAGTGTGTATGTAAGTACATATGCAAATTTGTTACCGAACCAAACATTTTGTTGGTGTGTGATAAAAGCTGTAAAACGTATTAAAGTCGCAAGACCATATGACAAATGAATTCATTTCGTACGCGTGCTTGCCCCGCTGCCCCGCCCACTATGCATCTATCTGGCAAACAAGTGCCACACCGAGCCATTTACGATTGAAAAACCATTTTATGCCATTTGTTGTCGGCCTGCTTTTCACTTTTACATAAAAATAATTAAGCACCATGTGTGGAGGGGTTTCTTTATCAATTTTTTTTTTTCGCCCACAAATTAAAGGCGTGTACGATATGCCGGTGACGCAGCACCTCATGCTGGGAGAACATTTGACACTTTATTTTATTTTTTGCTTAAACAAAAGCGCCCTCATTTAATTAAAGCGCTCGTAAAAAATAACTTTGGAAAAATTCGGTGAAAAAAATGTTGTTAGCTGACTGCCGACAGATAAGACACAAAAAAAACCTGTGTGAAAAAAAAAAAATAAATATAAAAACAATTACGAGTATTTGCGAATGTATGCAATTGTACACAGCGCGCTTCGCTGCGCGTGCAGCTCATCAATCAAGTCAAGAAACGCAATTAAATTAAAAGAAAACGAAAAAAATAAAAAACATTACAAACACACATAAATTAACTTTTCAATTGTGTGTGGTCAGTGACGGCTGTGGATGCAGTAGCGCATGGAGACTTGTGAGTGAGACAAAAAAAAAAAAAAAAAAACAAACCTACAATAACAAATAGTGATAATAAATACTTTGAAAAGTCATCGCTATGTTCAAACGACTACAGCCGCATGGAGTGCGTGTCAACAACACCAACAACAACAATACGCATTCCTCCACATACAAATTCGCAATGAAAAAAAAATAAAAACGAAATAACAAAACCAAAAACAAAAATGCCACTGCCGCTAATGCATGGAAGCTGTCGCAGCAGCAACAGTAACAGCAGCGCTGCATTTTGCCATTTTACCACGGAGAGCAAAAAGCAGTGTGCAAATACTAGACGCGGGTGTGAATGAGATGGGGACAAATACAAACTGTTGCTGCTCACACAACGACTCGAAACACTGACTCATTTTTTTTTTTGTCTTTCTGTTCTGGGCTTTACTAAAACACACTCACACATACATTTACATTAACACAAGAATTGATGGAAAAATATCACATTGAATCTATAATGCTGCAGTTGAGTTGGCATGCATTGTTGTTGTTGGTCTGCGTATAAATTTATTTGCATATTGCGTAAGACTACCACACACAAGAATAATCAGATACACACACACACGCATAGATTTCTTTTATTTATAAATTTTGTAAAAAGACACAGAAAAAATTGCATCTTTTGGAAATGTTTCTCACATTGCTCTTTTTGGCTGTTGTTGTTGTTGGTGTTGCTGCCACTGAATTGTTGCCGCTTCAAGTGCAACACGCTTTGTAATTCAGTTGTGTATATGTGTGTATATACACTCCAACTTATGTATGCGTGTTTTAAAACGTATTCAAATGCAATTTGGCAATTAAAAATTAGTGTCAATTGTTGAAAATTTTACTTACTTGATATGTTGGCAGTATATTTATTTAGTTGTAGTTTTTTGTTGCCAAGGCTGGATGTATATTTGCTATATTCCAAATGTCGAATATTCCATAACTTCTGCTCTGCTTTTACTTTAGCAAACTTAGTGTTTTAAATTCAGTTTAAGCACTGCCGAATTTGAATGCCTAATAATAATTCCGACACGTTTAGCAAAGTCATAAAATCACTTATGCACACATTTGAGTTGAATGCCTTTCTGGGTCACAGATTTTCTTATTAGTTCAGTTTATGTTTAAAGGAATTTGGCACGACTTCTTTGGCAAATAGGAAAAATAGACGCGCGGACGATTACACGCATAATTTAAACATGGCGCAAAGCGAAAGACAACAACACACACGCAAACACCGAAAACGTCGTAGAAGCTCAAAATTTCAAAATTTATACGTATTTGCTCTTCTTCTTGTTCTTAATTCAAACGGTAAATAGAAATCTTCATTTGCTATTCTCTTCACACTGCCTCCTTTTCGTTCAAAATAATATTCCGTTATGTTACTTTCATAAATTCTTACTGCATTTGTGACACTTTGACAATATTTGAGCCGCACAACTTAATCACAGCTTTTGTTTGAATAATTTGTTTAATGCTGCCAGTTTTATTAACATGCCGATCATAATTTGCTTTCGGTAGACTCAAACATTTATGCAAAAACAATTACACACACACCTTAAACACATAATAAAAAACGAATAAAGAATTACAAGTCCCGTTGTTTTAAATATGTAACAGTTTCTATGA